>VXBQ01017088.1:34240-388525 GCA_013400175.1 Phainopepla nitens | reverse complement strand
ATATATATATAAAATAAAGAAGAAGAAAAGTGGGGAAATTTACTCCTCACCCTCCTCTAGATTATTACAGTGGGTTTAATTTTTGAATGCAGGTATATTATATCCAGGTCTCCTGAGCTAGAAATTTAACAAGACTTTAATGTTTGATGTTTGAGCAATGACTTTTCATTTTCTATTCTTCTTTACTTCTTTTCCAGTCCTTTTTAGCTAGCGGGAAAGGCTAATTTACTGAAACATCCATATTTACTTAATCACTATGCTGCACAATATCAATATTACCCAGGGAAGAATAATACATGCTAAATATCAGAGAAATTGGAAAAGCAATGTAAGTAGCCATAATTAAGTTGTGATAAGTAATAATAGCAAAGCATCACAAAAATAATTGGAATTGTTTTTAATCTACAAAGCAGGTAGGACATGGCAGACTCTCTTTTACTCGTTATTTGGAAGACAAATTATTTGATGTATCATGCATCTTGTTGACAACAAGATTCAATACTTTCTGTGTCAAAACTAACCTGCATTGTTAAGCTGCACAGCTGAGCCACCAAACACAAATGGGGTGGAATACATGAAAATCAGACACATATATGTGGCATCTCTCAATAACAACTAACAAGAAACAGGAAGTGTAAGGATGCAAAATATCTGAAGGCAAACATATCAAATAGTGCAGTTGAATCTCACTTGAGAACAGTTGTCTTTAACGGGAGTCAAGGCAACCAGAGTGGGATTCATTTAGAGGTTATGACCACCAAACACTAGGTGGTTAGGCTGCTTTACTCTGCACAGATGCAGATGGTATCCCTGAGAATAAAGAGTGATTCAGGTGTCCAACCCCTCCATATAGGATTTAGATGTGCAATGGTGGAAGTTTGGACCATTTTACCTGCCATTGATATCCTGGGTTTCATTCTGAGACCAAGAAGGGTGCAAATCTCTCTGAAGTGTATCATCTTTTCCATCCCCTTGTAGTGGATGGATCAACAGAGTGTTTCAAATGGCATGAGCAAAATTGCTTTTAGGTAGCTGAATCCTGTCCTATCCAAATGCCACCACCCTGCAATGATCTAATTGCACAAACAGATAAGAGCATAGCAAAATCAGATGTTTCAGTGGTTTCTACACCCTTTTTTAACAGTGGGAAAGAAATGTCTGCTAGACCATTCTGAGAAATTCTTTGAGACTCTGGATAAGGTCTGGAGGCACTTTCATAAGACACATGATTGCTAAGAAATTTGCCTTTCCAAGCAGGATCTTCAGCACAGGCTTCAGACTGACTGATTTGACATACTCAAGATCCACAAGAAGAAAGTCTATGTGACAGGCATGGCATGAAGATGGCACATGCCATACTAGTCAATGACAAAAGGCTCACTCTCCTTGCCTAGTTCCACCACGCCAAAATAAAACAAGACCTGTTGCTTCCTAAGCAAAAGTTGATAAGAAAGTCACACCATCACTATTAGTTTTTATATTGAGGTACACAGTGAAAAAAATTCTCTGAGTTGATCAGACAAGACTTAATACGAGGTAAAATAAGCACAATTTGAACAAGCAAAGCAAATGTTAACATATTGGTTCTAAATATATGTTGCAGAACTGAAGTTTTAAAAAAACACATCCTAATTAAACTGTTGCCAACAGCAAAAATAACTCTCTCCAACTAAGTAATTTGCAAATATTAAAAGTAGGATATGTTCTTTTTCAGTTTTTTATTTAACAGGCTGGATTAAGAGCCCAGTTGCTCTAGCATAATAATTTCTACGTATTTTCAGCTGAATTTACTACTTCATGTGGATTAAAACTAATCCTTCCTTCTCTAAGGGTTTACAGACACATGTCTTACAGTTCAGGAAATGTGACTAGTGGAGTATATATTTAGGAAACATTTTCTTTCTTTTTGTGTGCTTATCTGTATTTAGCTTGAGTATTAACCAAAATTGTATGAACAGAGTTACATGAATGGGTTAAAATCAACCCATCACAAAGCTCTGCTTCCATCAAAAAAACTGAAATGTATTTTCATTAAGGTCACACTCCATTTTTTAAACAGAATTAGACAAGAGTTTATAGAAAAAAAAAAACAACTATGAATGCTCCCATTTTTCAGTTCTTTTTGGTTTTTTCCCCGTTCCAATTATGTTTTCTCTCTAAAATTTTTTAGAAAAAGATTCAAAGAAACTTCAGCACTTGATTCAAAGGCAGCATAGATTCTAAATTTTAGAGTCTTAAATATGTGTGAGTGAAATTTTTGATCCATTGAAGTAAATTGCAAAAATCCCTTGGACTTCAAAAAGTTCAGGAATATAAGCTATGTTCTCTTCTACAATTTTCTTGAAGATCTATATTTTCTATCACTGGCTTGGAATTTCTCTACATTAACCTGTACATTTCTCTTTTGATATGTACATTTACAGGGAGGAAGAGAGAAGTAGAATTACATATACTAAAGCACAGCATCTAAGATCACAGAATCACAGAATCACTAGGTTGGAAGAGACCTTCAAGATCATTGAGTCCAACCCGTGCCCTAACTCCTCAATTAAACCATGGCACCAAGTGCCACATCCAGTCTTTTTTTGAACACATCCAGGGATGGTGACTCCACCACCTCCCTGGGCAGGCCATTCCAATACTTGATCACTCTTTCTGTAAAAAACTTTTTCCTAATATCCAACCTATATTTCCCTTGGTGCAGCTTAAGACTGTGTCCTCCTGTCAGTTGCTGCCTGGAGAAAGAGACCAACTTGACTACAACCACCCTTCAGGGAGTTGTACAGAGTGATAAGGTCACCCCTGAGTCTCCTCTTCTCCAGGCTAAACAACCCCAGCTCTCTCAGTCGTTCCTCACAGGGCTTGTGTNTGCCCATCCATCCAACCATTCCAAATCCCTCTGCAGAGCCCTTCTCCCTTCCAATAGATCAACACACGCTCCCAGCTTAGCATTGCCTGCAGATTTACTAATGAATGACTCGATACCCTCATCCATGTCATCAACAAAGATATTGAACAGTACAGGCCCCAGCACAGATCCCTGAGGGACACCATTGGTGACTGGCTGCCAGCTGGATGCAGCACCATTCACCAACACCCTCTGGGCCCGGCCATCCAGCCAGTTCCTAACCCAGCAAAGAATGCTCCTGTCCAAGCCATGGGCTGCCAGATGACAGGGTTTTTTCAGTTAACAAGATAGCACTGAGCGAACCAGTGTCACTGCAAAGCTACACTACAGGGCCTTAGAAAGATTGTGACGAGCATGGGAGGTTCCCGGTGACTGGTAAAGTAGAAACATCAGAACCAGGAAGAGAAAGAAGAACTGAACAACTACAAAACAGATGTTCTAACTCCAGGAGTTCATGGAGCAAATCCTTCTGGATTCTTTATCTGGGGCATATGATGGACTCAAGGGTATTGGATATCAATTTAATCAGTACTGATTTAAAAGAGGCAAACCTCGTTTGAGTAATGTAATAGCTTTCCATGATGAGATGATCAGCTATGCAGATGATGAGAAAGCAGTGGATGTCATTTACTTTGCCTTTTCTACAGTTTTCAGGGGAACTCAAAAAGTTCAACAAGGGTAAATGCAAGTCCTGTGTCTGGGATGGAATATCATCAGGTAACAAAACTGGTTGAGGAAGATCAGTTGTGCAAAAAAATGAGCAATGAAGGTCAAGTGCATTACTGGACTGCATTAGAAAGTGAGGTCAGCAAAATAAGGGAAATGATTCTTCTGTTCACAGCACCTGAGACTCCATCCAGAGTATTCTGTACAGTTTTGGGATCTCTAATACAAGGAAGATTTTGATAAATTGGACAAGTCAACTTCAGACACACAACATACAAAGAAATGTTGTGCACTGTTAGCTTATTCATGGGTAAGTAGAGAAAAGTAAGGGAGTGGATTTACTGCTGTCTTCAGCCAGCAAAATATTCTGAGTATTTTGTTCATCTGAATTCCCCACAATTCAATGTTTAATTCACTTTTCTTCATATTGTTCCAGTGCATAAACACTGATATTGCTAATTCCTGCACTAGAAAGCAGTTTTGCAGAAAATTACTCAGGGAGCTGGTGGACAACATGCTGACCATGAGCCATCAACATTCACAGTGGCAAAGCAGACCAACTGCCTCCTGGGCTGCGTTTAGGGCATCACCAGCACATCAAAGGAGGTGATCCTTTCACTGTGAGGGAAGTCAAACACTGGCATAGGTTGTCCAGAGAGGCTGTGTAGTCTTCATCCTTGGAGATATTCCAAACCTAACTGGAAAAGCACCTGGGTGACCAGCTGTAGGTGATACTGCCTTGAGGAGGAGAGGTGAAGTGAACCATTTCCAGCCTCAAATACTCTGCAATTCTGAAAAGAATAATGTAGATAGCAACATAAAAGCCTTCCACATGCCAGAAAATAGCAAGATTACCTCTTTCCTGTAACATTCACGTTCTGAAAAACATACTAGCAGCTTGAACAGAATAATTGACTCAAGAAGTCAATAGGGTTTCTTAGAAAATCCATTTCCACCGTACGAATAAAGCCTTTGATAAAACATGCCTGCATGGGCTTTGAAACAGAGTTAATAAGAATCTCTTTGAAGCGAAAAAGACTAGTTTAGTCTGACAAAATATCAATAGCAAGCATGACTGTTTCAGATGTGGCACCAAGTCATTCAACAAACACAGTCATTCTACTTCAGATGACCATTAGTTCCCACAATGATCTTCCTGTCTAGGGAGTCAATAGGAGCTTTAGCTGGAACAGGTATGTTCTACCTCAAGTACTATTTCAGCATACACTGTGCAAGAAAACAACAGGCAAAACAGAGTAAATGCACTCTTATCTGATCTTGGGGGTTTTGGCTAATCTGAATCTGTAGAATACACCACAGACTTCACTTACTACCTACAAACGCTCCTCAAAAACCTAAACTTAACTGATATTTCTCTGACATTCTCTGTTTCAAAATAAACAATTCTAATTGTAAGTCAAACTAAACTGAACTAAACTAAACATTTTCCAAGTCCCCTAAACTATCTAAGTAATTTCCTATAAAAATGACAACTTGGAGGAACTTTTGAGTAGACAGGATTTCCTTGAACTAACAACAGTTTTTCCACAGTCACTTTATTGAAGGCAATCAGTTTATTTGTGATATAGGTAAGAAGAATGTGGATTAAAAACTATGGTACAAATCTATTAGAAGCAGTAAGTCTAACAAATGAGTTTAAATTATTTCTAAGGGTATTTATCTTTAGTTCTTAATTTATTTATTATGATTTTAGAACTGTCTAAATTCTGAATGCTCATTTCTGTAAGAATATGATTCCTCCTACAACTTGATTTTAATACCAATTATTACGTCATAATGAATGTCACATTACCCTTTTAGTTTCTGAACTTCTTGCCAAAACAACATGCTTCATTGTGAATTACAAAAAAAAACAAGGAAAATTGTTAATATGACACATTTTACATGTTATGATGTACGTTAATATGATACACTTTATTAAATAACGTATAGCTTTTCCATGCAGTATTCTTTAATTTTCAGAATAGGTCTTCTGTGTTTGGAAATCTGCTGTTCTTACAGTAGGTATAATGTGATGTATTGCCAAAGACACTAATCCTCTTTTTAGGCAACATTTACATTGGCTTCTCCATAAAGGTGATTCATTTGGAATACACTGAATCTGCATCACTGATTACGGTGTACAGGAAAACAAATGAGACCCAGGAGTTTATTATCCACATTGGACAGCACATTTTAATTTAACAGATAATACTATGAATTTAAGGCTAGATAGTCTTGCAGCAGCCATCTCTTGGCTTACATATCAAGGAAAAACAGATGGAAGGTGAGAAATGGGGAAGAACTGGTAATTTGTGCAATACAAACATGATTGAGTACAGGGTGTACAGCATGGGGAAGGCAGAGAGATAATTGGAAAAATATGCTTGGACAGAAAATAAAGTAGAGATCAGCAAAAGAAAGCAGAAGTCAAAAGAAAACAAAGAGAAAATACAAGTAATGCTGCAGTTATTCAGGATAAAAAATTAATTTGATATAGAAGAAGAAATGTACACAATAGCATATTAGCAGAAGTTTTTTGCTAGACTACAAAAAAAAAAAAAAAAGCGTCCAAATAGAGACAGTACAAATGTAATTAATAATGAAACTATGGGGGGAAAAAGGGGGAAAAAAGTTATATTCAGAGAAAATTTTTCCTCTATCAGTTTTGGGTAGATTTTGCAAGTTAACAATGTGTTTGATGTTATCTCATACTTGCTCATTTCATTTTCTCATTTTATGTCGTTTCAGCGATCTTACTACTTCATTAACAATCCTTGCGGTTTTACCATTTTGGTTCCACTCTTCTGAGCAGTAGAGAGGCGACACCCTCAAATTTTGTCCATTCTTTTCCAATCTAAATTGTATTTTTTTTCTTCTTCCATTGCTTTCTTGTACAGCTCATTTCCTTTAAATTGGTGTATTGAACCAGAGGCAATGGGCACAAACTGAAACACAGGAGGTTCTTTCTGAACAGCAGAGAACACTTTTTCACTGTGAAGGTGACCGAGCACTGGCACAGGTTTTCCAGGGAGATAAGGAATCTTCATCCTTGAAGACACTCAGAAGACAAGCACATGTGATCCTCTGCCACCCGCTCTACCTGGCCCTGTTTGAGTAGTAACTGGACCAAACGACCTCCAGAAGTCCCCTCCCGCCTCAATTATTCTGAGATTCTGTGATATCTTCTTTCCAATGAGTTAATTCAATCTTCCTCTTGCATTTTTTCCATTAAATTTCTTTTATTAGGTTTTATGCCATCATTTACTATTCTGTACACTACTCTGCCGTTCTAACAACCATAATCCTGATTTATCTTTGGGAGTGTTCCCAAAGCAATTCCTGAAGGAAATAGGTGCAATGAAGCTTTTGCTACAGTTAGAAATGTGATAGGCTAAACTGACTCCATGTGGTGGACAACTGATCCCAGAACAAGCAAAGTTTTCAGGATAGAGGGCATGAAGGTAAGACATCTAGATGAACATTTTAATCAACGTTAAAACACTGTTTCTTTTCTTTTCATAGGAGGAAGACTTAAAGAGTTTAATTTTGCAATTGAAAGATGCCCTCTTCTGTGAAGGCATCACATCAACCTCAACTGAACTTGCTCCTGAAACGTGAAATGTGGTTATTCTTTTGCTCTTGCATGAGAATGGTAACCATTACAGCGGTATTTATCCACTGAAATCCTATTTGCACTTTCTTATTCTTCCAGATGTTAATGTGATTTTACTTTCATGCCAAGGAATGATTGTTAACTGGTATTTGGCCGGGTTTTAAAAAATATTTACATTATCTTTTATGCTTTGTCTCTCCATAATCAAATGAAAGAACCATACAAAATCAAGTTGAATTCAACTGGGTACCTGAAGTTATACAAGAGGAACGGTGGAACAGGGGCCTGAATAATGAAGCTCCTAGGGGCATGAACAAAGCGTGGGATTTATGTCAGCAAACCCTGTTGTTTGCACAAAGTAGATGTCAATACAAGAGCTGGTCAGTCCAGGCTCTCCCTGTTGTCAGTTTGGGAAGAAACTGGCACTTTGAGGAAACAGCTCATCTTTTCAGATGTCTACTTCAAAATAATACAAATTGTGCACTAGAAGTATATTCTTTTCACTTTGAATATAAAGGGAACACAAGGGAACTAGCTTAGATATAGATATTTACAAACCTGGCACCAAGATTTGGTCAGCTCAACCCTACAAATTCTTTTGTAGGGTTGGATTTGCAGTTAAAATTTCTTGCAGTCAGAGGATTTAAAGGTGTTAGTATATTTTCCTAAGCCTTGCTAAACAGTAGCATTTAGGAGACAGCATGAAGATATTTTAACAAGATAATACGCTGCATAAAACCCCCTGCAATGGAAAACACAAAGTCACTGAAATGAATTATACATTCTTCAGAAACTCATTTGGCACAACAAGTTGTGACTCTGGTATTCACTAGCTAGTTAAGGGTCATTTTCTGTTCTCTGCATGTTTCTTGATTAGTTCTAAACAGTGTTATGCTTCAGAGCTTAAAATCCCTTATGCTAATATAATTTTGCACTTACTAGAATTGATTTTTTTTTTGTGGGTAATGGTCCAGCAAAAAGAAGTTTCTTACCCTGTCTAATGCAAAAGCATCTTAAATATTCAGAAAAACCCTCAGCATTGTGCTACAGCAAGCACCGCACAAGGAAGCATATTTCCCAGGTCAGAACATTCCAGCTAAACCTCCGATCAATTAAGGAGCCCACAGGAAGGCAACATGCAGAGAAATACTTGGCTTTGTACCCAAAGAAATTAGTATGCAAATCCTGAGAAACAGAGCCACAATTTGAAGGCCGGTGTCCTGAACCACAGCAGGTTAGAAAGGCCTATTCTAGATAAAGAAAATTAAAGGTCGCATTTATCTTTATGCCAAAAAAAAAAGATTTGGCAATTTAAAAGTCCAGCCTTTGCAAACACAGCATAGGTCTTCCCTTCTCTTTCATTTTCACAGAGATGCGCCACCTTCTGTAAATCTCTCTTCTAATCCCTTCAAACATAAACTAGTGATCTGTGTAACCTCAGCTGCATGACAGAGAAAACTGTCCTCTTGCAATAATACTTGCAGATTATATAAACTTTCTTCTGGGCTAGCTGTCAAAAAGAACAAAATGGAGAGGAAAAATACAAGAGCTATCTTCATAACACATGACTGAATAAAGAGAATATATACAAGGTCACCTTGTTTAAAGAACTGTGAGGGATATCACAGTTGAAATCTTGTACCAGGCCTCTTGGAATCACAACTTCCTGGATCTGAAAATAAGTTCTTCTTTAGTCTCCTTCTCTTCACCAGTCTTTACATTCAAAAAAGGAAACATAATTTGGCCTAATTTCTTGCTTCACTTCAGCAAGGATCTGTGTAGCTTTTTTTAGTTAAATGTTAACTGTGAAGTCATTAGAACAACCTGATTTATTTAAAGTTTATAAAAAAAGTATTCCTCGTTAAAAAAATCTAATAGCCTAGGCACTTTATGAATAATTAAATTGTGGTAGGAGCTGAATCAGGACTCTCGCTGCACATAGAGGTTGAAATTTTGGACGAAAAATTCTCACTGAATTTTTCACGACACTAGTAACAATTTAAATCTGCATGTAAAGCCCAACCTGCTTAAGAAATGAAACAGCACAATAAGAAAACCACCCTGGCAAATTGCAAAAGCACCTTGGTTAGATTTGTATATATTCTCTACAGGAAAAAAGAGATACTACAAATAAAAATATTCTTAATCTGAATTTATGCTTCAGCACACTCTTACGTTTCACTATCGGAGTCTGCAATGTTTCTGTGTATTGTCCAATTCTCTGAATCACCTTGTAAAGAAGGTGATTTTATCTCCAGTAGCAAGCCAACCCACTGTAACATATAACATATATAACATATAACAGCAGCAAAACTAAATGACACAACTGCACAGCCTGATTATGGGCACAAGAAAATCAACACACAGAGCAGTTTACTGGAGAAAAGAATCTGCATAATTATATGAAATAAATACTGGGCCATTTCAGACCAGCATGCAGAATTTGCTATTTGCAGCAGACAGGTAATAAAGGTACATGTATTTTCTGTGACTGGTGACTAGCTGACAAAATACAATCTCCTCATAGTTCTCCAAAGCACAGTTAATAAAATATTCTATCAAGCCCAAAGATAACTGTCCTCATTGCATAAGCATGCAAAAATAATTTTGATAAAGTTAACAATTAAAGGTTAAATATCTAGATCTGTATATGCTTTCTTTATATCCATATCTTCCATAAAAATGTCTTTCTTTCCTCACCAGAAGAATGGGTGATCTCCTCCTGGATTTGAGTAACTATAGTTTATTAAATAGTCTCAAAAGAAAAGATGGAATTTTATTTCCTAGAGCCCAATTAAAACATGGATATGACTCTTATGGAAAACATTTTAAAACCATTTCCTGTGTATAAAAGCAAAGTATCACAAAAACATTGCCATCACTAAAAACATCCATAATTGTCATCATGACAAAAGAAAGATAAATCAAAATACTTTTAAGATGACTGACATACCCAAAAACTTATTCATCTGGAAAGTTATTCAGAAGTAAAATAATTTCATACAATTTCTTGAAAATAGGACACACTATATCTAATGGTGTCATGCCCTTACCACATGAACCAAATTCCATGAAAAAAAAAGTCAGATATGAGAAAGAGTAAGCAATTTTGGTTCTTCTGACACTTTTACCCCAATAAATGCTTATTATCATAGAATCATGGAATTGTTTAAGTTTTTAAGGCCACCAAGTCCAACCATTAACCTAACCCTGGCAAGTCCACTACTAAACCATGTCCCTCACTGCCACATCTACATGTCTTTTAAATACCTCTAGGGATGGTGACTCAACCTCTTCCCTGAGCAGCCTGTTCCAGTGTTTAACAACCCCTTTGTTGTGGAAATTTTTCCAAATGTCTGATCAAAACTTCCCCTGGTGCAACTTGGGGCTATTTCCTATTGTCGTATTCCTTGATTCTTGAATTATCATTTTGATTAAGACAAAGATTTCTTAATAATTACTTTTTCAGAGCAATTGGAAAAAAAATGCAGTGCTGATACTTTGGAAGATTAATCCTTGTTTTGATATGTGGTTACCTGTATTATTTAGCCATACACATGCATAAAATAAAATTTCTGGGGTCTAGAGACCAAGCATTATGATTTCTACATGACTAATATGACATTTGTAAGTGATCATTTTATTTTGATGAATTATTTTACTAAAATGTTTGTGACACAAGAGAACTGTAATAGGTTTTAATTATTGTTTTGTCAGAGGAAGATTATGAAGATGTGTCAAAGAGTCTAATGATTTACTTTGCATGGCATTTCTAAAGTGTTATAATATTCCTCTATCTCTGGTGTAACAAAGCTTTTTAAAACCCTTATGTATGCCTACATTTTACAGAGAAATGCAGTGACACAACAAGGATCAAAAGTCTCATATGGGCTGCAGGCTCATGACAGTAGAAACTCCCTGTTTAAAGGAGGTTAAAGTTTTATTACTGGAGTGTAACAACAGGCTAGTTTAAACAGGCTAAATTTATGTGGAATGTTACACCACTCCTTCTGGTTAAAAAAAAAAAAAAAAACAAACTAGGAGAAGACATAAAATCTGTAATCATTGGAGAGCAATAAACTGCAATAAAAACAACTTAAAAGATGATGCAGTGCTATTGCTTCCTTTCTGGAGGGCTGAACTTCCTACAGAAGGACCCTACCAGACTCTGCTTGAGAAAGGCTGCTGACTCCTGCTGACACAGGAGATTCTGCAGCCTACCAGCTACCTTTGTGCACTGGGATGGGTCACAGAGTTACTATTGATGAGCTTGGGAAAATCACTGGAGTGCCAAGAGACACCAACATGCTGAGCCCAAGGAGAGTTAAGGGGATGCACCAACCAAAGGAAGACTCCAGCACTCTGACTATAGGAAATGGTATGAAGAGGAAACCTTATCCCCAAGACCTTTAAGATTATCAAGTCCAAACATGTTAACACGTCACCCAATGATCTTAAAGCTCTTTTCCAACCTAAAAAATTCTATGATTCTGTGATTCCCTGCTGACAAAAGGGGGAGATCTCCTTGCCTCCTCTGCTGTGTCAGCTCAGACCTTTCCCTGAGCTGATTGAATGCTCTGAGCCAGCAGGGAAACATCCATGTCTTGTGCTGATTTGAACTGACTCACTGCTGGGTGCCCCTAATACAAAGACAGATCAAGAAGTAGCCAGGAGGCCAGGAACAGATTGCAAGGTAAAAGTGGGGGTAAGAAAGAGGACCTCTCCTTTTTCAAGGGAGTTAGCACTACTCAATCCCCCTGGTGAAATCACAGCCTCACTAAGAGCTGAAGGGATCAGACTGTTCCACATACTCTGTATGGAAGTGGCTGGCTGGAGAAATGCTGTTTCTTCTGCCTCTCCCTCCTGTAACATATTGCTTGGCAATGCTCATTATTTAATTCATTGCAAGCATGGAAGAAAAGTATGCTGGTGCCAAAACCTAATTTTCTGGTACCTGCTAAAAGGCTTAATTCAGTACTTTTTCCACCAGAGATTCCTGGAAGTCAAACATTCATTATTCAGTCCAAAACTGACAAGCTAAAAGCACATTTTGCAGGTGGAAGATGTTTACTGCATTTCTTAAAATTCCAGATTTGCTACTTTCATAGAGTTCTTAGCATCGAAGCTTATGTAATAAGCTCTTCCTCCACGTGGACAACAAAAATTGGCTTTCTTCAAATGGCACAAGGACTCATGAACGTAGAAATGCAACAAAAGTTAGAAGATTTAAGTCACAGTGCGTGCTTCAGAAGCAAAGGAGAAATCTTTCAAAAATAAAACCACTTAAGCTTAATTTTATGGCCAGAATCCAAACTGGTCATGTTGACTCGTTGTTGAAGGAGCAGGAAATTGCGAGTCCCGGTTCTGTATCACGGGGTAGCTCAACTTGAATGCTCAGCAATATATTGTAGCTAACAAAGACTACAGAAAGGGAGGATAGGAAACAGAGCAGGAAAGAATAAAAGCAGACTAAGTAACATTACTTTAAACACACTTCCCCAGTACTTTCTCCTCTGTGTTGTGGCTACTGTTCTGTTTATTTTCCTTTGGAACTCAATTACACTAGGCCCAGCCAGGTGGAGTTATAGGCACGTGGGATGAACAGCTTCTATTTATTTTCTCTCTTGCAATGCTATTAACAACTAGAAGGTCTTGCCCAAAGAGTTGTCAGAAGTATTCTAGCTCATCTCAGTAACATCCACAGCACCCACATGGCTATACTGCTATTTTCTGGGGGGTTTTTTGTTTATTTGTTTGTTTTGTTTGTTTTCTCACTGAAAAGCTTTCTGTTGAACAACTGTGTTTACATATTGCCAAAGATCCAAACTGTTTTAATTAATTGCTGAAATTGTAATTCCTTTTGTCATTTAAATAGCTAGAAAAGTCAAAGTAAGGTCTCATTGCTATAATACAACATATTTGAGTCTGGGTAATTAAGAGCTGTAGGAAAAAACAAATTTTATAAGGACTTAGGTTTTTTTCTCTGGCTTCACTCACAAGGAAAGGAGGGTAGACTATTTTTGGAAATGAACTATTTTTTCTGGAGTTGAAGAGAATGTTGTTGTATATAAACCCATCAGTGAAACAGAGTCCTCTAAACCATCCCTGGCCTGTTTGCAGACAGGACAGGTCCCATGAACTCTCCCAACTAAAAAAGAAAAACCATGTGCATTCTCCTTCCTCCATTCACTATAAATTCTCATAAAGGAAAAAAAAAAACAACCCTGCCAGCTTTTTGAACACATTCAGACAGCATAGGAAAATTCTGAATTTACAGCACTGAAGTCTTCCTTTTATGAAATCAGTTGGATTCCTGACTACATCAGAGGATCCTGATCCTATGTGTTGGGTTTGCATGGTCTTGGTAGTGGCAGGGGCTACAGGGATGCCTGTGAGATGCTGCCAAAAGCTTCCCCATGTCTGACAGAGCCAGTGCCAGATGGCTCCAAGATGAACCTGCTGCTGGGCAAAGCTGAGCCCATCAGCAACAGCCCATCGGCATCTCTAGGACAACAGACTTAAGAAGAAGAAAAAAACCCAAACCCACAGAACAGCAGAGAGAGGACTGAGAATATGTGAAAGAAACCACTCTGCGAGCACCGAGGTCAGTGGAGGAGTGGGAGGAGGTGCTGCAGGTGCCACAGTAGGTTTGCTGGCAGGACTTGTGATCCCTGGGAGAGACCCATGCTGGAGTAATTTGTGAAAGGGACCTCACAGTGGGGAAGANTCTTGCCCAAAGAGTTGTCAGAAGTATTCTAGCTCATCTCAGTAACATCCACAGCACCCACATGGCTATACTGCTATTTTCTGGGGGGTTTTTTGTTTATTTGTTTGTTTTGTTTGTTTTCTCACTGAAAAGCTTTCTGTTGAACAACTGTGTTTACATATTGCCAAAGATCCAAACTGTTTTAATTAATTGCTGAAATTGTAATTCCTTTTGTCATTTAAATAGCTAGAAAAGTCAAAGTAAGGTCTCATTGCTATAATACAACATATTTGAGTCTGGGTAATTAAGAGCTGTAGGAAAAAACAAATTTTATAAGGACTTAGGTTTTTTTCTCTGGCTTCACTCACAAGGAAAGGAGGGTAGACTATTTTTGGAAATGAACTATTTTTTCTGGAGTTGAAGAGAATGTTGTTGTATATAAACCCATCAGTGAAACAGAGTCCTCTAAACCATCCCTGGCCTGTTTGCAGACAGGACAGGTCCCATGAACTCTCCCAACTAAAAAAGAAAAACCATGTGCATTCTCCTTCCTCCATTCACTATAAATTCTCATAAAGGAAAAAAAAAACAACCCTGCCAGCTTTTTGAACACATTCAGACAGCATAGGAAAATTCTGAATTTACAGCACTGAAGTCTTCCTTTTATGAAATCAGTTGGATTCCTGACTACATCAGAGGATCCTGATCCTATGTGTTGGGTTTGCATGGTCTTGGTAGTGGCAGGGGCTACAGGGATGCCTGTGAGATGCTGCCAAAAGTTTCCCCATGTCTGACAGAGCCAGTGCCAGATGGCTCCAAGATGAACCTGCTGCTGGGCAAAGCTGAGCCCATCAGCAACAGCCTATCGGCATCTCTAGGACAACAGACTTAAGAAGAAGAAAAAAACCCAAACCCACAGAACAGCAGAGAGAGGACTGAGAATATGTGAAAGAAACCACTCTGCGAGCACCGAGGTCAGTGGAGGAGTGGGAGGAGGTGCTGCAGGTGCCACAGTAGGTTTGCTGGCAGGACTTGTGATCCCTGGGAGAGACCCATGCTGGAGTAATTTGTGAAAGGGACCTCACAGTGGGGAAGAGATAGAGAACTCTGAAGCGAAGTTCAGTCCAGAAGGGAGGGG
This sequence comes from Phainopepla nitens, assembly GCA_013400175.1. Taxonomy (NCBI): domain Eukaryota; kingdom Metazoa; phylum Chordata; class Aves; order Passeriformes; family Bombycillidae; genus Phainopepla; species Phainopepla nitens. The sequence goes on along the minus strand of VXBQ01017088.1, from coordinate 373,491 downwards.
GTGGGGGTTGGGTGATGTTTTTAAGATTATATTTCTCATTACCACACTCTAGTTTGATAAATAATTTCTCCAAGTCAAGTCTGTTTTGCCCATGGCAGTAATTGGTCACTGAACTCTCCCTGCCCTTATCTCAACCAATGAGCTGTTCATTGTTTTCACTCCCCTGTCCAGCTGAGGAGGGGAGTAACAGAGCAGCCTCCCTGGGCAGGTGGCATCCAGCCAGGGCCAGCCCACCACACCCTGGCATCACCATGAAACTCTCAATGCCTGCTCAGAATACAGCTCCACAGCACCCCAAGCCGACCTCAGGTGCAGTGCATATCACTGCCAACTACCTGTACTTGGTCATCTCCTTCTTTGTTGGTGCTTTGTGAAGACAACCACATTAAAACACCTAAAAAGAAATTTTTGGGGTTTTGCCAAATCAGTTTCCTGAACAGATCCTCTACCTGGACACAAGTGTTGGTTCCTTTGCTTGACAGAGGACAAGACCACATGGCCAGAACACAGGACTAGCCAGGCCTGGATTTAGACTGTTCTCAGCACTATAGCACACATACACTCAAACTGGACTTAACCAAGTACCAAGCACGGCCCAGTTCCAACAACATGAAGATTTGGATCTGCTTATTTCCTCACAGGGGAAGTACTCACAGTGAGAGGCCAGAAATGAAGTGCTGAAAAGATCAGTCTTTTATTTCACATCTGCATTCCTTGGAACAGGAGACAGCAATGCATTGACGAAAGCTGCAGATAAGAGAGCTACACAAACTAAAGCCATAACATCATACATACATAAAAAACCAGCTGATTTTGAAAAGGGCAATAATAAATACAGGATGAAATTTAGCTACACAAAATGCAAGGTTAAATACTAAGAGATGACTATTAATTAGTTGCAATTTCAGGTGTGATCTCTGAAAAGCAGGGGGATGAAAAACCAATTAAATCATTAAAGGATTACAAAATGTCTACAAGCCACAAATTCGATACAGTTATGAAAAAAGACAAGGTAACATAAATGCAGGACATACTGGGAAATACAAATGCCATTGGACAACCTGATAGCGAACTTCTTGGTTTAATTTCTTTTTTTTTTTTTAGTTTGATTTATATAAGAACAGCACAAGGGTGAAAAGCTGAATTGTTGCCTGGGCAACAAGCCAGTCCTTAGGAAAAAAATTAATTACTCCAATGTATCAATTGCCTTTTGTACAGATCTCATCTACCTTAACCCTAATGAGACCCCAGCAAAGGTGAACACAACAGAGTGCTTTGCCATGACCAGTTTGGCAAGGAGTGTGTGACACCAAGCATTTCATCTGAAGTGAATGCTGTCCCTTCTGCAGACAGCAGAAACTGGGCAAAATATAAGGGGAATCTGACAAAATATCTTCTGTAAGAATATCAGAGTTGAAAACTCAGTCATCATCTGTATTAGCAAACAAATGAGTATTAAAGACAAAAACTACTTTCCAGTTCCATGCCACCTTATTAAAGAGAAATTGATTTGTCAAAATCACAGACAAACAAAACTGGAATCTGATGGTTTTCTGCCAATAAAGTATCCATCACTATCCAAACAAAACTCCAGTTCTAGCTCCCTTGTCACAAGGAAGATGTGAACAGTTTTCAATGTTAAGGGGATATGAATCAATGTTTGCATCCACTTTTGCCTGCATAACTTCAACAAGCATCTGCAGATCATTTTGGTTTGAGACCAAAACGTGATTACAAAATTATTAGGGGTGGAAAGCACCTCTGGAGATCATCTACTCCAAAGCCCTGCCAAGGCAGGGTCATCTAGAACAGATTACACAAGAACGTGTCCGGCTGGATGCTGAACGTCTCCAGAATGGGGGAGACTCCACGATCTCCCCGGGCAGCCCGTTCCAGTGCTCTGCCACCCTCAATGTAAAGAAGTTGCTCCTCGTGTCGAGATGGAGCTTCTTGTGGTTTAGTTCCTGGCCATTGCTCCTCACGCCGTTGGGAAAGTCTGGCACCATGCTCTTGGCACTCGTCTTTGGGGTATTTATATGCATTTATGAGATCCCCTCTCAGTCATTTCTCCAGACTGAACATGCCCAGCTCTCCTCTCTCTCCGGTAAATGTTCCAGAGCCCTCAGCATCTTTGTGGTCCTGCGCTGGAGCCCCTCGATCCCGCGGTCCGGTCCCGTCCCGCCCGGCCCCGCTCTCGGCCCCGCTCTCGGCCCCGCTCCCGCCTACGCCTCCCGGCAGCGCCCACGGAAGGGCCGGGTCCCGCTGCCGGGGTCCTACCTCGGCCGCGGAACAGCCAGGGCCACTGCCTCATTAGAAATCCTCTCCGCCGTCGTCCGCTGCGCCTCGCCCGCCTCTCAGACTCTCTGTTTCCCAGCTGCAGTGAGACACTGAGGAAGAACACGGCCGCTCCCGGCCTCACAGCGGGTCAGCGGGGCATGTTATCTTCCCTTTGTGGTCAGGCGCGGCCGGGGCAGCTCAGGGCCGGCGAGGGCCCCAGTGCTGCGGGCGGCGCTGACGTGTCGGTGGGAGCGGCGGCGGCCCCGGCGGCAGCCCCGGCGGCAGCATGTGAGGGAATGAGGGAGTGAGGGAATGAGGGAAGCAGGGAAGCAGGGAGGGAGTGACCGAGTGACCGAGTGACCGCACGGGGGTCCCGCAGCCCCTCGCGCTCCCGCACCCAGCCCTAACCCCCTGCTCTCTCCGCAGGTCGAAGGTCACCTTTAAAGTGACGCTCACTTCGGACCCCCGGCTGCCTTACAAAGTGTGAGTGCCGGCGCTGCGCGGGGCGGCGGGCAAGTGAGAACGGGGCACATCGCGAACGGCCGCCGGTGCCCATCCCGGCCGGGCGTCCCGGCCCCGGGAACGGCGTTTGTCCCCCTCCGTGTGGAGTGACCGGCGATGTCCGTGGTTAGCCCTGCTCTCGGGGCTCTCCCGCTTTGCCCGCTGCCGTGCGCGTCTCCCACAGAGCCACAGAATCATTCAGGGTGGAAAGGACCTCTGAGATCACTGAGTCCAACCTTTGCTCCATCACTGCCTTGGCAGCCGGACCATGGCGCTACGGGCCGCGTCCGGGCCTTTCTTGAGCACCTCCAGGGACGGTGACTGCACCACCTCCCTGGGCAGCCCGTTCCAATGTTTGACAACCCTTTCAGGGAAAAATTTCTCCTGATGTTCCACCTGAACCATCCCTGCCACAGCTGAGGCGGAGTTCTCTCCTCCTGGAGAGGACATCGCTATGGAGCCTAATCCCGCACTTCCTGAGATTTGCCCCATCTGCTGAAGTTTAAAGGTGTTCCTTCCTCTTGAAGCATCTCACACCCACTAGTGACCTATTCTCCCCTTGAACAGTGCTTGCACAGCTTTGGCAAAAGTACTTCCATTGGTAAAAATGAAGTTTCAATCAGCAGTTTACCAGCAGATAAAGTTGCTTTTTGGTTTGTTTGGGCAGCCACGTAGTTACTTGTGTTGTGATTTCAGGTTAAGCGTGCCTGAGAGCACACCTTTCACAGCTGTCCTCAAGTTTGCTGCAGAAGAAGTAAGTAGAGAGTGATGATGTTGGTTTTTGACATTTTGCATGTTCTTGAAAGTGAGAGCTTTTTTAGTGATAGAAATGGAGTGGGTAATTCAGCACAAGGAGCTGCTGTTGGTTACAGATGGTCACAAACTTTACTGGCCCCAGTGGGGGCCTGGCAGAACTTGAAGAATCCTAAACTTAGTGATCCTTGCACAATTTATGCATCAGCAGATGGCATTGAGATGCTTTCTGGTTTTTGTAATTAACTAGTTCATATCAGTGATGTAAATATTTGTGACAGTGAAGAGAATTAAAAGATACTGCTATTGGATACTTAATACTGAAATTTCTTATGTGGAAAATCAGGGCAGTTCTTCAGAATTTTCCAGGAAACTCTTAAACTCATTTCACATCCAGTTCTAGTAATCTCTGACTTTGGAAGACACTGAATTTTTGGTTGTGGAAGAAATTGAGATCAGCCATATGGGATTGTTTCAAAAAACTGACTTAAGGGAAGAAGATGTGGATAGTGTGTTCTTTGGCTTCTGTGTGTTGATCTTTCACATGGAATCCTGTATCATTAGGTGTTTAAGTTGCCCACATAATGTATTTGAGGTGATGTATCATGTTCTTTCAGATTAAGCACTCAAAGATTAAGAAACATTCACTGAGTGTAAACAGTAAAATCAAGTGCTCAGGAGCATGATGAGTCTCTTCATCTAACTGGCAGAAAACTGGCCAAGAATCTGTTCTTGCAATTCTTCCTCTGTCATTATAGGAAAACTTGGGAAGTTTTGGGTTGTTGAAAATTTCTTTTGTTTGAGCATTGTAATTGTAATGAAGTAGTTAGGAAAAGTAATAGACTCCATGTCTTGAGTATCCTTATGTTGTTACTGTTACACCACAATGTGACAGAAATTATTAGAGGAAACACAGCTTGGTGGGGAGGTTGTGGATTGGTTTTGTTGTAAATTTACTTGAAGAGAACATTATACAGAATATTGTTTGCAGTTAAAGGTATTTAATGATGATTTAATTGGGGGTTTTTACTGTGTTTTCCCCCATTATTTTTATTATTTTTATTCTGTATTAATACAGCTGTGCCAACACAACTCATACGTAGAGACCTAGACTGAAAAGTCTAACAAACAAGTGTGAGGTACCAGAAATGAGTGTGACTGAGCAGTTGGAGATGTTGAAAGGGAAGTGCCACTTCTGGTGGGGATTGCCATTGAACCTCTTAACTTCACCTACTCATGGAACCACAGTGTTAGTTAGTGATAGGGTCACCTGAGAAATGGATTTAGGGAATCATTACTGACCTAAATATCCATATTTAGCGAACCATTCTTTTAACTGGTGTGAGTATTTTGAGTAGCTATGGGAGTTTTGCTGTTTGACCTCAGGCTATTCTGGATCAGCACTGAAGCTTTTTGCATCTCTTTGAGACCAGGCAGAATGAAATGTTTTGTAAACAAAGAGCAAAAAAAGATTGTTAAACTCCTTCCCCAGGAATGAAGCCCCTTGTGAGCTGGCATGGAAAAGAATGACAGATAACTTTTGTGTTATATGAATGTTTTTTCATTCCTTGAACTGCACAGCTTAACATCAATTTATGTCAAGAACCAGTTTCACAGTACCTTAAGTTATTCATATATGAAAAGATCAAAATTTGGGCAAAGTTGTTGTTGTTAGTTATTCTCCAGAGAAAGTGTGTTATCCTCTGAATGATTAAAACTCTCAGGGCAGAGAAGTGTTTAAGTTCTGGCTGTTTAACCTTAGCAGGTTTCTATTGAGGCATCTCTCAAAAACTTAAAATTTGCCAAATCATAGCCAAACTTTCTCTGGTTAGAAAAAACCTCATTTATAGTGTGTGGTACCTATTAGGTTTTTTTTCTTCATGTTTTAGAGCTACCTGGTACATGTCTCAGGTGCAAATTTGCACAGGAGTTAGAAAAAAAAATTCTATTATGTTTATGGAATTACAACTAAAATAGTCATCCATTTCCATTAAATAAAATTAGTTCCATCTATAAATTTGAAGGAACTATTTTCTCTTTTTTTTGTGCCTGAACCAGCTAAAATTATAATTTTAATATTACCCATATATTTTCTGTTTTAACTATGTCTCTTATGCTGTTCTGTCCTACTCTTATTTCCTTTAGTTCAAAGTTCCTGCAGCAACAAGTGCCATTATAACAAATGGTAAGAATATAGTTTATATATGTTTTAATAGTTTTTGTATTGAAGTTTCTGTGAAAGTTTATTGATAAAATCAATACTGTCTCATGTTTCACAAACTCTACATACTGCAAATTGAATTTAATAATATTGCAGCATGTTCTGAATTTCTTATGCATGGGGTGAAGATGCTAAACCACTAATTCAGTTTTGTCCAAATATATAGTTTGGACTTGTCTATGCTGAAGATTTCTTGTCAGTTCCCATGTTTTTGTGTCTAGGAAATAGCTGCATGATGACCTGACATAATAGTGTTATCTTGCTGGTATGTTTTTTGAGCTGCAAGTTTAATATAATAAATTGTAATAAGTCTGTTTCATCTTCTTTTTTCTCTTTTTTTTTTCCTTCTTCCTAGATGGTATAGGAATAAATCCTGCACAGACAGCAGGTAAGTCACTATGTATGAATCCCAGTATTTAAAACTTGTTATTTTTCTTTCGCTCTAATGTGTAGCAGATGAGGTTGTGTTACATTTGAGGTTTTGACTTTTTAAATGGGAGGAGCATTACCTAGTGTTGAAAACTACAGTCATTGTAGTGTGTAAAAGGTTAGATCCAAATAACAATGTTTGGGGTTTTTTTTGTTCAGTGTTTATTTAGTTCTGTGAAAAAGTGGGGAGCTTCTGATCTTCAGAGCTTTGGATTTAATGTACAGTCTAAAAGCAATACTGTATTGCATGCTACTGCAGTAATAAGTAACAGCTATATTTCCCCCCCTGCTCTATCTAGTTCAGTAGTACTTGCTGTTCTAGCAGCACTTCGCATGAGATACATTAAAAAAAGTAAGAGTTTTAGAGCAGGAACTCCAGGGGCTTTGGAGGGTGCGTTTTCAGAAGAGTTGGGTTGGAACTAGATGATCATAAAGATCTCTTCCAAATCAAGCCATTTTTTAATTCATGCTGATGGGTCTCTTTTTCTCACCAAGGGGTTCTGTGTCAGAAATCCCTGATTTCAAATATCAAGGCTGGCTATGAGAGAAGAGTTTATCCCTGTCACAGGGAAGTGTAAGGCCCTTCCCCATCATCTCCTGAAGTACATGGAAACAGAGTACAGATGTTAAATTGTATCAATAATGGTCTGCTGTCTAGAGGCAGATTGTGTTGACTTGTTCTTGAAAAGCTGTACTTTTAAACTAAGTGAGCAATAGTTACAGAGTAGTCTAATCTTAAACTATTTGAGAAGAGAGTGGAACAGAGTATCTTGATAAAAAGTTGTGAACATTTCTTACCTACTCAGTACTAGTAAAAATGACTTTGCTGCTTATGGAATCCAGTCATCCAGTGAAAACCTAATAATTTTACTCTTGCTTGCTTGCAAACATGATGAATGGTTGATGGAGACTTGCTGCTGTTCTGGTTTTTGCATGAGATCCATGCATCCATCCATGTGTCTCATTTATGCCTTTTGACTGCCAGTCATTACTGAAGGTGCCACAGGAAAAAACCCAAGGTATTATCAGCACACTTAGCTAGAGAGTGTGTAAACTAGAGAGTATAAAGTAAATCCTTGCAGAGCACAGACCAGTATCTGATGGTGAGAAGAGCTGTTGCTTGACATTAGTTTGGGGAATTTCATGGGGTTATAAAAGAAACCATTTAAGCGTAGAGACCTATTTCTGAGGTCTGTGATTGCATCAGCAACATTTGAAAATGAAGATCAAATAAGTGTTTAGCTTTTTGCTCCTCTGGAGACTTCTGTACAGCCTTAGGAGACCTGGATTATGATTTCACAGGTGTACTGCCTCAGGCAGACTTCTGAGCTGATGCTCTCCTCATCATGATCCCATGACCAAGTGTATTAAAAACAGATAATAAGTTAAATAATTTACTTTAGTTACTAGATCATCACCCCCACGTAAAGCCACATTTTCACATAACCACTGATTAATACTTAGGCAAAATGGTAAAATTGCTTAAGGTATACTTAGGCTGTTTCTCTTCCTCAGCAGTGTGCTTTCATTTTGTATTATGTAGCTTAAATTAGTTGTAGGTTAATCCTTTAAAATAAATGTATTTAGAATTACTTGACTGCTGAATGAAAGCATCCATACTTTTATTGTGCTTGCAGCTGTGCATATTGAATTCATGTCTCCAGCTGATTTGCTTTACCTCTCCTAAGCTCTTATAAATATTAAGGAATTATTCAGTAGTATAAGACAGTGTCACATAATCAAGAAACAGGTAAATTAAAGGCATCTAGATGCAAAATGTTGTCATCACTGCTTTATTCTGCAGATGTAAAATTAAGCACATAGATTATGGTTTTTTTAACATAGGTGTTCTGGCAATGCTGTGTGATGTTGCCCTTAACTGGGAATAAAACGAACCAGTCCACAACAAAACAAACCTCCAAAATCAACCCAAACAAAACAAGCAAAATACAACCTACGTCAAACCTAGTACTCAGACTAAAATCCCTTCTTGCTGTACAAGTAAACATATATAATTTAGGTATAATCTTCTGTTCAGCCTCATAAATTGGTATCTCAAAATCTACTTTTTTCCCTTCTTTTTATTTCATATATCAGAGTTCCTACAGATTGAACAGTTACTTTAGTCTTCCAAAACTTCCAAAATAAGATATATGGAATAAAATTCTAGTAATCCTTGGGGATTTACAAGGTTTTGTACTGTTGCACGATTTCTCTTCCTTTCTGAAAAAAAGCACTCAAGTATGACTTTCATTTTCCTTACATGATTTCATGGAGCAGGGGAAATGAAAACTGAAAGAGTTAGGCTTAGCACTTAATCCCTGTATTGATTTCAATTTTAAATCCCTGATAGTTCAGGGAGTAGTATGCTATAACTTTAATAAAACCAGTGTGATATTAATGATGAAAACAGACCGAAGTGAGGTGAGCTACCGTCTCCATGAGATGCAGCTGAGGCCTGTTTTAAAATGTTCAGAATTTTATGATGGCCATTACAATAGGATGTTTCCAATCTATAATAGTAAGGTTAGTTGGCAGTTCTCTGTTTTGCTGGTGAGACAGGTTTGCATTGAGTGGCTTTTATAGATCTCTTCAATAGCTGGTGTTGGCAGATCTGTAAGATCAGAATGTCTTCTGATAACATGTTCTTTTGAATTGATTTTCTAAGGGTCATTATGTCAAATATATACAATAATTTTGATCCTGATCCACTTGCTGGAGAAGTGGAGTTCAAAAAAGGGTAGCTTTGTTCTAATATGCAAACAACTTAAATGGATGTCAAGTATCTTAATCTTATTTGTGAGAGCGCTCTACATCCCTGGAATGGGATGCTTGGGAGAGAAATAGTATTACTCTGTTTTACAGGTTGATGCAAGGTTGAAAAAGGAATCAAATATAGTCTATTTTGTGCAGTAGTAGTATGAAGTAAAAAAGTAAATATTCCGTATATTAAATAAATACATCACTTAGTGATGTGATTTCATTTTCAAATGTTATATTTAATAGAAAAAAATGGCTACCTGAATACATTAAAAAAAAATTCAACACATCTAAATATTAGAAACTTCTGATTTTTATTATGTCTTCTTGAAAAGACTATGATGATGAAGAGAATACAGTAATAAATAAGAAGTTGAAAGGGATTTTTATGCTATAATGAGACTAACTTATTCTCGGATATTTGGAGAACCTTCCTAAAAGAATGGTACGATTGAGGTTCTGAAGTTAGAAGTCAGTAAGTACCGAACCAAGGAGAGAGCTAAAAATGAATGAATGCATGAATGACCTCAACATAACAAAATAATTGTGGAAAAGTAAAGCTTCTTTACTGTTCTGTACTGATTTTCTGTTCTTGAAATTATTATGGCTTTTAAGTGAAGTGAGGCATTTGAGTAGGGAACTGCAAAGTTTGAAAGGCTACACTTTGCAAGGTCTAGCATTTTTATTTAAAATAAAGAACTCTTTGGAAAAAGAGAGGCAAGATAAAATTCTATGGAAACATGAAAACTTTACTTCTGGTATGTCAGAGGAATTACTATGAAGCTGTTAAACACTGACTAAACACTTCTTTCTCCGTTATTTCAGAGAATTTAAATGTGTTTATTGAGGGAACATTGTATTTTGTTGGTTAGTAACACATCCTGTGTTCTTTGTTTGTTTAGGAAACGTGTTTCTGAAGCATGGTTCAGACCTACGGCTCATTCCCAGAGATCGCGTTGGGCGCTCCTAACGTCTCCTGAAGGCTGGGGAATCGGTGCCATTGCTGTGCAGCAGAAGTCTATTTATTTTGGAACTCCAAAATGCAATTGATGAATTGGACTTTATGAAAGCGAGCAAAAATGACTTCCCAGGATTTGATTTTTTTTTTTTTTTTTTTTTGTTTAAGGATAAAAGGTTTATTTTTTTTTTTTTTTGGGAACAGAGATAAAGGTTCACTTTCCTGTTAAAATATGTTAACTCTGATTCTTCCCTGACTAGTAGAAGAACTGGCTGATTGCATGTTATGTTGCTGTAAGAAAGACCTCTATAGGTGTTATTGACACCGCAAGGGTAAACACAGCCACCATTAATAGATACTTAAAATACTGGATATTTTTTAGCCTACTTCATGAAAGAGGAAACTGTGTTATGGTGTTGCTACAAAGAAATTATTCCTACTGTGCTAAAAGTTGGGTTTTTTCCTGTATTTTTTTTTTCTAAAGTTATTTCCATGTTTAGGGGAACGGCTTTCACCTGGCTCAAGTATTGATCTCAAGTAGAAGGGAAATTTAAGGAGTTTATTACTCAAATAAGTAAACATCTGCCAAATATTCCAAAGTCATTCTAAGATTTAATTGCTGCAAGAATTTGAGATAAAGGAGAAAACAGAGATTTCTCTGTTTTTAGACTTCATTTTGACATACTATGAAGTTAAATTAAACTCAGTTTCAGAGAATTTGTGAGACCTAGTCTCCTCACATGAAGTGCCATCAGCTGGGAAGGATTGCAGTGTATTCAGGAATGTGTAGACTGGTCAAATATGTCATTCCTTTTTCAGTAAAGTAATGTTCTTTCCAGAAGTCTTGGTTTTGTTGCTGCCTGTTACATAGAAAACAGCATAGAATTCACTGAAATATTTTTGTTCAGATTAGAAATTGCCAGGTGTGCACTATCAGTTGTGTATTTTAAGTAGGGAAATTGCTACTTTTCTTGAACTGGTTGTCTATGCTGTGATTTAACGTATTTGGCAAAATCTCACTATATTGCATTTTTTTCTGTTCTACTGAGTTGAACAGAAAGAGCAATGGGTATTGCATTGCTTGGTTAAATGAGTATTGTCACAAATACAACTGTCCTGTGCAATCATAGTGCTTTAGAAAGATGTTCAGATAATGTGTCAGATAATGCAGAAGTACAAAATGCCCCTCTGAGTGGGTGTAAGCTGAAGAAATAAAGAAAAACTCTACAGAAATCAATATTTGCCTATAAACAGCTTCCAAATTTAAGATAAATTATAAAATTCTGTATTTTTCTTTACTTTAATAAACAATTAAATGAAAAAGTGCAAATGTTGTTCCTTTCCTATTCTTAGAGTTTTACAATAATTAAAAACTGTTCCCATTAATTATTCAACATGCTTTGGGATTTTAAGCCAAAAGACTGTTATTATGCAGAATTCTACAGAACACTGCCCCAAAGGGCAGAGTGCATAGTTTTTGTTAATCTAATGCCACAATATAATTTGTATGAGCAAAATTAATTGCTTGTGATTTTTAGCTGCAAATCTCTTGACTGAACGCTTGAAAAAGCACCTGATATTGGAATATAACAAACAGGAATTTGTTTTTTCCTGTCTGAAAGTGCAGTGTTTTTGAAAGGGAATCATGGTTAACTGCATTTTGAAACTAGGGTGCTCTGATGTTTATATAATTGAGGGTTATGTAAAAATTATTTCATGTGGTGGCTAACATTTCTCACACTGTTACTTAGGTTATAACACAGCATAAAGTATTTGTTTGACATACTGCATTGCAGGTAGTTTATGTAATATGCTAAGAATTTGTTCATTTGGAAGAATAACTGGTATTTTTAGTACTCCTTTCATTACACCTTTGTCTCAATATGGCCTCTGAAATCTGAATGTGGCTTTTCTGTTTGGTAAAGAGACGATTTCAGTGCTAAAATATTTATCAACCTTTGCAAGTTGACTCGACCTTTGCAAGTTCATTTTGTTAAGTTTTTGACATGGTTGTATAGGAAACTTTAAGTTTCTAGGGCTTGGAAATTGTTAGAAGATTGTGGAAGTGCTGTGCTCCCAGATTTGTACTGGTCTGTCTATCCATACTTCATAGTGTACTTTGAAAATCAACTCTACCTGGCAGTTGTGTTGTTTTCAGCCTGGTTATAGCCTGAACAGTGTTAAAAAAGATTTGTGTTGTTTGTGATTCGCTTGGTCACACCTTTGGTGATGTCAATTTGAAGAGTCTTTTTTCTGTATTCTACATTTATAAAAGGATGGCTGATTTGTGTTACAAAGATAGTCTGTGAAAAAAAGAAGTTGGCAGAACCATAAATTGTGAAAAGTTCTGCCAAAACTTCCAAATATCTCTAATTGTTCTTTTGGTTTATACGAGATCATAGAAGTTTTATTTTGATAAAATTTGAAGATATCATGGGCATTTTTCAGGGAGGAAAGCACAATGATCTGATGAAGTACGGTAGAACGGGGGAAGTTAGAAGATGGCCCTGATAATAAGTTCTGTCAGCAGTACGTTTTTTTTTCTGTGTTCTTGTCACAAAATCCAACTTTATTCTGTGTTTGAGATGGAAAGGCCATTTTCCTTTCTTGTTGTTACTAAGTAAGAATCATAAAAATTGTTGGCAGTAGCTCTCAGAAGTTGAGGATGCTTATTCTTTGTGTTTAGCTTGATCACAAAAGCCCAGCTCCCACCGCTGCTCCAGTGATCCGAGGAGCAGTCGGAGTGAGAGGAGCGGTGCTGGCACGACTGCGCAGTGAGTGGATTCTGAAGGTGCTGGGGCACAGAGTCCTTTGTATGGCAGCATGCCATAAACAGAGCCCTTTAATGGGGCACTGGGAAATGTTCAATCCTGCAGTCATCCTGGCAGCACTGTGGATACTGTTCCAGTGATTCTAGCAGGAGTGCTAAGCTCCAGCTGGGTGAACTTCAGTCCGTGTGCAACGCACAGTATTCAGAGTTAAATACAGTATACCCAACAGTACATCTCAGTAGTGAATTTCAGCTGCTGATGGAAGGTAAATAAATACTGGGGAGTGTTCACAAAAGCAAGTGTGATCTTTTTGAAACTAATCTGTGCAGGCTGCTTCTGAACTTAACAAGCTGAAATCCTCCAGAGAGATTCAGTGTAGCTAAACAAATCTTCAGCTCTGAATGGCTCTCTGAGAAGCCTTTATCTCTTCATTGGCTAGAGAAGGCAATTGAGGCATTAACCTGCAGGGGCTAATGTTAACCCTTCGGAATGCCTTTCCCAGCTGATACTTTTCCTCTGCCTTCAATATTATGTTATATACCTGTCCACTCAGTCTTGTTTGATCTTGATTAACACATGATGCAAAGTTCCCAGGGACTTATTCAAAATCACAAGAACCTTTTTGGATGAAATCAAAACTGCTTTTTTAAGTAATATAATTACTTAAATACAATCTTTTTTTCCTTTTACAGCAGGTTCAGGATCCTTGGTGGTTGTGTGAGGAAGGATTGTCTTTTTTTACAGAAAGCTTTGCCAGGTTAAAAATAGTTCTGTTTGCAAATAAGAAAGTGTGTTTACTCAAGAAGAAATCAAAAGCTTTCTATTACTGCATCTTTTCAGAGTATGGATTTGGTCTCCTTTAGCTCTCTGAAGTGGTTAAATGTTCCTGGCAATCAGATTTTGAGGGTTTTGAATGTATACAAATAGCCACTAATAAAAGGAACAGGTGCAGGTGCTCGTGTTTACTACTATGAAGAAAATCCTGTGGTTATGAGTAGGAACTGTCAGTGCCTCTCACTGCTGACAAGTACCAGATGTGTTAAGAACTATACCAACCCTAGAGGCTTTTGATCATTTTAATGGAGACAATTGCTCTTTGATTTGGGACAATAGATAAATTTGTTTACAGACCTTCAAAGTAGCCTTCATCTGGTGGGAGTGAGATCCCTGTCCACAATCCCTTTCACTGCTCGTGATATTTGACAAGAAATAAGTCTGGGACAGTCTGGCCATTAAATAACCGGACTTCTCCCTGTGAAATTCTGTCTCAAAGGTGATGTGTGAACTGAGAAGTGCAGCATCTTTATCTTGAGAAGACTTCGCTGTGATAAAAATCCATTGCTGTCTGATGAAAAGTTTAAAATGAAAAGGGGGTTCTTCGTCTTACCTATTGAGTTATGAGGTCATTTTGCAATTCGAGGGTCACACTGTGTGACTTCTCAGGAGAAGTGACAAGATTTTAGTAAATGCTTCTTATTAAACATCTTAGAAATTGAACTAAAGCGCTGAGGGCTATTTGTAAGACAGTAAATGTGAAACATAGACCTATGAAGCATATCCACATCTAGGGAACACTTGCTATGGATGATCAGAAATAGCATGGTGTTAATACTGATGCATGCTTGTAATGCTTTAAAAGCATCAGGCATTATTTTTAACTGTTTTTCACGTCTGTTTTTTGCCAAGTAGTTTGTAATACTTTTGACTGCATGCTAGCTTTGCCAAAGTGTTGTTAATTTTTACTGTGGGCCAAACTTTGTGCTATGATTTTTGTAGAGTTTAGGTATAGAAATGCTGCTTATGCCCCAAGCTGGGTTTATGCAGACCTTGAGTGTATATCCATGTGAAAGTGACTGACAGCAGCAGCACTTATAACTCCCCTGAGGAAGGGACCTTAAAGCTCATCTAGCTTCAATCCCCCTGCCATGGGCAGGGATGCTTTCCATTAAGCCAGGCTGCTCTCAGCCATTCTGTAAATTAAATATTTTATGTTTAAATTGAAAACAAAAAGGCAATGCTGGATGTAACTAACCAGCTGATGTTTATTGCAGTAGCTTTTTAAACTGTGGGAGGGGGAAGGAGTAAATAACATTGCTGTAATAAAGTGCTGTCAGGCGATTCATGTTGCTTGAAAAATTAACATCTTTAAATTCATTTTTGCATTGACATTTCCAGTTAGTAGAGACCCATTAATTTGTGGCAGGGTTCTGTTCTCTTGCTATGGGCTCTTGAATAGTATACAAATAATAGTGGCTAACAATGAGAGCAGCCAGGCGTCCTTACCAGCAGCACGAAGGGTGCAGGTTTGTTCAAGCACTCAATGTCAGTAAAGCACCACCCAGGCAGAGCTGCTTATTAGTACATGAACAAGGGCACAGTACATCTTGCCAGCTGTTCTGTAGTTGATGTGATCCATTATAGGTGACAATGATAATCAAATGGTCTTATTATTTATGAAAGGTTCATTTAATTCCCAATTCTTGGCTAAAATGCTGTTCCAGATGAATGTGTGTAGCACAGAGTGTCCACAGTGAGTTTGGGTACTTATGATTCTTATGTCATGACTGTGTTTTGGACAGCTCCAATTCTGTCCAAGAGAGGTCTGTTCCACACTGTGATTGCAGGACAGTCGATTTATGGGGCCTCACAACTGAGAATCCGTCATTTGAAACCTGTTCTGCATTTCATTTTTATTTGTCATCCTGTGGCCATGAAAATTTAAGGCAGAGAGCTTCCGCTGGTTTTCAGCCCTTAGGATTGCTGAAGTTTAAAGTGCCATATCTAAATGCCTTTAAATAACAGGAGAGCAATTTTAGCCATGTACATTTGTAAATTAGGCTTAAATTTCTTCTGCCCTACTGACATGCCAGAGGAACTTAATGTCATATTCTGCAGCCATGAAAAATATTAAGGGGGAGTAAAAAATAAATAAAGAGGATCTAAAAATGAGTGCACATGGGTACTACAGGGCCTGATGAAACCTGACATCCCATTTCAGTTTTGCAGTTTTCACAATTTTCATTGGTGACCACTGCCCTGGCATCATTCCATTGCCCTGATTCCAGACGCTTCCAGTAATGAACTGAAGAGGTGACTTGTCTCTGAGCATCTCTAAAGAAACTCCTGCTTTCAATTCTGATCATTCAGGACAGTCATCTGTCTTTTATCAATTATACTTCACTTGCAGACATCATGTCTTTTGTCATTGCAGTAGTGTAGACTAATTTATCTCTAAATGTTTAAAGTAATGCAGTTTACACTGGGAAAGTCCTTGCACTTAAGGAAGCATAGCAAATACAAAAATTGTCCTCTATTCTAAGTTAAAGTTATCAGGTATTTTTAGTTCTCTAAAATGAAATTGAAAGAAAACCTGTAACTTTATAACTTCATCCTGAAAGTGGCAGCTATCAAAGTTGAAGCATTCTTCTTCATATTGTGCCTTTAACTGTGAAATTTAGTTTGAACAGTGAGATCACCTGGAAAATGAAGTCTATGAAATTGCTGCTGTGACATGCTTACATTGACTGATGACGTCAAATTAGAATGGCAAAGAAGGGCTCTAACAGCCTCTAGTGTTTACAAAATTAAGATATTTGTAAAGATGTTTTAACTCAGGGTCTGGCTGGTTAAGCAAAATTATTTTAATCAAATCCTTGACAGTTTTTTTTTCTGAATATTTGACAGCTTATGATGTTTAATGCAAAGCAAATTCCTGCTTATTAGTGCTCAAATATTAGTTTTATTAATGCTTCTCAGGTATGAGTGAGGCATGTCATTGCATCCCAAATCTTGTGCACTGTACTACAATTCACATTACAGTATAAAAGCTAAAGGAAGACAAATAATTATTTCCATTATTTAGTGATAGTGGCCTGAAACATCAATTCTTTCCGAAAGAGAAATAGAAAGAACCCAGATCTGTGAGGTGGCAAATAAACAGTTATGATATCGATAAAATGTATCATCAGCTACTTGAGCTTATGTGATATTTTTGGTATTTAAAAATGATGGGATGGGGAAAATCTGCAATCAAAATGCACTGACTGTGCTTCATTTGGTTTGCCAGAAGAATCCTCAGCACCATTCCATTTGATTTAATGCAGAAGACTATGTACAAAGAAGTTTAATAGCTTTAATAAAGTAATTTTTCAACAATTTTTGTTGTTGACTTGACTGAATTATATATATTCTGCATATCTAGAATTTCCAAAAGGATCTAAAACTGTTCTGGAAATTTGTTAGGGGTCCAAACTGAAAAAGGCTGAAAAAAATTGATCTGCACTATTTAAATAATAAGGCAAGAACAAGTCTAACTGTACTAGAAAGTGTTTCTGCAAACATGGTTCTTTAAAATGTACTGCCAATCTCTGGAAGTTTTGTAGACCAGTGTTCTACTACAGTTATGTTTCGAAAGTTTTAAAAAAATCTCGATTTTAATTTGTGAAAATTATGCTTGCTTCTTCTTCCTCCTTTCCCAGGTATGCCTGGGCCAGCCGATGGGACCAATGCCTGCAGGTGCCTGTTCTACAGACTGTAGGAGAACCCTGGTCAATAACTTCATGCTAAGCGGACTTCTAGGTCAGGTAAGATGGATTCCAGTCAGAGAGGCTTTTACAGAAAACAAGCATGGACCAGCACAGATGGGGGAAGATGATGCTTCCTGTTCCCTGCAGATCATTGGTTTTATGAGCTTCTTAGCTACCCACAGTACTTCTAGTCATAAACATAAGCAGCTTAAGAATCTGTTTGAAACCAAGCTAAAAAAACTCTGTAGACTGTGCTTTAATTAAACTCCTCTCAGAGGTATTCAGGCAATAAATGAATTTAGAATCTTATTAATAACTCTGTAAATTCAATCAATTTCTTGTGTCATACATTTAACAATCTTTATTTTTCTTTCCAAGGTGTTTTTTTCACTTAGGTTATGCTTCCATTTTCACACTTTATCACAGAATATGCTGAATTGGAAGGGATCCACAAGGATCATCAAGTCCAACTCTTAGCCCTGCACAGGGCAACCTCAAGAGTCACACCATACGCTTGAAATCATTGTCCAAACACTTCTTGAACTCTGTCAGGCTTGGTGCTGTGACCAGGTCCTTGGAGAGCCTGAGTGCCCAATCCTGGCTTTTGGTTGGTTTTTTTTTTTTTTTTTCCCTTAGAATTCTCTTCCCCTTTACTTTTTAACAATTTTCTCCTTCCTTTGTTTTAATCCAACTCAGATTGTCTGTCATTACCTTGTTCCATCACAGCTCTTTGAATTCCATTTTCCCCTTCTTTTCCTGAGACCTTTCCACAGTCCTAATTTCTGTTACTTAATGTAGCACAATTACAGAAGTCTGTGTGGCTAGCTTGTTATGAATCGCTGTACAACAGTCCTGCCTGTTTTGCTTTCTTAAGCCCCAGTCTATCTGATACTCTGACTATATTTTTGCTCTTCCTGGCCTCAGGGCCAATTTGTGTGTGAGGATGTCCTGAAATATTAATACAGATAGCTGAAAAATCTCTTCTACACTCTTTTCTCTCTTCTAAGAAGGAAAAAGAAATTGGCATGCAGAACACAGGCTCCATTATTCTGGAAACATATTATATCATATACATCTGGAAAACTCAAACATGAAATTAATTTTGTCTGCTTCTTCATATTCTTCATATTGCTTCAGTAGAACTAAGTCTGTGTTACTCAAAAGATTGAGAGCTGGAAGGCTGTTGTGTGAGCTAGGAAACCCAATGCTATTGTGCCTCATTTTTCTCAGTGGCTTTCTCTTATTTTTTAACTTTTTGGTCTGTTTATTTTGTCTTTTTCCTTTTTTTAGCCTTTTTTTTTTTTCTGGAATAGTTCTTAAAACATACTTTAGTCCCATTATCCTACCAATCTACCATACATTATTTCCTTGCAAACTACAGCAGCTGATAATGAGTACAGCCAGCTCATGCAGAGCAGTGAGAAAGACAATAAACAGAGCATAAGAAACTGTTTCAGGCATTTGAAAATAATCCTAACTGCAGCAAGAGACTATAAAAATTGTGGTTTACTCAACTAAGGAACATAGAATTCTTGTGTTAATGGAGGCATGAAAAAACCCTTCTAAAACGGTGAGGGGCTTCTCTTGGGCCGATGCACAGAACTGTCCTCTTCTGAGGAGGGAGGGAACCTCTCATGAGGGTTTTAGATTTTGAGTGGGAGATGAGCTGGGTGAAATGACTTGATCTAGGAATAAAAAAATAGGTGAAGTTACAGCGAGGGCTTCAGCATCCAAATGTCTTCATATCTTCAAATAGGATACTGATACCTCAAAAAGTGTGTGTGAATTCCTGACATTTTTGGTGCTGTGCCCTCACCCCCTTTTCTCCTGCTAAATAGCATCTCCAGCTACTCATTGCTTAGCAAAAGTCAGCTTATTTTGAATAAGGGGAGCAGAATCTGACAGATTGGAACCACCCCACCCCAAACACAGTGCAAATCTGCCTTCCCTTCAGAAATGTGGAATCTAATGTAGGGTTTGTCTTGTTGGAGAGTACAGCTCATGCATTTCATCCAGTGTGTGCCTTGCAGGGGTGCACAAATTGGTGGATTCTTACTGTGTTTAATCTTGCCACTTTGCAGCACACTCATGCTATTGTTAAAGAAAACACTTTGCAAAGCTCTGTGGTTTGTTATTAGTGGATTGTGGAAAGCCACCTGTATTAACTTCCAGCTTTGTGACTTACTAGCTCAAACTGAGTGACTGATTTGTTGCAGAAAACTCTATAGCAATTAAGCTGTCTGCCACTAAGGAATGCTAACTTAACATTTTAATCCAATTTACAGGTAAAAGAATTGATACACAAGCCCTCTCTTTACTTATGGCTGCTTTCCATCTGCTGTGCTTGGAATATCTGCCCTTGTCTCATGCAGAAACCAGTGTGGGATATGAGGGAGAAGAAAGACATTAGACTTGGTCCTATTACAACTCTGTTCCTTTCATTTCCCATATTCCCAATGTAGGTCCCTTCTGTGCATCACAGAGGAAGGACTGTAAACTCAAAGCTTCCTCCCCACCCCTAAGAGAACATGTGTTTCCCCAGAAAAGGGGGAAATGTAACATAAGGCCTCTCTGACTCCAGAGGTATGATAACACTGGAAGAGCTTTGCTTTTCCTTCTTGACCTGTTTCCTTCAAGGGCTATACTGAGCGGACAGACACTTTTGTTCTGGAAATGAAAGCTAGATTATCTTGGAGAAATGTCTATTGCCAGTAGTGGAAGCCCCAGGAATTTTTGTCTTGGGAGATATGATTCCAGCAAGTGGGTAATAATATCAAGCAGGAGAGCCAGCGATGCTGGAACCATTGATGTAGGTTATATCCAGGTGAGAAGCCAAGCAGAGCAGTGCATATACTATGAACTGTATGAACCCAATGTAAATTGTTTTCCTGGTGCAGGATGTACATCAGTCAACAAGACAACAGGAATTTTCAGTTTCTAATTCCTTAGTGAGCACTTCCCGTTGGCTCATACATTTTTAGGATAAGATTTGTGAGCAGTCTTGGTTTTGATCACAGCATTTTTTTCATCAGGGAAAACGCAAAGTTGATGGAATGGAAAAACTTTTTTCTTAAAATCTCCGGTGTGTGTGGGACGGGATAAAATCACCCCAGGGAATGAAAAGCCTGAAGTGACAAAAACTGGTGCCTCTGCACTCCTGTGTATGGAAGGCACAATGTCACTGCAAGATGGAAAGTAGTTGAGGAAGAACTTATTTTATTCCTCTGAAAATACTAGGATTTATTTATACAGATCTATGATTCCAGAAGGGGATAAAAGTGCATTTGCTATGTTCCTAAGAGAAAGCAAGGCAGAAGAATTTAATTAATCCAACTTTATTGCTTTATTAAGGCTGCTTTCTGAGTGCATTTTTCATATAGCAGAGGGCAGGTGAGGGTTTAAGTGAACGCTTCATTATGTAGCTTTCTGTGAAGGAAAATGCCTTAAATGGCTACAAACTCAGTACACATCTGCTTCATCTCTTAAAAACATAAATTGTGCATTTTGGCACCATGTAAAATAACACTTCCAAGCAAGACTGCCATAGCAAGAAGACAAAATGTGTCTATTTAAGGACCAAGAAAAGCTTTCTGATACAGTATTCTTAGTTAGAGCTGCCTGGGAAATTTGATTTCTATCTAATAATCCGGAATAAATTCCTATTTGCAAAAATTAATACCTGAAGTTGTTAAAAGTGCAGGGTTCACTACAGACGCTTGCTAGCAGCAACACTATACATTGAATTATCGTAAAACTGTCAGGAACTCTGACAGCACCTATGGCAACAAGGTGGCATCATTGTTTGACCAAGGCCTCATCTTGTCTGTCTGCTTTGTGAGGTGTGGGGGAATGTTAAATACACCCTTTTTGCCTAAATTATATATTATTTTTTTAAAATATGGAAAACTCAGGGACACTAAGTAAACTAATGAAAAAGAAAACAGGCTTTGTCCTTTATTTTCTTGCTCATCTGCTGTACCTAGAGGAGAAGGTTTTTCTTTACAGACAGCTCAATAGTATTCTGTATTGGCGACTTCTCTGCTCCATCCCTCTGGTCTCAGGGAAGATTTTTACCTCTTTCTGGGGCAAGCATCTTCCTCTTCCTCACAGCAGTTTCCCAGCTCCTGCTTCTCCCACTCTGCAACATCTCCTTTGACCCAAGCATTAGGTCTCCTGAGAAGGTGCAAGCTTCTCCTCCTAGGTTACGGTTTTCCAGACAGTGTTTAAAGGAACAAAATATGCATCTGGAAAGACATGCTGTGAATGATATCATCAGCTATACCACTGAAAGAAGTGACAACAAGACACCTTTGTTGTTTAGAGTCAGATCATGTATGGTGTGGAAAACTTAGAGATGGCTGTCTGTGAAAGTGGGCAAGCTGAAGCCAGAGGTCTCTGTCCACTACAGTTAAGAATGTGGCAGCAAGAAGGGAAGCTGATTCTTTCCCACATTTCCTGAAACAGGGAAAGAGTGTGCTTCTGTCTGAATTCTCATTCATTTTAAAGATGACTCAGTAATCTGAATCCCTTGCCCATGCAGTAAATGAAATAGACATATGTGAGAGAGATGATTTGTATATTCAATACTATCTCCTTCAAGCAGAAATGGGTTACCTAAGCAGTCCTAGTTCTGGCATTCCCTACTTTACTTTGCTGTTAATCTCAACTATATATGTACCTATATATATTTTGACTAACTTTCTGTGGATGAAATGTCTTGTGTGAATGCAGCTTCAATCTTCCAGACAGAAAATATTTATTCGAAAACAAACTCCTGGAGACAAAACTTTAACCCCTTCTCCCAGTCCTTAAAGTTTTGTAAGTTTGCTTAAAGCTCAGTTTTTGCATTTCCTGAAACAGGTGTCCTGTGTTTCTGTGCAGCCTGATGCATGTCTGCTCTTGTCCATCATTTAAGGAGTTGGTTCTGTTCCTGTGACATGCATGGAAGTATGTACCTTGTCTGTTCTTGGGCAGCTGGTATTTCTGGACTTTGCTTTTAAAGTCCAGGTCCTACCCAATAAATTCTTATGCTTTACTCAGACAACCAATCCCTTCACAAAATGGAATTTCATTTCTGATTTAGGGTTGCATGCATCATGAAATTTATTGGGTCTCTGAGGCACTGCCAGCCCTGACCACAGCCCAGGACCCCCTGTAAGCCCCTGAGGCCATCAGTCCCTGCCCTGTGATGCTGCAGCAGGGCTGGTCTCCAGCTCCCCACAGCCTTGCCCAGCCATGGCCATCACTGCTCTTTGACAAAACCTGTACAGGACTGAGTCTGTTCCATAAACTGACACTTTGGTAAAATATTGATAAAAAATTCATGCTTAAATTAGTTTACACTAGTAGAGAGTTCTATTGACTTGACATAATTCTTAAGTCTGGCTGCAGATTTGTAATTTAACCTACTAGCAGTAAGGAATTTAAATTAATACACCTTTCTAATTTCTACTGTAGCACTACAGTAATTCCAAATGTTACATAATGTTTGTTTCTTTTTAAATATTAGTTCAATTAATTTTATGATGGATTTTCAGTCTGTGCAGAAAGTACAACAATTAATTATAAATCCACATTCAAGTAAATTTTTTATGCTGGGCCTATTTTTTTTTATTAGCATTTAAATCATTTACAAATCTTTCTTTTGAAATCATCCAGCATTTGACACGTGTTCTTTTTAGCTATTTTTAGTTTTTCAGTTCCTCTAGTGTTTTTAAATGTGTCCAAAAGAGTAAAGGGTGGCAAAGAGAATTTCCATTTAATTTGAGGATCTGTTAAGTCCTGATAACATTCCAAAGGCATTGAAATTGACTGGCTTGGAAGATGAGGAAAGACCAGTGGATATTATGTAACTTGATTTCAGCAAGGCTTTCTAAATTGTTGTGTGTGAGATGCTAATAGAGGAGCTGGTGATGTATGGGCTGGATGAGCCCATGGGTTGAAAACTGGCTGAATGACCAAGTCCAGGGGGTAGAGACCAGTGACTCTTGCTATGCCTCAGGGATCAGTACTGGACCCAGTCCTGTTTATCATCTTCATTAATGATCTGTATGACAGGATGACCCTCAGCGGTGTTGCAGACAACACAAAACTGGGAGGAATGGCTGATACACCAGAGGGCTGTACTGCCATCCAGAAAGTCCTCAGCAGGCAGGAGACACGGTTTGATAGGAACCTCATGAAGTTCAGCAATGAGAAGGACAAAGGTTTTTTGGAAAGAAAAAGTACAGACAGTTTCACCCACACTCTAGAACACCAGCAGGCCAGTCCCAAACCAGCTACTCTATTCTTACACATGGCTGTGATGCAAGGGCTGTAATGTCTAGAACACAGAGCTCACTGTGCACGTTATGTATTTCCTGTAGTGATCTAATTGTATTACTAGGAGGAAAAGAAATCATTCTCATCTTTTGGATTTTCTGTTCTTCATGTTACGGCCTGGAGTAAGAAAATCATTACTAGTTCCTGCCAGTTTAGTAGTCACACAAGAGGGAGAAGAGCCCCCTGCTTTCTGCAGTCTCTTTTGATGCACTGCTTCTAAGACAGAGAATGTATCTTGAGCATCATAGTTAGATATGATTCATCACACAGTTGGGTTTTATACTGCACACAGACCGCTTGGCAATAAACTAGAAAAATAACATCGTACTGGTTTAATTTTCTTGGGAAAGAAACTCTATTTAATCACAACAAAATTCAGCCACATACCTACATTTCTTTGTGTACTGTAATATTTGCAGGAGCAGCACTCTGACCACCTCATGTATTTGTACACTCAAGAAAGAAAAAGGATGCAAATCTCATTAGAAGAAATAGCCAGTCAGAGGTCAAAACATATTCAGAGAAATTTTATCTGCTTTCTTTTAGTAGCTCTCAAGCTTCAAACCAAAAACTGCAATACCCAACCATATGCTCCCCAAGCAATTTCTTGCCCTCTGCTGCAGTCCAAGGTCTTGGGAAATGTCATGGTTTTATTTCTACGCCATATAAGCTTTCTAAGCTCATATAAGCTTTTATTCTTTTCAGCCACATATGTGTCTCCACACTGCTTTTATCCATTGCTGTGCCTGCACTGGACAATCCTCAATGTAACAACCAAGACATGCACTACTGAAATTTTGCTGTCTTGGGTTTTAGTCCCTCAAATGACTCATGCCAGGTGTCCATTTTCTTTTCTCTTTTTCTTTGTTATGAATTTTGTTCCTAGAATTAATAAAGTATTTGTGAACAGGAATATCATCGCACCTTCCTATTTATGGTTACTATTTCTTCCCTCCTTGCAAGTGATCTCAAAAGAGAGAAATCATATTTATGATTTTCCATGCAATATACCAAACACAAGTGCTGATCCTATGGTGCCATGATATCTAGTACTCTATGTTTGGAGTTCATCAATCTGCAAAATGACATATATGAAAGCTGTTCAGGTAAAGTAAGGACTCACTTATGCTGGTCAAAAATGCCATCTGGTCTTTGCTAGTCCTTGCTGTTCTTTGGACAGTGCCATTCTCAGCTGCCTCAGAAATGAAAGAAAAACCACAGGTTTTTGGCAGAAGATCAAGAGTTTATCACAACTGTTCTGTGACACTTTTTGTTCCTGCTTTCCTTACTTTTGCTACCTGTTCTCTTCTTGCTCGTAAGAATTGTTTTCAATTGTTCTTCTCCCTTCCCTTTCTAGTCTCAACTGTCCTTATTTTTGACACTGGCTTCACCTAGACTCTCTCCATCCTTTTTATGAGGTGACTGGAATCTCTGGGGGTGGGGACCATGTTCATAACCTTATCCTGCTCCTTGCTTCTTATTTATTTTTCCTCCTCTCTGGCATGGGTTCAGGATCTTTGGGGATGTCCCCATCTTTGTATGGGCTGCCAAAGAGCTGCAGATCATCAGGGATCCACTCCAAGTTGCTAAAACTTTTCCTCTTTTACCAGCTTACATTTTTAGTAAAACACTTGGAAAGTGCAAACCAGCTATTTGAAGACACTTCTAGGAAGTGCTTGTGTATAGGATTTAAAGGCCAAATGAAATATTATGGTCTTCTTGGATTCTGCTTTTTTGAGGGATTCTACTTATATTTGGGGGTGATTTATTTATTTTTTATATCTATTGTGGGAGAAGTGATAGATGAATGAATGAATGAATGAATGAATGAATGAATGAATGAATGAATGAATGAATGAATGAATGAATGAATGAGAACCATTTTGCACTGTTATTGAGGGAATATGATCAAAAGAATATAAATTCTAAGTTATGGAGAAAGAGTTGTAGGGAGGATTGACACACAGGCAGTTTATATTCACATATAATATTAGAAAATCACTAAAATGATAAAAATGTCACTGCTAGGCTTTACCACAGAGACATCTGGGGAAATTGCTTCATCCTCTGCAATGGCCTCCTTGGAGCACCTTTGCAGTGATGTATGTTAATATGAGTATTTCAGAAATATCTAGAAGTTGAAACATCTGTTCCCACTAAAAAAAAGGAAAATTTTCCTTAACTATGAAGCAGAGGAAATCTGGAGATCAGAAATGGAAAAATAATTTCTTAATGAAAAAAAAAAATTCAGTGCAAGAGAAAAAAAGTCAGTAGTTATTTTAAAACATAGTAGGGAAAGTGCTTTGAGATCAATAGGTAATAACCAGGTACATAACCACTATCTTATATTCAGCCATAAAACACACCTTTTGGAACAAGCTGTCAGAGCTGCTGTCATGTTACCAATAATTGTTCTTGCATTACTTACTCCTGAGAGGATAAAACAGTCAGTTTAATTCCCTGTAATATTAATTGCCATAAACCTTAAAATAAAAAGTCAGAGTCTGTTTATGACACCACTTACTGTTCAGGATGAAAACTGAGGTTCGAGCAGTTACAAATGAGAACTGCAAAATGCTTTAGATACTGGAGGAAAAGAGTGAATGATTATCAACACGGGCTGCTTTAAAGCAATCAGCCATAGGTAAAACAAAACTAATATACAAGTGAATGGAATAAAATCCAAGTACTAAAAGAAGTACTCAACATTGAAGTCTTTGAAGGGTCAGATCTAGGATCCCATTTGCTTGTTCAGGGGAGTTGCCTTGCACAGACTTGACAAAGGACAGTTTCGTTCTTCTGCAAGTGTTGGATTGGTTTTTACAGGACTTTGTGTTTTCACCTAACCTTATATTAGATATCCCCAGAGAGAGGACTTAAATTATATATTTCAGAAGTTTTCCATAAACATAGAAACTTTTTATAAAGAAATCTTATTTTGAATTCTTTTCTACAATCACTTCTAGTGATTCGGATTTACTTGGCTTCTGCATTAATTTAAGTAATTTGGGACTTTCTATTTTATACTTTTGGTTCAGTAGAAACACTATGAATATGATAAACCCAGAAGAAGTCTGAGTCCAGCTGGCCCACCAGTGATATGTCTGAAGTGTGATAGGAGTACCATACAATCACAGGGAGCACAGAACACAGCACATGGGACAGAGACTTGTGGCTTACCATGAGCACTGGATACAGGCCTGCTCAGCTGGGCTCAGACGTGGATTTTTTTCAAAGTTTCTCTTAGATTGAGCAGCAATTTCATATTAAGGCTAATATGAAGGAACAATGTGTCCCTGATTTTGTGCCAAATTCATTTCTATCCCTTCTGGCCACTCTGGGGCTTGGCGGTACTAAGGTGAATAAGTGCTTACAGAGGTCATGTATTCGCTGGAATATCAGAAATTAGATTGAAAGCCTCCTATATTATAGTCCAAAAGGCCCATAACTGTGATTTTGGTTACTGTCATGACACGACTATATCTCCAAATGAGAAAGGAAGAACAATAAATAAGTTCTGTAAGACATATTGTCATCACTACTTTTTCTTCAATTATTTTTTCTTTCTAATTTTTTTTTCTTGTGATACTGATCTCTAAGGTTCAGATATCAGACATGGACAGCTAGACCTCTCTTAACTAGAAAATTATTTTATTGTATAAAGCAAGAATTACTACCAAACTAATTTCATTTTTTATCATTTTGCTTTATTTTCCAAAGCATTTCCACACCCACATTCTATCACCTACCTTTTGTTCTATGTGAATACATGAAGAATGGACTTTTAAAACTAGTTTTCTTTATTTATATTATGCAATGAAACAGCAATTACTAGGGGAAAAAATGAAATCTTCATAGCTATTGGTTCAAAAATGCACAGAAGTTAGTAAAGCATTTGTCTTCATGCATTCATCTTAGTATATCAAGTGCAATTAGCTTGCAAGATTTTTTTCCTTGTAGCTAATAGAATTTTTCTGTCAATACTTTAGCCTGCTTCATCTTATCATTTGTTTTATAATTTTATTGATAAGCAGAGGACTGGGCATTTTTCTGAGGGATCTGCAGGCTGATAACCATTCCCCTGTTCAAAGGTCCTGACTCTGACAGCAGGAATGGTACAGATAGCAAATGTCTGGCTTCCAAAGGCAGCAGGTTCTTTGACTCATTCATCTGTCCTGACTCAAATCAGAAGCCACTATACTGCACATTACACCCAGCCTTAAGTGTACCATGTACTGAGTTCACTTAGATACCGAGGGAAAATTGCTAGTATGAGAGCCTGGAATTTAGCCTTACAAAGCCTGGAATGCAGCTTCACAGCTGAGTGTCTGCGACAGTGAGTCACACCAGTGAAGGATGGTGTACCTCACCCTGCTCTTACCAGTGACCCAGATTTGCCTTAGCTTCCTGACAAGGATTTGTGCTTGTAGAATCCTGTGGATTGTGCCAGCTGACTAAATATAGGCCACTTTAAGATGAGTTTTGCCACTTTATGAGCTCTTTTGACTGTATAAATTCTCTATCCACAAGTTGGATAGAGAACTTTCACAGCTGGAAGCTAGGTGAAATACCTGATAACACCCCAGATACCTATGCTTAAGCAATCAAATTCTGCCCTAAATCTCCACTGATGATTGTATGTGCTCACACATAGACACTATCTCTACCCTGTGGGTATCCACCCTTAGTCACCCCAATGCACCAAAAAAAGGTACTAAGGAAGATGGTACATGAAGAGCCAGATAGTATATGACAAGCCATGTATCTGCAGTCAGAGCTCAGGGCTGTACAAACATAGATCTTATTTTTTAAAATATTTTAAAATATTCTGTCAACATTCAAACCCAAACGACCAGCAATCAGAAATATTTTGAGAAAATGAAGACAGACATCACTGATTTCTAGACTGTATTTGTGTCAAAATACTGTCCAAGTTGATTCCATTTGCAAGATTATGTAGCTGTAGGAGGCATCAGCATAATGAAATGCTATTATCTCTTTTATTTCTAATAAAACAAGTCAAATTAATATTTAATCTCTAAAAGCACATTTCACAAGTTCATGGTTGAAATACTCAATAAATTCCACAATTTTATTTTCTATATACATATGTAGGAAAACAACAGAAAGGTGTACACTCATTAAATCTACAGCTGCCTTTTAATGGTGTTTTTTATCACCTTGGATAACCTTACTAACTGAATAAATTATTTCCTGTGTGTTTCAGGGAACTGGAATAAAAATATTTTTTCAGATATGAATTACTTATTTACAGTGTCTCATCACTGAGGGCAGGATTCCTCTTCCCTAACTTTAGACATCTACAACATATAACATCTGATTTATTTTCCCTAGTTCACCTTTGTCGGTGGAGAAAAGATCAACATTTATGGTGGTGCATTTTCATTTTCCTTAGTTATAGGAGGGTTTTTTAGTGACTAGTTCAGACAGGGTCTTCTACATGATAAACATCTAAGATCTTTGTGGCCAGCAAAGCACGTTCTCACCAGGACTAGGATGAGATATGTTTAAGGAAATCTCATCAGGTTGGAAGAAAATGGGGTCTGTCAGCAATTCAGTCAACCTACACACAATTTCCTGTTGTTGTTTCAGGACCAAGGTGCTTTTCTGTCAATCCAAAAGGTCATTCCTTCTATTAGCTGTGAAATATATTACAGCAGGCACTCTTGAATTACCATCCATCTGTAGATGACACCTGCACGCTGGGTAGTTCTGTGCCACGGGCTGGTGACGGGGCTGTGGGAGCATGGCAGGGAAGAGAGTGAGCTTTACCCTATTTATGGACACGGCGGCAAATTAGATTTGCTTTTGCCTCGAGTACGGTTCTCCATCATGATGGCCAACCCAAATTAGCTGTTTCAAAGGCAGTGTGTGCGCTTCTCTACCAGTGACACATATTAAATATAAGGTAACAGCTATTATGCACTCAGGCAAGTTGTATGCATTAATAATGTGCTTACCATTACCAGACAGCACATGCAGTCTCTCAGGCCTGCATGAGTGATCTGACTACACTAATAGCTGTTTTGTTGTGACAAAAAAAAACTCATGATTTTTAAATTATTGAATATTTTTCAGTAAAACAACTTTTATGGTTAAGTGCTTCTGATGTTGGCATCCGTTATTTTCTGGCAGCACAGAATGAAACTGTGGAAGAGGACCCCGGGTCTCCTTTTACTTTCATATAAGTCAACATGAAAGAGCTGCAACAGTGTAATATGGGAACAACATAAAGAGGCCAGAAGTGTCCAGCTCAATACAGGCTTGCTTTCTATATCTCTTAGGTGTGCTATGCCATGAAGAAATTAGTAAATGCTACATAGTCATTAGTTACTTGGGAAAAAAACCCTGACTTTTCTTCCTTTGTGTAACAAACAGCATTATTTTAAATGTTACTTTCAATATTAGGAATTTAATGGGAAAAGTCATCTCTCTTTCAAGAAAAAACAATAAATTAAGGCAATATTTTCTGCTGGATAAAGATTTCTCTCTGTATGTCATATATATAATGTGTTGCACAAGTTCATGAGCTCCGAAAAATGAGCTTCTATTTTCAAATTATCATTCAAAATTAGTGAAAACACTGCATCTCGTCTTAGTTCCAGAGCCATAAAACTGAGGTTAACATCACCTCCTACTGCTCTGAAGTTTCAAAATGTATTGTATTAGGGCATGGAGCTATCTATACAACAATAAGAAGAAAATAAGTGTAACTACTCATCAATTTGAAAATAGTAACTATTCGATGTTGTGCAGGAAACAAAGAATAGTGACCTTTCAATTATATGCAGTCATATACTTACAGACAAAATTGCTAAAAAGACAATTCTGGCTGTCTTCATTCTGCCACTTGCCTGCTTTTGAATACTCGGCTTTGTGATTCTAATCTTGTTCTTTTGAAGTGGGGGTTAGGGTTTTTTTTGTTCTGCAGTTTCAGCTGCTAAGACAATAGGCTCTACTTAGTATGAAGCCTCTGTTTTCCTATGATGACATGCCAGAATTTTATGTCCTCTTAGGACACAGTTTTAGTGAGAGACAAAGAGAGAAGAAGGGGTCCTTACTTTAACAGCCATGCAGACTGGATCACCTCTTCTTTATTGTCCAAATAAGTGGACAGCTCTTTTGGGGAATATGGTTCTGACCTCACAGGCCTCACCCCATGGAAGTTCAGGAACACTGCTGGTTGCATTGCTTTCGTTTGTTTGATTGGTTTCTATTTGCTTTCTTCTCTTAGTTCAAGCACATGTACAAACTTGTGAGCGTGGAATTCATCACTCATTCTCTGTTTTAATAATGTGATTGTGCTATAATTTGTAATGTATAATGTGATTATTAAAACAAAATTCAGGGCTTTTCTCTCCCAGGTGAATGCTCAAACCATTAGGATGCAACTCAAGCTACCTTTCATTTATTTTGAAGTTCAAAAGGACAGTTTTGAATTTATTCACCAAATTATGATTTCAACTCATGTCTCCCAGTGTTTGAGTCAGGACTGTCATTTAAATGATGAGGTTTTAAATCTTCCATGAGTTTTCACAGAAGTAAGAATGCATTGTCATTTTCTCTGCAGACCTTGATTCTGCCCATTAATGCAAAAGAGTCTTTGGAAAGCATCTTGTGGATAAGACATTACAAAACCAAAGATTTGCTTTGAAATTGAGCTAGGGCTGAGTTGCTAAGATAAGACAGTTCAGAACAGAGTTGCAGCCTTACAGGGACATAGAAGCAGAGCACAGATGCCTCTAGCATTCATCTCTGACACATATGTAAGTTATAGATAAAGTATTAGTTGGGCCTGAGTATTTAAATTCATCTCCAAGTGTTTTCTGTCCATCTGCTTTGTGTTTATTGTCCTCCTGTGCCAAGAATTCTCAGTTACAGGTGGGTTAAATTTCCCAGATGTGCCAGCTGTACATCAAGTTGGCTGGAGATAAAGCATGAGATCTTCAGGCAGCTTTGCTGACTTAGCTCCACTAATGTAGGCAAGTTGGAAAGTGCACTGTGAATCAGGAGTGTTTGGAGAGTAGACTGTGAATCCAGAAGCCAGAGGTGCTTGTCACAGCCTGTAGTCAAAGTATGATATCTTTATGTGTTAACACCAAGAAATAATTCTTATTGGTTGGTCTTATCTAGTCTAAGTCACTGTAGTTTACAAAGGAAGGTACAGCTGTCTAAATCCAGCAATGCAGTAACTTAGGCTACCTACTTTAAAAAGTATTTCTCTTTTCTGCTTTACAGTGATCTTTAGCAAACAGCACACATTAGCTAAGAGAGGTACATCTTTAATTCATACTCTAAAGAGAGATACAACTTTAAATCATACTGGCACCATTAGAACTGCAGCTCTGAAAACATACATTATTTTGCATGTGATAGTGATGGTTTTGGAACATCCTTCATACATGTCATGTAAAATACTATACTAGCAGGCTGGATTTAGAAGAGTCCAGTGCAGCTACCTGGAATCACTGTGTATACTCGCACAAATTATTAACTGAATTTGGTTCAGGAGAGCAAGTACTTTCAATCAGAAGGTATTCTGAAGTACAATTCAGGATGTAGTGGTATCCTAGATACAAAAGTGGCTTAATGATGCCAATCATAGTTCATATTGAATCCTTCCATGTAAAACCCACACAAATAGGAAATAAAAATCCTATATTTTTCAGGCCCATTTCTGACAGAAAATAGTGATATAATTGCACGCTGATAACATGTTCCAGAAAAAACACCAAAGGCATAATTTTTCAAATTAGTGGCATTCAACTTTGTTCCTTGTGGGGAGCTGTAGATTTTGCTCTTAGATAAGTCATTGTACGAAAATCTCAGGTCATTGAGAAACCATTGATTTTATATCTCTTAGCTGCAGTCCCACACATGAACTCCATCACTGTTAGTTTTTTGTTAGGTATAATTAATTTTGAAAATGTACCATGCTGAATAAATCATGTGACGCATAACACACTTTACAGTTATTCATATCCATCTTCCATTTACTCTTTTTTTTTGAATAGCACCATGTTAATCCATCTTGAGGAAAGAAAAGAAGGTATAAAAAAAAAAAATGAGTGACTACAAAATAAAATTACTTTGTTAAAATATAAGTGAGCCACAAGCTTCTGGCAGTAATCTGCGATATTTGACAGTGGACCCAGAAAGGCAGAGGTCCAGGCATTTGGGAAGAGGAAGGAGTGAATAAAAGGACTCTTGAAGTAAGGTATTACTTATTATATGCTGAGAGAGGTTGCCCTTAAGAAGTCAGTATCCTGCTTTTATTAGACACGGGATGAACTTGCTGAACAGTCCCTGTTAAATTTTAAAAACATTATATTAAAAATACAATTTTAAGTACATTTAAGATTACCACCTTAAAAGCCTTTGACAAATCTGTGTCATGTCAATGACCCAAATGGCATCAAATCCAGATCCTCACAAAAAATCAAAAGACATGCAGTTAACATTCCAACTCACATTTAGATCAAATTTGTCTTCAACCAATAAAAATAGCTTTTGGGCATTTTTTATAAATGAGCACCATGTGAAAAGCTGCACTTCCATATGATTCTGGGTCAAGAAACAAATTATTTGCAATAACCCACACTGGTTTGCCAGGTCAGTAAGCTATGAAAAACATGTGACAGATCCATAACAATCCAGCTGCTCTGCCATTACATGACCAGACCCTGCAGCAAGTGCTAACACGGGTAAAGGAAATAAAACTCCTGTATATCCCAAAGATATTTGAACCTGGCCCTACGAGAGTAGTGGTAGTGATAGGTCTACCTGTCCTTGACAGATCCCCCCTCCATATAGTCACACAAAACTGTCCCTTCTTCTTAAAAGAGCTTCAAAAAATTTGTTAATCATAGGAATTATCTACTTTACAGTCTTCTCATACAGCTGAAATTTAAACAAGTCTCAAGATTCCATATTTATGTGTATCTTTATGCACCATTGCGCATTTCTCTGAAACTGAGATTAAATGCTGTGTGCATAGTTAAACACATGTACGAGGTCTTTGCTGTGTCAAAATCTTATCTTTTCAGAATACTCCCTTTTTAAAGAAGTATGAGGTGGAGATTTAAACAAGGGTTTTAAATAGGTTTGAAAGGGTCATACATGATGCTGAGTGTTACCTTGAAATTTTGAAGGTCGTAAGATTCCTGTATACATATCAATAGAGTTGAAAATATAAGGAAGTTTTCATCTAAATCTATCCTGCAGTATAGAAGCTGCAGAACTTTTTGGATTTTGGATGAAGTCTCTATTACCTATTTTAAAAAAGTAGGGTAAAGTTGATCCTTTCACTATTTGTGTATAGGAGGATTGAAGAAGTGGTATCTATTTGTTGTATCTCTTTAGACGGGGACAAGGACTGATAGACACTACAGGAGACACCTGTAAGAGAACACTTCAAACCACTCATAATCATATGGGGCTTACAAAGCATCCTGGAGACACAGACTGGATGAGGAAGAAAGGCATTTTGGAGAGAAAATCCCAGGCCATCCATGAAGGAGACTGCTATCATTTCTAGATTACATACATACAGGTTGTCTGACTTTCTGTCAGGCTTCATATTATTGCTTAAAATGTCATATCCTCACAGGCAAAAGTCTCTAGCTAGCCTACAGATCAATCAATTTCAGAGTTTGATTTCCAATTTCTAGGCAGGAATCACTGCAGCAGTGCAGTGTTGCTTGCAGCCTGGCTGTTCACCACCGGGCTGGTCAGGACTGGAGCTGGTTTTCCCACTCCTTTTATCCCACATTTCTCAGTGAAGAGCTTCAACCAAGCAGCCAGTGTCTACCAGTGACACTCCTCTCCCCTGGTCCTCCTGAGCTTCCTGCCGCGCTGGCCTCCCTCTGCTTATGCTGGATGAGAATTCCTGCAAAGAGCACAGCTTCACAGTGGGGAACCACTGCTCTGCCAGAGCATTACAAGCTCTTTACTGTCTGGGTTTTTTCCCCTTCTGTGAATTTGTTTTCTTACCATGTTTGGTATGTATTTGCACAAAGTTAGCCCCTATTTGTTTCCTCACAATGAGCCATATTTATTTTTTGCTGTCTAAACCCTCTGCTTCTGAAGAGGAGATGTGCTGACAGAATGAAGAGGACAGAGAACTGTTAATACTAAAAAACCTTCCTGCACTTGGAAAGGGGCTTATTCACAGTAAAAAATGTCTGGATGCAAATACAAAAATTTGAAGCTTAATTGATTAATGTAGAATTGGTGTGGATAGACCTATACAGGACACAACCACTAGCTAAGCAGAATCAGGGAGAAGCAGGATTGAGGGTCAAAGACTGCCCTGGGACATTTAGCAGCTGAGGTTTAATAGGATGTGACTTAGGAGCTATGCTGACCCCCCTCCACAGTGGCACACTGCTACAAGTCGAAATGTGGCTCATATTCCAAGGTCTGTACTCTGACATGTTCTGATATCTGCATGGGGTTTTTTCCATCTGTTTCCATCTTTTAAAGCTCAAAGTTATTTGATTTCATTTATAAGAGAAAAGATGAATGGCTGAAAAAAACAGGCAAGAACATTGAACTGAAATTACTTTCCTTTATGATATTATTTTAAAACGTCCAAAAAGATCTACTCTAGAAAAGGAACAACTTCCCTCATATAAATGTTGGAATCATTTAATACATTTTCAAGATCATGATGCACTTTTTTAATGTCCCTATTGAATGTGAGAATATCTGCAAAACAAGCAGGAACTGATCATAAGGCATCTGAAATGCATTTGAAAATAATAAAATTATTTAAATTGCTGCTACTAGAAGTAGAGCTACTAGTTTGTGCAGTGTTTTTGGGGATGATTCTATTCTCAGGACAAGCAATTTAAACTATCTCAAGAAAGTTTTATGTTCCCACATAAGGATATGATATTAAAGGTAGAGAAAGAAGAATGGGCTGCACCTTTAAAGTATATTCTGGATGCAGAAGTAACAGAGAGAAAAAGAACTGTTTTGGAGAGATGTCTGTTGTCAGTAAAATGCTGCACAGATAATAAAATTCAAAAATTTGACAGTTGTGTTGAGGCAGTATCTTTGTTTGCATAGAACTTTTCTCAAGGAAAAAAAAAAGCATTTGCTAATCTTATTAATCTGAATTAAATTCTTGTGTTTAGAGGGAAATATGCAGTCTCTTCAGCCACTGCTGGTGTGAGTCAGTCACTGTCTCTAGAGATTCCTTCTGCCGCATAATCCCACTGCAGCCCTGCTCGGGAGGAGAGATCTTTTAATAAGAATAACTGCAGCACAGTTATTCTTCTATACTTTTTGAAACTTCTGGAAAAGAAATGAAATATGGCCTTTATAGTTCCTATATGATCCATCCTATTTTACAACAACACAAAATCATGTCTGATTTCCTTACATTTAAGGGGACTTTTTCTGAGATGTAGGTTTGGACACCTGACCTGAGACAGAATTCTGATCTCTTACTGTACTTCTGGTGTTCCTAACATGGAGCTGAATGCATGTATATGAAATAAGTGGATAGATTTTAATAATAAAAAAATAGTTTTGTCTTTAAGGGAAAAGTATTGCATCCTGTTCGTGACATGCATAGAAAAATCATGGAAGTTACACAAATCTGAGCTTAAAGATAGTTTGTTCCTTTGTATTATAATTTTTTGCAGCTGATCTTCAAAATACAACTTCTCTGTAAGGAGCCCACGTTCCCTATTTTTTTTGTTGTTTTTTTTCATTATTCATACCAAGAGCTCTTAGGCATTTTCACCCTCCATTCAGCACTCTGTGTTCAGCTATAGCCTATGGTGGACAATTGACTGGTCTGTTCCTGTCATATCATCTACCTACGAGGAAATTAGATTTCCATAAATGTTACTAGTCCTAATACTTTGGATACTACACAAAGTCCTCTATTAGCTCGCCCATCCTCATCCTCCAAAATTTGATCCATTAATCTGATCGCATCATTTGTCCCTCAACTTTGAAGATGTTCATCTATCTTCTTTTGTCACAAATGTCTAGGTCCCAGACTCATACTTCTTCAGATTCAGGCCAAGGCTTCATCATTCAGACACTGAATTCTGAAGTGTGGTGGGCATCTGCAGAACAAAAGGCAATACAGCATTTCTGAGGGCATTCACGATTTTCAAGCACGTTTGTTGCTTTATTGTTCTCAGTAAAAGCACACAGTAGCCAAGTGCAGTGCGGAATCAGAGCCACAGATAGTGAGTCAACTAAATGAAAACTTAAATGCTTTGTAACAAAGTATTTAATTTCTATATTGCCATGGGGATGTACGCCTTTGTCAGTCCACTCTTTCTTCTCACTATTTGCCTCCTGTCCTATTTATAGCTCACTATTTTATCAGCTGGAGCCAGGGAAAGGGTCAGGAAAACCTAACTCAAAGCAGTACTCATAACCTGTCCTCTTTCTCAATAGCTGTTTTTAATATGCTATATGAAATTGTAACCCTAATTGTGGTATTGATTTCTGAGCTAATTCAAGTTTCTCTTGCTCTTTTCTGGAAAGAAGAATGGTATAGAGAGACTGAATGAGCTGTATGACTTTGAAAGATTAATATTAAGAATACTTCTGAGGTTTGAAAAAAACCAAATCATTCTGAACATTTGATTTTTTTTTTTCCCTCCGGAAAATAAATGTTTTGAAATTTTGATTTGTGAAAAAGACTTTTTATCTAGAACAGAAAATTATCTAGTCCTCTACATATTAATAAATCATAACAATTCCGTCAGCTAAAGATTCAGAAAGACCATGCATCTTCTCAGCCTTTTTCAGAATTTGTATTTCCTTCAAGCAACCAATACTCTGTTCTGTGACTGTAATATTGTGCATGATGCTTCTTTCAGTTCACCCTTAGCTCTGACATGTCTGCTTTTCACTCTGCGTCTTTGGTTCCTTGAGGAGTGCTGGAGTGGATGAGGAGCCCAAGACAGTGCCTATGGCTGTAGTTCCCATGCACATTGTAAAGAGCAAACAGCAAAGTAACAGGTGGTGGAGGTGTAAACAAGGGGTTCCATGCGAATTAACAACAGAAGAAGCACTTCATTTAAGACAAAAAATTGGAGAACTGATGTTTGGAAAGGAGTAAGAGCTGTAAGGAATAAATTGGAAAGGGGATAAGAGAGAAGGAAGGATAGGAAATGGTTGAGCTGGCAGCTGAGCTGGTGCTTGGAGGCTGGAGTCACATATCTTTTTATTCAGCTTCAAATCCAAATATTGATCCAAAGACAAATGTTCATATCCACAGTGTTTATCAATGTCTAAAGGCTTTAGAGGCTATATCAACAGGCTTAAAAGATATCCTCAGTAGAGAATCATATATAGGCTGGCTCAGTTCTGCTTTCAATTTTGCACAAGACTGACCAAGTATCCAGAGAGAAAATGTGATACCTATTTTGACATTATCTCTTGCCATGAAGTACATAACACTCACTTAAGCACCAGGACAAAATACTCTAAAATATAGAAGCTATGGATACATGGAAAAAGGCTGGATTGCACTGTAATTTAGTTTAAAATGACCATGTTTTTGTTGAATATATATGTAATTCTCAATAATGAAGTATCCCAAACCAGTGATATATTACTTTAATTTTTAATTACTGTCTTCTCCCTCACAAATTCAAAAAACCATTAAAAAAGAGAATTTCTTTTTAAAATGTCAAATTTAAATGCCAAGGATGAATTTATGTCTACAGTACATGAAATTATTTGGGAATTCAGCTGAAATGCTCTTACAGTGCCATCTGCTGAAAAGCAGATGAGGCTACAAAATATTTGGCAATTAATTCTTGCTAGGATATCTGTAAATTCTTGGTCCATCCTGGGTTTTTCTCTCTTTGCTGAAAAATATCATAACACAAAATCTGTCAACCCAATGGAGGGGAAACTATGAACACTGCATTTGCCCATATTGGTAAGTGCATGGTGCCACTGGCAAGTAAAACCAAATAAGAGGTTGGGAACTCGCCTAGGGTTTAAACTGGTTTATTTGCATGCACAGCTTAAGGCCTGGATGTCAGCATCGTTTTTTTTACCCTCTGTTAGGCTGCCTCTCATAAAGCAGCCTAAATTTAATAGGCTCTAACTTTTTTAAGAAAAAAATCTGGTATGCACTGGTTAATAAATTTTTAAACTGAACTTCAATTCTCATCTAGAAATGCTTGTCAAGCATGTGACTAATTCTTTTAAAATGAAGAAGACAGACTGCATGGATTAAGGTAAGCTTTTGTCACAGCCTGAACTTGGGCCATGTGATAACAGCCCACCTGTCTAAACTCAAAGATGACTTTTTTT
The DNA here is from genome assembly GCA_013400175.1 of Phainopepla nitens. Taxonomy (NCBI): domain Eukaryota; kingdom Metazoa; phylum Chordata; class Aves; order Passeriformes; family Bombycillidae; genus Phainopepla; species Phainopepla nitens. Next base: position 334,650 of record VXBQ01017088.1, on the reverse strand, counting down.
TTCTTTTTTTAATCAGAAGCTGATCTGAGTTTCAAACTGGTTCTTAATTAGAGCTGAATATTTTTGTCCTGCTTGCTGTGTTAAGCATACTCATCCTTCATTATTTTTCTATCACTTTATAAGTTCTTCTCGCTTCTCAGTCCATAGTGAATCAAATTTTCAACAGATCTCACATAAGATCTGGTCAATAAGCTCAAAGCTGTGTACACGCATCTCCACAGGGAATACAGGGATTTTTTTGGTGTATATACAGATGTAAGGCAGCATGTCAGTGAAAATCAGATTATTTCTTTCCTCTCACAGACTAAAGTAAAGTTTGAAAATGCAGTTTGAAATGCAGGTTATCTGGCATTACGCCCTGCTTGAAAAAGTTTTCAATGGTCATTTCAAGAAGTAACAAAATGTATTCCAGCAATTAATCACAAGCTGCACACTGTCAGAGTGGACATTCCAAAAATAACCAAGAGGCTGCAGTTCTTTTTCATGTGTTCTGTCATGAATAATTTAGACTTGTAAAAGCAAAGTCAATCAGTAACTCACTGAAAAAGACTGAATTTCAATTAACTGTGTCAACCAGCATGACTAATTCTACCCACAGTTCAGTGGATGTAGGACAGGCACAAATTTGCTCCTCAGTATTGAGCATCATGTCAGTGTGTGTTAGGTGACAATGTTCAAAGGCGTTCATATAATTTATTGCTGTTAAGTGATATTGCTGTGAATTGCCCAACCTAAGTAAAAATGTGTTTAAGCTTTTGTCTTCCATCTTTGTATTTTGGAGGTTTAAATTTGTGTGTAACTGATTCAGAGACCTGAGCTAATTTCCCAAAATTCCTCCTAGGACTACTGCAGGAAGATGTTCTTACTCCAGCGTGTAAATCTTAAACAACTGAATTTCAACTCCCTTTCTGATCTGTACTCTGGCAGCTTCTTTCCCTCTTCTCTCTTCCCTGTTTCTTTAGTTTTGAAGACTTATAGGTAGATTTGCTTCTGGAGTCTCTTTAAATGCACATTCAAGTTCCTTTTCCCTTTGCCCTTCTTTGTGAAAACCTTTCATAAACAACATAATGATAAACCAATACTTTAAAAAGTACAAAGAAGGTCTGGGGTAAATGATTCTGATGTATCTCATTACCGACTGCTTCTGTAGCTGAGAATTTCCATATTGAAAAAAAATTACAAAAAATTCGAAACCTTGGGGCAAAGTGTTTAAGTACCTGAAAGTGCAAAAGTGCATAAGTACCTGAAAGGTTTCGTAAAATTTGACAGATGCCTGTGCCTGTAGGTGCCTTCTTAGCCAGAAATTTTAATTTAATGTTCATGAAATTGTGTTTCAGTCAAGACAAAATAGTGTGTAATTTGCTAAACACAGATCTGTCTTGGATGATATTCATTTGTTCACTGGAGATATAAAGAATTCTAGTGTTAGTTTAAAGTTTTTTTTGTCAGTCCATTCTGTTTATTAACCATACCCTAAAAGAAGACTGATTTTTATGAGAGACGTCAGTTGTTAACTGCTGCATATTCTTGGAGCATTATAAGGACTGTGAATTGTCATTATGGTTGCAGCCAGCCTGTAATCTTTTTCTGCTTATAAAAATGGATTGTTTCCAATGGGCTTTGTTTTGAAAAAGACCCTGATTTTTGTATTGTTGCTACAATAATAGTAACAAGAGTAAGCTTAGCTGCTTATTTTGGCTCAGAGAAACAACACAATCATAACTGATAGAAGAAATTATGAAATCTCCCAGAACACTGCAGTATTTAAAGAAAAAAATAAATAACAAATGCAAATACTTCTCAAGCGTAACCATTGCTTAGCATGGCATCAGAGCCTCACCATTGGTTTTCATTTAGGTTCAGTATCTTTCACATAATTTTAGAGCAAGATATAATAACCACTAAAATTCATGGACCAGGTGATCAATCCTCTACAATGATTGAAGAGATCAGTACCTGGCTGTGGGCTAAAAAACAATTGGAAGTTTTTATTTTCACCCCGTAAGGTACTGGAAGGCCAGGGTAAGTTGTCTTTGGAGCCTTGTCTCCAGGCTGCACAGCCCCAAGTCTCTCAGCCTGTCTTCATGGGAGAGGTTCCCAGCCCTCTGAGCAGCTGTAGGGCCCTCCTCTGTAGCTGTTCCAGCAGGTCCATGTCCCTCTTATGCTGGGGGCCCCAGAGCTGGCTGCAGCACTCCAGGTGGGGTCTCAGAGTGGAGCAGAGTGGCAGAATTCCCTCCCTTGCCCAGCTGGCCATGCTGCGTTGGATGCAGCCCAGGAGAGGATTGGCTTCCTGAGCTGCGAGCACACATTGCTGGGTCATATTTGAGCTCTTCATCCACCAGGAACCCCAACTCCGTCTTGGCATGGCTGCTCTAAATCTTGTCATTCTCTACTCTGTGCCAATACTAGGGCTTGCTCCAACCCAGGTTCAGGACCTTATACTTGGGAACATATGCATGAGATCCCACATACCTGGGAACCTTGTGAGGATTCCACTGGGCCCATGTAGGGCATCATTTGGCATCACTGGGATCCCCAGGCATCCTCGCCTCAGATATTCTTTAACAGGTAACAGCTATACAATTGTACTTCTGCATATTGACACAACCTAAACCACAAGGAGGTAGCAAGAAAAGGCTTTCATTTCAAGTCACATTAGAATTTACTGCTTTATAAATAAGTCATAGAGACATTCTTTTATAATATGCCATGGAAATACTCTCTGTGCATTTTATGGGCCCTGACAGGTTTGCTTCTGTAGGGTGTAGGTTTCCTGAACAAACAAATGATTTCTTCATTATCTTTGGAAGTATATGCTGTGTTGCTGTGCATTGCACCAGAGCTGAAGCGTTGTTTATGTGCACTCTGCCAGCTATCTTCAAGATGCTTGATGTTCTTACACTCTTCTGCCAGCTCCTGTTCTAAATTACATATTTACAACACTTCAGGGAAATGAAAACTCAGGGTTGAAACCTCCCCTGCCACTTTTCAAAGAGGCTGCTTTAATCCCCACCTTGGAATTTCAGACAGTTGCACTCCATCCAGCAGTTTTAGAAAAAACAGTCAGCACACGTTCAAAAAAACATCAGCTTCCTCTCAGCATTTTGGACTATAGGTTACAGAATTCAGGGAAATAAAGTGCTTAAAAAGAAAAAATAACTTTATCATTCCCCAGATTACATTCCCCATTATATACTGAAGAAATTAGAACTCCATTACTCTTATAAATATCACAGCCACAAAGATTTCCTAGGGCTATGCAGAAGAATTGGAGTTAAGAGAAAGTAGGAGATAGTCCTGTGTATCAGGGTTTCTCAGGTCATAGCCTGCTGTGCCACAGGCTATGCAGCAGTCCAAAGGGAGAAGAAAAGCAGAGACAGAATGCACTTGCACCTTCTACTTGAAAGTACAGTGTATCTCTTTTGAATAAGAAAAATATCCTCTTTTGAGCAAAACATATTCAGAAAAATACTAGCAGAAGCAAGGACATTGAGTACACATGTTAGAACTGAACATCTGTAATCTCTATAACCATTCTCACAAAGCGTTGTTGCACCACCCTTTCCTTTCCCATTTCTTGCTCTTACCTTTCTTGCTAGAGAGCCTTTACTAATATTTGCCCTGGGTAAGGTGTATCAGGAGCTGCAATAGCTTTTTGAAACAAAAGGAAGAAAAGACAAGCTCTCAGGCAATGCAGGCCCTTCTTTGACTATGTTCCCAAAAGTCTGCTTCTTCCTGCTACCTGGAGGGGGTTGTCTAAAGATATGTTTCTCCAGCTTATTAGGGAAAAGATGTGAATGCAGAAGCTGATGGAGATTTTTTTCAACCTGGTTTAGGGCTCATTTGCATGCTTTTTTAATAATATGGATCATATTTGTTAAAATGCTTAGTCAATAGGGATTTATATCAAGCTGCTAAATACGAGGCATCTGAGAACCTCAGGCCTTCACTCTGGCATTTTTTTCTGGGCATGTCACTGGCCTGTAATTCAGTTAGGCTTTGGGATGTTCATGGCTCCTCATCACACAAAGTGTCACTATACTACAGACCCATGATGGAAAGGCTAAGAGAAGCACTAATTCTGTGGTTTTGTCTGTGAACTTTCATAAACCTAAATCATTCCCCTTTCTGACACGTCCCAAGTCCTCTTGTTCCAGTACAATTTAAAGGTATTCCATTGCTAGCCAAGCATTTAAATATTCTGCAGAAGCAAGACCTCTGTTTCTGTTGCTGGGTCTTCATTTAGTGACAACAAAGGCAGAATCCATCCTAAGTTACAGGATGGCTAGGCTCAATTTAGCTATGCAGTTTCAACAGTAAGAAGGAGAGGGGGCTGGGGAGTGGAGGGGAATGTGTTTGTTAAAACAGTACAGATATGGTCTGTCTAATTCCAGTACCTAAACAGGGAATATGGGTTTGCATGACAAATTTCAAGGTAAAACATGTTAACAGAAACAGTGCCTCCCAGCCTTCATGGGCATATAAGGCAAGTTCTGCCTTTCACACTGTGCTTTATTCTTTATTGACTTGGAGAGATGGATATTGACAAAAAGGAAAAGGTCATTATTAGCCCGTGAGATTGAATTGGAATGATGGGTCTATATAGCAAGATTTAACAGCTTCCTGCCAAACATCTGTTATAATGAAATTCATAGAAAAATACTATAATGTATGTTTTTCTAAACCTTTTGAAAATGGTGAATTTTCTGGTTTGTTTTTCAGAATTCTATTTCAGAATTCTATTTTATTGTCCAGGTACTCATACATTTTTCAAACAGCAATACTTAGCACTGCCATGACAGCTTATATGTTCCTGGCTGCATGCAAACAATTACTGATGTGCATCCACGTTGGCACGAATTAAGCCCACGCGTAGCTTTGTCACGCACATACAATTTCTCCGTCATTTAATCTCAGTTGTAAATGACAACTTTGGAATTCTCTGCCTCTCTAAATCTGCATTTCTCATTGAATCTAAATGGATCTCCAATATATAAATAACTGCACCAACCCTGAATATTACTTTCAATTACTTTGAGTTTGCTGCTGCTCACATGGCATTCATGCTGGTCTTTCATGCTGTTTGCATTAGGAAATCTTTCTAAAACAGCCTCCCGCACTCAGAATTAACAACTCAATCCAAGGTTGAATTTCTTAAGCTTCTTTTCTGACTTTTTAAAAATGTACAACTGGTGGCCTGTGGCTACAGCTCACCTATTGTTCTTTTAAACAAGACTACATTTGGAGTCACAAAGGTAAGAACTCGTTTTGAACAAAAGTAGTGTGTCTGTTTCACAGAGTACAAAATGAAGTTCAGTACAGAATTAGAGTGACAATAATAACATCTCATTACAAACAGACCATGCATTTTGTAGGTGCCCGGTAAGAAAGGGTCAGGCTGTGGAAGGATCATTTCAGACAGTTACTGCTCTCCATGGGTAGCAAAATCAGATTCACTGATTTTGTCTACAATGTTATTATGGAGGGGCCCTGTCCAGGGAACAGGGATGAATTTTCTGTTTTATTTTTGGCTGTAGCAACAGACTTAGGGCTGGCTCTGGGGAAACTGCAAGGAAACCTCCAATGCTGATTATGACACAGTACATAAGGAAAGGGACATCTCACCACCATGGGCCACATGTCACACCCTGCTGTAAGGAGCCTCTGTCAAATCCCTCTGGGCTATCAAAATGTTCTGGACAGATAACAGCCATAATTATGGGGCAGAGTGCTGCCTAACAGCTCCTCACTGTTAACTGATGTCACAGCAGATGGGGTTTAGACTTGCAGTAAGTTCAAGCTGCTCATGGGGCAGCATAAATGGGCAGGCCCTAGTCTTCCCCATTGCCTGCATTTCAGGCCATTAGGGACAGCCTGGGCATCCTTCTTGGGCAAAAAATGAAGTGCAAATTTATATGAATATTAAATTCAGAGTTCAGATCTTAATAGGTAACGGAGGAAGATAAGATCAAGATCAGACAAAGTCAGAAGCTAATGTTAGTTCACAAGAGCATAGGCAATTCTGCTAAGGAACATAGATGTGCTGGAAAGGACTCTGAAGACCTGTCTAGATATCTGTCTATTATCTGATAAAGGCCTACAAAGTTCATTTAGAGCTGACCAACTCTGTGGAACAAGAGCCTCTATACAAGACAGGAATTAATAATAAGTGGCTTGCCCAGATACTCAATACATTGCAACAGCTACCTGCAAAGAAAATGGGTATTTTACTTCAAAAGCAGGGAATTATTTAAAAATCATAATGGAATTAGGAAAGAAGGAGGTCCGTGCACTCTCCAGAAGGCACTATAGAAAGCAAAGGTGCTGCTAGAAAGAAACACAGAGACTTTAAACAGAGACTTTAAATTCTCCAAGATTTCTTTCCTCTATTGTTTTACTCACTCATGCCTCATTTGTGCACATATTTCCTTCTTGGTAGGGGTGTACATGTCCATGGTGGTTAAGGCAAACAAAGGCACTTCCCTTTTAGAGAAGAAAAGCAACAAATAAAACCCTATTTTTCTAAAGAGACCTTTGAGCTCTGTTCACTTTTCAGTTCCTGGTTTGTGTGGGTAAGGATTTCACAGCTGCTGCTAAAAGGCATACCTTGGTTTATTGATGGGCAGAAGTATGCACAGACCCATGTAGTAACCATGTTCCACTTCAGGCATTTCCCACCAGCACCAGTGGGTCCCAGACCTGCCACTGACCCTCCTTCATTTCAGTGAAATTCTGTGCAACAATGGGCAAGCATGACCCAACCTAAAAAGTTTCCTTTCACTCTAAACTGAAAACAAAAACAAATAAATGTGCTATGAGGAGAATGCTTCTCAAGGCGCCGTTCCCATAATAGTTTATAAACAACTGTCCAATTTAAGCCAAGTGTGCTGTGTGTCTACTAAAAATATTTAAAAGATACCCTTGCTGTTATGATAATTAAACAAGCATGAGACGGAAAGTAACAAACACACAAAAATAGCCCACGATGAGTTATAAGTACAATAACAGAAAAGCTAAATTTAATACATAAAGCAGAATAGTGTGGTGACAGTGAGGCAAGAACATAAAATCCACAGAAAATAATGTCCTGCACTAAAGAGCAACAAAAAACTTTGTCTGAAAGGTCAGAAAATTATGATGAATGATATACTGAAGGAGAAAATAAAACATTGTCGAGCAAGAGAATTCAAATGCTTAAGACTGCATGAACAGTGTGATTATTCACAGTGATTACTGAATGTCCCTATGAGTCTTCTCAATGCCAGCAGCATTTCACTTCTTCCTAAGACCAACAGAACATTGTGAAGGAAGTGAAATCAGCCAACTCTTTAGCAAGACTAAAGGGAAGCAAGGTTCTGAACCCTTTTAGGACACTTTCTCTGGAGGAATTGCATCATACACATAATTAAGCTGAACGGGAACTTGTCTCCACTACCCCCTTTGAGAAATAATAGGAAGGAATCCCAAAAGACTAAAAAATGTCTTTCCCACAATATCAGAACTTTTTTTTTTTTAAGCCTAGTTTTCTTTATTTATATATGAAGTGCTATTTCTTTTCATGCTAAATGTGGCTTTTTTACTAGAGAGAACAAAACCACTCCTTATGTTAAATGCAATGTAATTCTTCCCTTCCTCTTAGCAAAAAAATGGGGAATTTTTAAAATTCAGATTAGATTAGTGTGACACCTGGATCAGCAGGCCAAATTTTTAATGACAAATACACTCCTGGGTACTGAGTAAAAAAAAAATTGATAGTCTCACAGAGTTGTAAATATTTTACATATTCTTATACTGATAGCAGAGTTCTGACCTGCCCAATCAAAATCTTTAAAACTATCTGGGTAAGGGGCATTTACACCTTGCAATGATTTACAGGTGCTTAGTTTTCTTTTTGTAGCTCTCCCTCTAACAAATGTATGGGAGAACTTTTAGTTCTGATTTAGCATCAGAGGAGAGGCACAACAAGCCCTTCTCATATTGTCTCACCTTCCCACCTTGAACTTTGTGAGTGTTGCTACTGACTATTTGTGAGTGTTGCTACTATTTAACTGCTATTGTTGTGGGGAAAGATTTACCCAGATTAAATGTAAGCTGGATATGACAAGACAATATCCTTTTACACCATGTGAGAATTTGTTTTTCCATATTTAAAGCCTTCAGCTCCTTAATTTCACCAACTTTTGTCTGAATAGGTTAAGTAGGACCAGGATCCATTCAGCTTTCAAGTTGGAAGCATGAAAAAAATTCTGAATTTTCTTGGCTTTCAGACTCATAATAACCTTTTATTTTTGCCTTTGTATGTGTGTGATTAATAGTATCACTATATTTTGGCTTAGCAAAAGTGAATACTTGTCCAGACACCATTTTAAATATTACACAGCAGAAAGTTTATGAAAAAGTTTATTGAAGATGTGGAGGCTTTGGTTCTTCAGAGACTGATGCCACTGATTGGAATTGGATGGGTCAGATGTGTATTTCACTGTCAATTGAAATGAACTGAAAATTAAATGGAGTTCAGTCCTCTCAAATTCCTCCTGCCATCACCTCAAACAGCTTTGGAATTGGCTTGCACTTCAAATAGAGAGAAAAGATATTTTTGATGTGCTGCTGGTTAAAACACTGTTTTCTAATGTGGGCCACACTCTACTAAGGAATCATACTAAGGCTTAGTTTGTAACCAGAGTTTGAAAGAGGGAAAACAGGAATCAAGGAGAAATGTCACTCTACTTTTCAAAAAGAACAAACACTGAACTGGAAAAATAAAATAAATCCCTTTATAAACTTGGGGGAAAAGGAGGGCCACATTAGAGGTTGCTGAATCTCAGCACTCACAAACCATATTTGGTGTGCAATACACAGGCTGTAGTCTCTTATCCTTGAGAAAATAGTAATAGATGCAAGTGCTACTCTTCAAAAACCTTGCATTTCCTGTGATGTCAGCAAAGCTCTGACATTGGGAACTTTGCAGGTTCATTTTCAAAGGTGAGACAACGTCTATGAGTTTGGTTCAAGACTTCTACATTGACGTCTATTGTGTTTCTGCTGAGACATTTTACATCCAATCTTATATGTGGTATTTACTTACAGCTGAGGCTGTAAACGCATCTGACTGATTCACTTTTTCTGTCCATCTGACTACTGCTAGTGATTTAAACAAAATTAGTACATCATGAGAATAATTACTATAATACATATAATAGTACTATCTACTTGTCTTGAGCCCTGTATTCCCTGTTAAGGGATGGTTTTGAAAAAAGAAGGTGGCTTTTCTCATTTCCTGAATAATATAAAATCTTCTTTTTTTCTTTCTCTCTTCACTTGGATTTTATAGATATAGGTACCTGTTAGATTAGGCATGATATGAAACATAAAATATTCCTGAGTTCTCTCTGGAAAAAAACCCAGAAAAATATTAACTCCAGAAAGTAATTTTTCAATATTTTTAAATTTAAAAACTCTACAGAGTAAAAATTACAGAAAGAATGAAAAACTGTACATTTATACAGTTCAGTACTTCTGACTAACTAGAGATGTCAATCAAATGTAGTAAAAAATTAGGTCTGACAGAGGAGTTCTTCAAAGCAGCTTTGGTTGAGGATAAAACAAGTCTCAAATTTGCACATGAAGTATTTGGAGCTTCACACAACGAGTTTCAATAAATTATTTTATTCTCGGTTTTGTTATTCCCCCTTGCTTTATAAGCAGGTTACATTCTTATTCTTGCTGCATCACTCAGCTTGCTTTAGCTCAACTTGATTTTTTGCTGTGTTTATCATCTCTTCTCTGCAGCTTCTGATTGACCATGGTTTTCTTCTATTTTCTCTGTCTTGCTTGCATCACCCTTTCCTCTTTCCACTATAGGGCATTTATTATTGGCCTTTCTCTTAGGAGCAATCACTGCTGAATATATATTAGATGTTTTTTGGCCCTGGCATTTTCTTTTTGCCGGGAGAAGGCTGTTCCTTCTGTCACTTGCCATTGTCAGACAGATCCCTAGCGACATAAATCTGCGGAACTCCACTGTCTTCACTGGGATAACTCTGCTTTGTATTAGCAGAGGAACTGGCTTAAAATTCAAAGATCCTACTTGTGTTACACCTCAAGAACAGCACCATTATTTTCTCTCTTCTGTTTAAAGTCTTGTATTTAAAGAAAAGGGTGCATTACCCCCTTGTAGTAGTATAATATCTTTTAATAAGGTTTATATGCTTTTAAAATGTATAACAGATATTACAAAATCCTTTTGGTTCCACTAATTTCACTCATTTAGGTGGTCACATTTATTAGGGGGAAGATCTGTAGAGACTTTTGATAGGAGATAATATGATACTGGCATTGAAATAATCCTTAAGGCTGTGAAATCAACAGACTGAAAGATCTGTCAGACCACAGGCATAGAGCTCAGAAGACAGACATTTCTGCTGCTCTGTACCTCATTACTGTTTAAATTACTGGAGGAATATAAAACTCAGCCTAGAACCAGCAGCAAAGGCTCATCATGAGTGAGGTGGAACATACTTTTGAACCTTCTTGAAAGGATGACATTTACAACTATTCCTGTAATACAGGCCAGGGTCTCGATGACTGCACTAGCACTTCCGAACTTATGTTTGGGGTGGAAAACCAACTATCAAACAGCCTTCACTGTTGTTTCCAACACAAATGCCCCTTTAATGAACATCATCACTCTCTCCAAAGCACAGGGAAATCTGTGTAGCTATGTACCATGGTATTACTGGACAGAGGTTCTCATTTGCCATCGTTCAGGGGACATAAACATTAATTGAATAAAAAACCTGTGGAAACCTGTCTAACCTTTCCCAATCAAAAGAGAGAGGATGCAAAATGTTAGACCAGTTTAGAACTAGACTTCCAGAGAAAGAAGAAGAAAAAACTGCAGTTTTCTGCTGATTAAGTAGGAGAGCAGTGCACTGTGACAGCAGTCCCTCCACATGTCACCTGTGTTGAGGAAGGCACCTGCACCTGACCTCCTCCAAGATGACGTAAAGCTTTGCCATCTCGTGTTTCTGTGCCCCAATAGGGAACCAGGGCTGTGTTCCTTTTTGGGCCTTGCCCCAGTAATACACCCACTGATCAAATCAGCTGTAGGTAAGCCCTTAACCGTTGTTGCTGGAAGTGATACCACCCCTGGGTACTCCTCTGTATACCACTGCTTGTGTTTCTGGAGGACTGGACAATGGAGTGCCAATTTCCCTGCTGAGTCAGGTAACATTCCAATGGAAAACACAGAGGATTCTCTCAGTCTTCGTTACGCCATCAAGTTTGAAATAATTCATATTTATAAATTTCTTCTGACGAGGGAAAACACACAATTCCGAATTAATACTTTTCTGCAAATCTAATTTTTTCCTCTTCTGTCTTGCAGCCAATAAAATGGTATTAAATAATACAGGGGCCCTGCTATTTCCCACAAAGCTGAGATAAGGGGTATTGTTGCTCCCCTTCTGTCTGTTTTGGGCATCTTATCTGTCCCCTGTGCAGAACTGTGTTTGCCTGTATTCTCTCATTAGCACAGCATAACTGCAAAGGCCACCTCAAAAGTTCTGTGATGCCATAGTTCAGGTGTTAGTTGCACACAAGGTCCTTATTTTTAGCTTTTGCCTGTGCTACTCAAAGAAGGCTACTCTTTGGCCCTTCAGGAGAATAGTGGGACACACTATGACCATAAGAGGACGCTTCATTTTCTGAAAAGTAAGCTAGTTTTTACATTTGTACTGAATAGCATTTTTACATTGTAACATCTAAGATCCTAGTAACGAAGTTTAATACCCCTCTGAGTTAGGTGAATTCTAGTAATCATGTTTTCTGTTGCTCTTACTAAATTCTACTGGGAGTAATTCGCTAATCCTGGATTCCAATTATCTTTGTCTTAACAACTTTTTTTTTCTTTTTCATTTATTAGTAGTACTTCTTTTGATAATAGGTTGATGCATTGTACTGGTGGTATAGCAGAGCTCTTGGAAAGTATGTGAGGCACATCTCTGTTGCCATGGAGCAGAAAAGGATGAGATACTTGGCTCAGCAGTATCACCTCAGATAACAGTAAAAAAAAATGGGTGAATGCTGCAATACAGATAGAATTTATCCTGAATGCACCATGAACAAGAAAAGGACTTTCAGTTCCATCTGTTTGGCATTCTCTGTGGTTTCCATAAAGGTTTTAAAAGTCTTTTATTACTTAAGTTAAACAACTATAGGCTTTTGCCCAAACTGAAATACATCACGACTGGTCTGTGGACATATGTTTGGGCATATATTATGCATTACATAATCTCACACCAATAAAACTTCTTTCATGCTAAAGTGCTTTAATAACTGCTAGCCATAATTGGTTTTGGCCTATCTGGGTTGTATTTGGTGTGAATGAGCTCTTCACAGATTTTGCAGCTGTACTCCTCTGGTGCCAGATCGGAGACTGGCTGGGCAGTAATCAGAGAAGTGCTTTGTCAGCTAAGGGACCACAGCCAGATAAAGTCAAGAAAGGCAAAGCCTTACCTGCCATCTCTTTAGGTTATGCAGTCACTGTCAGGTCTGATGTTTTCTTTTTCATCTTGGAAACAAAAATATTACACTATGGTTCCATTCTGTATAGACAAATTTGTATTTCCTTCCTTCCTTCCTTCCTTCCTTCCTTCCTTCCTTCCTNCTACCCCAACCTGTTCTGTACTCAGAGGAAAATCAGCAAGTTTACAGTGTCATAGAGTCCATGAAAGAAGAAGCTAAAATTTGGGACTTTGTCCTTCTGGGGAGAAGACGAGATCCCATATGCTCCAGGATAATGCTGGGAGAAGATGCCTATTCTCACAAGCTTCCCTAAAATGCAGGAAAAGTACAAGGTGAGTGTCTATCCATCTTCTGTCATCCACACCTTGGGGATGCCACAATGACCTTTCTCCCACTGTTTAACCATGCTGAGGTGGTTGCATCCCAACACAATCACTCTCCCATCACCAGGTGGCTGCCAGACACCAAGACGGCTGACACAAAAGCAAAATAATCTGGAATTCAAGAAACAGTCTGGGCTTTATCACAATGCTATGCCTATAGTACTATCCATAAATCAAGTTCTCTTTTTGCAGTTTTCCCTCCAAATATGTGGCGAAACAACAACAACCTGTACAGAATATGGAACTATAAGTGTCTGGTAAAGCCAACCACATTTTAGTTGAAATATGGTTTAAGATAAAAGTCTGACCTATGGCTCATAAAGGCTGAATCACCTAGAAATACATCTGCTAAACTACATTAATGTAGCTTTTGAAAGAAAAGGTGTTATAAGCATGTGTGTTTACATGCAGAAGGATATTTAAATAAAACATGAGGTTTTAATCAGGACAGTCAATTTTCATAAATACAAAGATATTTTGCTATTTATCTATATCATGTTAAAAGGTTTCAGAAGCAGGGGGTTTTTAACAGCTCTGCAGATGAGTGTTTTAAATACTAGGGATGTGGGGTGTATTCTTGTCCTCTGTAGGTGGTTTGCTCTTGACTTCAAAGGAGATGGAACATCCTTCACAGGCTCAGGAAGAACAAAGAATCTCTAGAGTCAAAAATTGTCCCTTACAGCCCCAATATTTTCTTAAAAGTACAGTTTCTAATATCATTATTTATCAAATTATATTCAAAACCATGAGGTGAAAAGATAGCTATTGGCTGTTTTCCATATCATTCAAGATCTGACAGGTTATTTTTCCTACGTTTTTTTACTGTGTTTTCTGAATTTTTCTTTTTGCTCTTTGTTCCAGCACTGTGCAAAGAAGATACTTCCTTTCCTTTTCATGACTGCACTTCAAATATTCATCCTGCAGTTAGTGTTTACCCTAGCTATCTCTAACTGGTATTTTATTTTCCCCTTCACTGTCTGAAATCCCAGTACCTCTTCAATGCTGAAAATGAAAAAAAGCCGTGCAGAACATCAGCTGGCATTAATTAACCTTGATTGCATGGAAACTGCTTTTTTACGCTGGTGAATCATAAGGCCTCAGTTTTCACCAATGATCAAAATCACATCCAAATAAGCATGTAAAAAATTGAGGACAAAAATCTTCCAAATTTTGCTTAAAATTACATTTGGGAATAAGGAATTATTTAAGGTGAAATCTTACACAGAAATTCTAAGTGTCAACTGACAAAATATTTGGAAATATCTATCATTTGTGATCGTATTACACATTAAGTCAATCCTGACCTGCTGGGCCTCCTGATCCTTTTCTAATTACAGGTATTTACATTATGTGTTGTGGTTTTTTCTTTTAATAAAATCATGTATTTTTCAATTTTAAACTGTAGGATTATACTATTATATAGCATGTACAGTAGAATTGTACTATTTTTTTTACAAAATACTGCACATTTCGAAAAACAGTTGCCCAGTCTCTCTTGGCAAATATTTAGTATCTTCTGGTTGAAATTAGACATTACATATGATTCCAGGGGAAATGACCATGGGAACATTTCATTATTTAAGACTGTGAGAGACTGGAGGGGAAGGGGCTTAGCCATCAAAGTGTAACAACATATTACTCTAAAATTCTCTTTTATTATGTTAGAATATAAAGGTCAAATCTGACTTTAAAACAAATGATGAATTTAATCTCTGTAATAATTCTATGGAACTGCATGAGAGAAAGAAGAAATGTGGTATGGGGAAGACAAGAGAGAGAAAATGGAACCAAACTGAAGCAAAATAAAGAACTTCTAATGCATAAAAACTACTGGAGCATACTTTATAGAAGTTCCACATGTGGATTAAATTTTTATTATCCTCTTTAACTTGCTAGACTCCTTTTCTGGCAACATGCTGAAAATCTGTAACATCTAAAGATATGAATTACAATCTAATATTTATACACTCAGTATATATAGTCTGTTAAATTATTGTATACAAGTGGTAATATTGCAAGCTGTTATGATGATATCAAAAGTAAATACATTATTTCTGCCAGATACCTTCTTCTAGATGTACCATTTATCCCACATATGGAGAAAATTTCTACTTGAAAAGATTGAAAAAAGCCCCATGGCTACAGTGAAGTTACAGAAATGTAAAAGTCAATCTGACACCGGAGATATTTTATTTATAAAACAGAATTTTGGCCTGTTGCTTTTTTACCTTGCAGCTTGCATACTCATTCATATGTGTTTGAAGTGGCTGTAAATATTAAAATTGAGATCATTATTTCCAGTTCCTCACTGAATGGCTTACATGTAGGTAAGAGACAGCCTGTGTTACTAGACAGTGATGAAACTGGCATACCTACAAACAGCTGCCTCCTAGCAGGTATTGTTGCCTAATGCCATCAAGAATCTTTAAACAGACTGGTTCAGAATTACATTTCCTGGGTCTCTGAAAATAGTTTTTCTTTACTGCATTTTTTATATAACCATGGCTGGAAGCATTTGGAAAAGTGTCTTTACAGTATTCATGTGCTGAATGGATGGTAACAGATTATATCTGAAAACCAGTTGCCGACTACAGTTCACGCTTGCATCACTCAAAGTTATCTATCTGTCCTTGTATCTGTCTAACTACTAAGAATTTTTTCATGGCAAAGATATGTAACTGTCAGTTCATTATAGAAAATATTTATATATTCTTCCTACAAACATTACAGTGAAAACTCTAGGGTTTCCAAAACATGTCAGAAATTTGTTTCTGAGTCATCTGCTTGTCTGGTAACAGCCCAGTGCAACCCATTCTTGTCCTTTGTTACAATTACTGTCAGTTAAACACAAATGCTGTTAGAGATTTTCATCTGCAGAGAATGCAGTTTAAGCCGACTGCCGTGTACTCATGGAATCCCTGAACCCCAGAAGAGCTTGGGCTGGAAGGGTCATCTACTAAAACCACTCCTACAATGAGCAGGGACATCTTAAACTAACTCAGGTTGCTCAGAGCCCAGTCCAGCCTGACCTGGAATGTTTCCAGGAATGGGGCATCTGCAACCTCTCTGGGCAATCTGTCCATGTTTCACCACCTTCACTGAGAAATGCCTTTATTAAATCTAGTCTAAAACAAACCTCTGTTAGTTTGCAACAGTCCCTACTACAATTTTATTCTATCTTTCTTAAAAGTCCCAATTAAATATTGAAAGTCCACAATAACCTCTCCCCAGACCCTTCTCTTCTCCAAGCAGCACAGCCCCAGCTCTCTCAGGTTTTTATCACAGGAGAGGTGTTCCATCCTTCTCATCATTTTCATGGCCCTCCTCTGGACCCACTTCAACAGGTTCTTCCCACGCTGAGCACTCCAGAGGAGTATTCCACATGAGGTCACACCTTAACCTGCTGGCCAAATTTTGATGCAGCCTGGACACGACTGGCTTTCTGGGCTGGGAATGCACATTGCTGGCTCACACTGAGCTTTTCATCCCCCAGTACCCCCATGTCCATCTCAGCAAGGCTGCTCTCTGTCCGTTCATACCCCAGCCTGTGTAGATGCTGGAGGTTGTCCCAAGCCAGGTGCAGCACCTTGCACTTGGCCTTGTTGAACCTCTGGAGGTTCCCATGAGGCCACTTCCTTGAGTTCATCCAGGTCCCTCTGGATGGCATCCTGTCAACTGTGTGTGTCAGCTGTGCCACTGAGCTTGGTGTCACCTGCACATGTGCTGAGGGTGCACTTGATTCCACCATGTCATTGTCTAAGACATTAAAAAAATACTGATCCCAGTATGGACCCCTGAGGGACTGCTGTATTCTAATTCCTCAAAAATCTCTGAGGTTAAGACTACCGCATTGTGCATCCTTCTGCAGGACGGCAAAGAGCCTGATTATGAGTGGGGACTTCAGATGTCAGAATAGTACCAAGACAATGTTGCCCAAAGTGGAGTTTTACTATTTTTTAATGTCATTGATTAGTTGTCTGGTCATTTTCTAATTGAATTTTTAATATAATTACTTTCGCCCCCTCTATTTCTCTGAAATAACTGCTTTTAAATTAGACTTATGTTACCCCATTTATTTCCATATTCACCACCAAAATACTCATCCAATACGCCATGCACTTAGGAATATGTTCCTCCCATAAGTTATTGGTTTCTCTGGTCTTGTGTTATATTCTTCTAAATGCTTTATAACATAAACCAGCCTTGGTCTTGACCACCTATATTTCATCTACCCCCTGTGTCAGTAATGACTCACAGTCTCAGGAAACAGAACTCTACCTACACAAGGAAAAAAAAAGGCTCTCCTTTTTTTTCTCATGAAAGAATATCGTAAGTGTAAAATAAAGAGATAAGGTTTGAGCATGGGAAAGGCTGTTTTATGGATTGAAAAAACCAGTAGGCTCTATTATCTTATAGTGTTAAATGATTGGAGTGCTCATCTGCTGCCTGTTAGATCACTCAGTTTCCAGAATGTCCAGCTGTGCACATAGATGGTCTTTAATGTTGTTATTGATGAGACTGTGGGCAGAGTAGTGCTGCTAAATAAAAGGAGAGCCTTGAATGCAGTGCTGGTGTCCAGAGTTTCTTTGCAGAGAACAGCAGGATGTAATGTGATTAGAGATTTGTGGCTGGCATTGAGCCTGAACACAAAACCAGAGGCATTTGCTCAGCGCCAGCAAACACTGGTTCAGAGGTCAGAAACCATTAGCACCTGGGAGGGTGGAAAATAGATACAAGACCTGGGCTGCAGAACCAGATAAAGGCAGAGCAAAGCAACACAGCTGTTTTGGACCATTGCTTATGCACTGCTCAGGCAGAGCTCATTAGTGACCAGCTGAAGAATTGTGCCTGTCTACCAAACACAGAGCAGAGCTCCTAAGAAATACTTAAATCTGAATTGTGCTATTTTTTCTTGTCTGGCACAGGGCAGCTTGGGCCACGTATCCCCATCTCACGTGTTCCTTTCTGCTGCAGGGAGGGAGATTCTTGCAGGCCCTGGAAAGAAAAGAACAGCTGCAATTTTGCTTTCTCTTTTCAAATGCTTACAGTGGCCAGGGACAAGCATTTCAGGGTGTCTCACGTGGTTTATCCACACAAGTTCGTGAGGCAAAGAGCCTCAGTCAGCTCTTACTCTGGACCAAAGCAGCTACCATGGCCAATGGGACCGTGGAACATATATCAGACTGGGGCAGGGCACTCAGGATCCAGGGGTACCTAGGCTCTGCTATCTCACAGGACTTCTTGATTGTTTCCCTGCTATTAAAATATGTTTATACTGTTGAAATTGCTGCTGTGCTCTTGGCCAGGCTGTTTTTGCTTACAGTCTTCAGAGAGACCTGCTGGCTGTACTGACAGGTTCATAGGTCTCAGTGGGGATTTGTACTTTTTGTGAACATTCAGAGGCCCTTGTCAGCCAAGAGTGGGAGACAAGGTCTGACCCAAATATGGCAGCGCCATATGACTGTGACTTAGAGGAAAGGCTGGCATCTATCCAAGATCCTAATCTTGATTTTTTTCAGGGTCTGGCCATGAAGAAACAATCCATATCTGGTGTGGGCAATTTTTCAGTATGCCATGAAGGTGGTGTACATTTCTGTATGTATGATCTCAAATAAATACTGGTCTGAGTAACCCTGCTGGATCTCCCAACCCTGACAGAAAGTTTGGTCCAGGATTCTGCCAAGAACTGGTTACTAGCTACTTCCTCAAATACTTAACTTTGCAGACAGAGATATTAGTGAGGACAGCAGCAGAAGTTTATGGTTTTTATGAATTCTGAGCCCTAGATTTTGAAAAAAAGTGTGAAATAGGAGGCTGTTTTTCTACTTCATCTCTCTTCTATTTATATGGGCCCACATGTGCATAATTCAGTCACGGGGAAAATAAGAGCAACTACGCTGGGAAAGACTGTCATACATATGCTCTTCTGAGGTGTTTACCCATTCTGAACACATGGGATCTTCTATACCTTAGAGAATTAACTCCCCCCTCCCCAAAATTGGAAAGATTTAAAGCTAGATGGGGAAACAGCTGGCACAAAGATCCTTTCCACAGAAGGTGAGTCTGGAACAAATTGCCCACCAATGACTGAGCAATAGTGAGAAGAGCTTGTTGGCAACCAGCCTTTGCAAGAGGAAATTTAAATTAAAAACCTTTTCAGTTTATGTCATTTTAAGTAGAAATTGTCTGTGCAACCTGTGCTGATTGAGAGCACTTCTGCAGTGCTCACAGAGTTTGATCTAATAATTTTTAGTATAATTAGATAAAAGAAGATACTGTACATTTTATCTTTTTCAAAGTCTTACTGATTAGTAAGACTGAGATTCTTAATCAATAATTACAACCAATTTATACTGTCCATCTCTCTCAGTGAGTCACTGTTGCCCTGTGATATATTTTTCAATTTTATTATAGGCACAAAGTTACTTCCTGAGTGTTTGCCAGTCTCTGTGCAGCCCTCATTTCTCTTAGTTCTATCCAGCTTTATTTGACCTCCAGTGAGAAAATAAGTCCCTCTTGCATTTTTCCATATCCTGTGTCTTTGAAAAACCCATTCCTTTCAGCTCTAATTTCTTCTAATAATTTTTCAGCTTCACGTTATATATTTTTTTAAAATTGCATGAAAATTAATTCAAAAATTCTTTTTGGCAGTAATAATTTTGGAACATTGTAGTGAAACTAAATTTTCTCACCATTTAAACTAAGAATATCAGAAATAATGCCAGTATTGAATTAAATGTTGATGAGCTAGCTGATTTTAGACAAACAAGTGCTATTTTGAGTCTCTTAATTTTGGAAACAATTGTCCCAGATGTCTAAATATGAGTTGTCATTTGTGAGACCAATGAAAGCAAATTATCTCTCCTTTCCTCGCATCATTTTTGTTTCTGGTGAGAAGCTGGAGAGTTTCATAATTCATTGTGGGTCTAAAGGGCATAATCTAGTTTTTTCTCACAGTGTGGCCAGACTAATGTGTCTGACAGAATCTGGTCCTGAGGATAGCAGCTGCTTCATAAATCAGACAGGTTTGCAGTCTGCATTACAAATTGATCCTTAAGACATAACCTGTTGCAGTAGAACTGTTCCAGCTATTATTTGGTACCAGTGACAACAATGCTAACACACAACTCATTCCCTGTGTGATTAGAGAAGTAAAGATGCTTCCATGTGCAAAGAGCTTATGACTAACTGAGTGTTACTGTTTGACAGTCTTTTTCCTGTTTGTCAAATCTGCACAAGCCTAAATACAGAAGTCACAAAGAAGAAAAAGGACAACAGGGGAAATTAAACATCAGGCTGCATGAATGTGACATTTGCTGAGCTCCTGTTTTTAGGGCAGCCAGACAGTAGTACAAGTTTAATATGTTAACCCCAGAAATTTTTGCTCCATGGAATTTGCTTCTTATTGTTTTACCTCTAAGTGTTTGCATAGGTATAGGAGACTGTTAATTCTGCTATCAAATCAGCCCCCAAACAGTTGTGAAACCTTCGTCCAAAATGTGAAAGAATTTCCTTATCACAGAGAATGAGACTCAAATGAAATTCAGCAGTGAAATAACTACATCCTCACATCATGTGCCTCTTGTAATGTATTCTCATTTTTTGAACTGGGAATTCAAAAAATCTGCCTCCTAAGGGAGGCAATAGGCAGTTTCTAAGTGGCCTGCTTTTTGAAAACATCTTAAACCAGGCAAAACCCAAAACATGTAAAATCACTGTTCATTTTAAGAATATAAGCTGAATTGGAAGCCGTGCTGAAAAACATTTGAAGATTAATAAATTCAGTAATGTATCTTATCCACTACATTCTTATCATCATATTAATGAGAATGATGGGGAATTTTCAAATAAAGCTTGATGAAATCTTTTCAATGTTCACACACTTCAGGGTTGGCTTTTTTCAGATATGCTAGTACTGCACCAGGCATGTCTTCTCTGATTTATAACAGGGAGTGTCTAAAGGTACATAATTATAATCGATGCATTGTGGCAACATTTTAGCAGGAATATGTTCTTGATGCTGATGGATTCAAAAACTAACCACATCAGGTAGTAAGATCTTACAAAGTCTGAAGTTCTCTCACTAGAAGATATTTCTAAACTCTTGAGTTTCATATTCAGTTGGTAGAAGTTCCCAGTTTTGCAAAATTGAAATGCGGTAAAGTGGCCTAAAGCCTAGAGCAAGGAAGAAAGACTGTGGCTGTGGAAAAGAAGAGAAAGGCAAAGCAGGCTAATCCTCAGAACTGTTTTATATGGTATGTGGATGAGAGAGGTCCCAGAATGCTGCATTTTTCCAAAGAGAAAGTCCTCACCTGTAGGGAGGTATCCCAGTGTAATTATACTGCCAGGGAAGAGCAGTGGGGGCTCGACACCTGGAATGGTTTTGCAAGAGCTCATAGATTTAGGTCTTTGAGGATTCTTCAAGTGAAACAGAGTGTCTGTCTATGTGTTCCATGGAACCATGCAACTGCAACTGTGGTGATTTTGGGATTACCTTTTCAGATCAAGGTATCCACTTCCTCTCAAATGCGATTTTCTTAAACAGTAATGTTGTGGCACTATGAAGGGGATAGCAATAATCTACATAACTAGGTATCATTACAATATTAATGATGGCAATGAAATGACTGCTAATTTTAATCAACAATGAACTTTATCTTTTGACGACCTTCAGAGCAACAACAATATTCTTATTTGAGTTAGGGTTTTGAGGCACAGAATAAATTACTTCCCTGAGGGAGTAACTGTGCAGCAGCCCTTCACAAAATCAGCTCTCTCAGCTGTTTCATGCACTTCAGATTTCTCTAAGCCTCTTGAATTTGCTGTGGGCTAAGGCATCAGACTATGAAAATGTACATTAACTTCCCTTCCAGTGGTAACCTGTTTGTTGTTCTGAGCTATTTCATGGCTGATAATTGACAACTGTGCTAACAAACACTGTCCAAATTTTGTGACTTTAACAGTACTGCAACCCCCCTCCCTCCTGTGTAGCACTGACTTTCAAATGTCTCCCTTTTTGAAAATATTCAGCCCTTGTTGATATAGATGTATGCTGGATTGCATCAAATATGCCCTATTCCTGACCATATTGAGCAGACCTTTATTATTTTTATTCAGAGAACAGATTTCAGTAAAAAGGTTTGAAGTGTTTCTATTAAAAAAAATGGGAAACTACTCCAACTTTGTCAGAAGATTCATTATGTGGAAGATTGTGCATTTGCATCTAGTTCTTGTGCTGCCTCCAATGCTGAATATTAGCTGTTGTCTTTGGGGATCTATCCCACACAAATAGAGCTTTTATTGGCAAAAAAGATGTGGGTTGCAACAACTTCTGCATATCTTAACATCACAACATTACCCAGCAGAACCTTTTGCAAGCACGCTCCAGCAGAAGAATCCATTTCAGCTCTGCCATCCCCCAAGGCTCACCTCTCTAAAAGTGCAGTGCCGGGTACAAGCTAGCCATAGGGTTAATCACCAGGGCACAGCTCAATACTTTCACTAACACAAGAATTTTGGTGGATCCCTGTGCTATTGCTGTTAAATACTGACTTTCTGTAAAGAAGTTTTACTCCCACTCTTCTCATCTAGAATTCCCTCTCTTCCTCCATTTAATTATGTAAGATGATGCTTGTTTCTTCTGGAGATGTTATATGTCATTGAAAATCTTTACAGGGAATGCAGCTTTTACAGCTAATTATTTTTAAAGAGGAAGAACAAGGGATAGGAAAAACATCTTTTAACTATAAGCAGCTTCAGCTCTCACAGTACATGAGCACACTCTGTTGGATTGTTCTGATAATGACTGTGCAGATGAAATGGTCATTTTGTTTGAAATACTTGAAACTTCTGTTCACAAAAAAAAAAAAAAAATCAATCATCTTCATACCAGTCTAATTCTCAAATTAAATATATTCCAAGCTGTAAGTTTCTGAATCCAAACCCCTAAAATATTAAATGCAGAGATTATATGTTGATTACTTGCAGCAAATACATAAAAATGAACATTTTCAATTTTAGCCCAAAGTCATAATGTCATAAATTAAAAAAAAAAATGAAAGGAGCATGGATGAGTTGTTTCATTTCATATTCTCTGTTAGTTTCTATATAATGACAAAAGTTTCCCCAATAGATGCTCTAAACTGATCTAATTCATCCTAGTACCTTCCGTATCTCCCCCAATAGAGGGAATTTGAAACAGGGAATATTCAGATATAAAAACGTAGATTATGAAATCGTCCTGTAAAATTTATAAGTGGTCCCAGTGAAATCATGTGCAGCTATCAGGTTTTACACAATTCATAGAATCACAAAAAGGTTTGGGTTGAAAGGGGCTTTCAAGATCATCTGGTTCCAAATCTCACACCTTGGGCAGGCATGTCACTCACTAGACCTGGTGGGTCCAATCCTTTGAATGAATTTCAAAACTACTTCTGGGGAACCATTCAGGCATCGGAGAACTGCCCCTCTTAGTTAGAGAACACTGCATACGGAAATGTCGTGCTGAATAACGATAAGGTTAATGTCCATCATGAGCTTAAGTGCTTACAGAGCCTTGCAACAGTGGAATGATAGAATTGTACTCATTTAGACATTGTTATTGCGATATATGTAGTGTGAATGTACTTTGAACTCTAATTGCGGTGTTTTTGATGATTACTATGATTACTTGAATCAAGTGCAATCCAGTTTGGGAAAGATTACTAACATGCATTTTGGGAAAGACTATTAACATGCATTTTCCTTAAGCGTTTTAGCCTCAGTAATGAAGTTAGAAAAAGCTGTGAGTCAAGATCCATATTTGTTTTTTCTCATCAAATATTTAAATTAGTACTACTTAATTAATTTAAAGTCTACTTAATTTGAAGTCAAATCTAATTTATCTCCTCAAGTTATAATGCTGTATTGCATATGATATACTATTGTCACAGCCAGGACTGTAACCAGCATAACCCAGCATAGCCTTGCTGCTATACAGCTATGCTCATTTGGATCTCTGCTGAGATAATTCATAAATATTTTCTATATTAGTGCTTAGCTTATATATTTTTGTGGACCTGGAGTGAGAGAATCCAGTTGGTGTGGGACAGATAGGACCTGTGTATCACCCGGCTAATTTACTTTATTACATCTGTAATAACGTAAGAATAAATGTTTACCGGCAGTTCAATTCAAACTTTGTTTATTCTCTCCTGTTCCATTTGAACTGTTAAACAGTATTTTATTTCACACACTTGGCTGGTCTACTCTCTATCATAAAGGAAGGGTTTCACCAGCTTCAAGTACGCTGACCTTGTCCAGCCTCCAGAGGATAAACAGTTAATGGAGCAGACAAAGACAAAGCGCGCTGTGCGATCTGACCCGTGATGAGGGATGGCGTGAGACCCGGCATCTCGGGCGGGTGCATGCTTGGGCTCAGGTCAGGGCGCTAGGGAGGAGCCAGGCCCCCTTCAGGCATCCAAACCTCTTTGTTTTCCAGCGAAGGCAAAAACCTCTACTCAGACTCCTGAGGGGAAGTACAGAAACCAAACTCAAAAGGGCGTTTTTATCTTTTAATGCCATAGATACTGAGGTCAGCATGCTTCTCAGCAGAGATGAGCACATAGCAGGGGAGCTCTCCCTTTTCTCTCCGAGGTTTAGGCACAACTGCCTTCACAGAAGACAGTTTGTAGTTCCAAAACAGTTTAAAGCAAGAAACATTAAAAGGTGAGGCAGAAAACAGTGCAAGATGTGATGACTGATTGGAGTGTTGTGCACTTCTGGGCTGGAAAAAAAACTGAAGATAAACCAGGGGAACCAGTGCTCAGTAACATTTATTTTGGTTTAGTCTAGAGGTTCTTACTCTCTTTCTATCAGATATTTAATGGGAACATTACTATGTAATAATGTGTACATCACTGCACATTTAAGAGCATAAGGCTTTTTTATATATTTGACAGGAGCACTAAATGTAATTTAAAACTAGCTTATGCTTTGTCACACATGAATCCCCAACTCTTTTACAATCCTCTCCCCCAGACAGATGGACTAAAGCTGTCTCTGTGAAACATAACTGTGCCTTGACAGAGTCTAACTAACTCATTTCTTCAAATAGGGATTTTTACGAGTGGGAAATTAGTCTTGCATTTGTTTCTCCCTGCTTTTCTGAGATGGAGACTCGTGTTACAAAGAGAAGCTGGTCAAGTTTTGTTATAGGCTCCCTCCATTTTAAAATGTTTGCATAGCCTGACTCCCTCTGATGCTGAGGCAGGATCAAAAAGATGGCATATGCTGCTCTCTGTCTCCTGCCATGGACAATTCTGTGTTCCTTAACCTACAAATCCAGTAGCTTTCCTGAAACTAAACAGTTCTGGGGAGAAAACACCAGCAGTATGGTGACTGATGTTTTCTAATCTCCTCAGGAAGTTCACAGAGTGCTTCATTGTTGTGCTCTTTTTGATGGCATAACCTGAGCACTTATAGTATTTGAAGGTCATGGCTCTGTTTTATCCACCACAGGTGACGCAAACCTTATTTTCATCTGTTTCAAAGCATGTCTGATCATTAAATCCAAAACTGATAAATGCTCCCCTGCCTCATCTCATTAGTCATGGAAGACAATAAGACTCTCTCAAAAGACTATAATCTGATCCAAATCAGTCTTGTATTAGAGAGCAAATAATAATATAGGTCTTGAGTAGAAGAATAAACAGGATAATTCTGGGTGACATTTTAAAAGTCAGAGTAAAACTGGGTTGCAGAGGAAGCTGAGTATGCCTGAGTATTAATGAAACTGATAGAAATAGAAACACCTGGCATCCACAAAAGATAATGTGAGAAAATATGTGCAGCAGTCAATAATGCTGGAAATCTTGAACTCTGTGGGACAGAGTAGTGTTTAAAGATTTATTGTTAATCTGCAAGGTACGCAGATTTGTTGATTGTCCCTTTTCATGCTGGGACCTTTCAGGATATCTCAAACAGTGTTTAAATGAAAATGAATTTTTTTATTATTATTTGTAGAAAGCTGTTTTTAAAACATGCATACAGCAATCTACATCTAATAGTAAACATATTATTGTGTTAATATTTAGAGTCATTTTCATGTGATTCTGTTTCAAAGTCACTATGCCAGGAAAAGCAGTTGTAAGGAAGAATGAAGGTATTTATTTAGCGCTTATATATTCCTCTATGAAGTTTTAACATCTTGCCTTTTACTTCTCATGTTTACAAGTCTGTCTTAAAAGACTTCTTTCAAGAGGACTTAGTCAGTCCTCCTTACTCCCCTTTGAAAATCAAGGCCCTTTGTATAAACCTTCTATAAAGCATCTAAAAAGTAGATCATAAAACTAAGTTTCATGCAGAAAAATCTTGGCCCTTATAATTATTTCCTTAATGAAACTGTTCCCATACCTTACTATAGCAAAACGTCATCATTCGGCTTGTATCCACAGATTAAGACTCTGCATCTGCAAATAACAAAGCTGAACCTCAAGCACAAATTTTAATAAAAGATGCTATTGGGATGAAAACACAGCTGCACAGCTGCTATAATTGCCCAAAGCACTATTGCAGATTTACAGGTCATAGGAGCACATGTTCTCAATCCATAAAGCTGTGGAATTGCCACTGCATGGGGAACACCTATTCCCAGATACAACCAGCAGGATCTGCAAACACTATGAAGACTCAGAAGATCAAATATTTTAATTCTGAAAGATACTGCCTCTAGATAATAAAGGTTTAGGGATTCATGCTTGCCTTTATTAATGTTTGAAAATTTACATTGATAGTCCACGTGAAGATATTTCCTGAAGCCAAATGGTATTTAACCAGAGCTAGAAAGATAGAGATTACCCTCCAAACACTATTATCATTTAATACTAACTTTTTAGGAACTGATATACTGCAAGATGAATCCACAAAGGTGTTTTTGACCCAGCATTGCAACACCTGCTTCTGGTAGAGCAATTACAGATGAATGCAGAAGCCTCTCCCCCAGCCTTTGAAGCTGAACCTCTTCTGCATGCACTGATGCCAAGTAACATACAATTCAGCCATCAGGCCAATTTACTGCCCTTATATTCTATTTTTTTTTCAGAAGAGCTGATCACAGGAGAAATAAAATTGTTCAAATGCTACCATCATTCACCCACAAACATTACTCAGTAGTATTTTAGAAGCATTGAATTCCAAGTTAATACCAATATAGACATACTTTAATAATTTGAATATTCAATACTAATTCAATTACTGACAACAGCTTAAACCAGAAGAACTACAAATAAGATTTTGTTCTCATTTTGGACTAGTTTAAAGGCACTTTGACCCCTATGATATTATCATAGAAACATTATCATAGAAACAATGTTTCTGTTACAAAAGAGAATCCATGTGGAAATGTGCAAATGCTAATCAGTTCTAACATGCAGAGGTGATAATTAAATTTGATCTCCACTTTCTTTTTATATTCTTCCCAAGACATAAAAAGAACACAGGCAGAGAGTGGTCTTGATACGCTTTACTGAACTGTCATAGAATGTGCTAATTACCTAGCAAATTCAGTTTCCAGAGTTGTTCTTGTCATGTAAAATCTTTATTTGAATACTGCCTTGACTTGTTCTGTGATGCCTTTTGTTTTCATTAACCAGAAAAGATCCTGAAACTGAAATTTTAGTATATTTTTTAAAAATATGAACTTACAAATTTCCATATTGCATATTTTAAAGAAATACAAGTCAAGCTACATCCTAGCAAATTTAAGACTTGGACCTTTATCCAAAAGATTACAAGTAACATGTAAAGCAGGAACCTAAACCTTAACATAAAAATTTTATTGTGTGTGTTAGGAATTGACATAACATTAAATAACGGGTAGTGAATTACTTCCATATGCATTCTGCTGACACTTTACTGAGATTGAATCAGTACTCTCAGGTTGAATTAAGTGTTATTTTTAAAAATTTAGCAAATTATTATTCAGTGTGTAAAACAAAAGCAGTCAATAGATATCTGTCTGCCAAAATATTATATTTGTTTTCAGGCAAACAAAAAGATATTTTTCTTTTCCTGTATCAGAGTTGGAGGTTTCTTCAGCACAACAAAATATCTCAGAATGATTGACTCAGGAGTAACAGAAATAATTGAGATAATTTAGCCACAAGGTTCCTGAATCTGGCAACTACATTGGTAAATGTCAAAATCTCCACAGTTAATACTGACAGGGTTGCAATAATTTCAGTTGTGACACCACACAGGACTTTCTTTAGGTTTATGTTCTTGGTTTTCTACATCAGTCAATAAGATGACTCCATATCACACAACTTCATAAATCTCAACCTTTTGAAAGAGCACTAAAGTGTTTTGAGACTTGAAAGTACCTCCAGAGTGCACCACAGAGCAGACAGCTCAGTATTAAAGTGATGATGATGACACCATATCGTCCATCTTCAGTACCCCCTGCATGAGGAGAAGAATGTGTCTGTATGGATGAATTTCTGATTTGCAGGAGATATGAAGTCTCTCTCAAACTCTGTCAACAGTAAGGGGAGGCTGAACAGGAAGGTGGGGAAAGTTCTCCAGCTGTCACGTTTGCAAAATTGTTTAATCGTGTCAAGGTGTGCTAGGCAGGGTTTGGCTGCCTGTGGTGGATTAGGTCAGCTCTTTGGTGCTATCCTGAACCTGTGTAGACTGGGGCAACAATCTCCAAGTTCAGAGCTAGGGATTTGTGTCAGGAAACAAGATTTTATCAGGTATTAAGGTGTTTAAACCAAAAATCTTTCCTACTTTTTCCCATCCGGGACTTCATTACGTGGAAATCTCTTATCCATAACTTTATTTATATTAAAAATAAGTTTCTCTTTCTTGAATAGTGACAGGTAAGTATAAATATTCTAGTGCTGTTATTCATTAGACAGTAAATATTAATCTGGCTGAAATGAGCTAATGTTACTTAACAAGGAACACACCTGAACAAGCCTGTCTATCTGCATTGCAACCATCCAATTAAAATGTACACATGCCTCACTTTAAACACAGCATTTCAAGTACTGTTTCAGTGCCTTTCTGACTATTTAATTCAGATGGAATTTATGATGTAATTTTTTAAAACTGTGTTCTCCTTTTTAACATATTTATGCTGTGATACTGATTTTCACCTTTGGAGAGGACCAGCATGAGACATACAAGACAACCCTGTGAAGGAACAGAAATCTGCTTAATGCAGCTCTCCCCGTTGCAAGGTTGGGTGCTGGCATCTAAATTCTAATCTAATCTTGTATAATTACATTACTCAAGGAATGCAACCAAAACTTTGCCTTCCCGGGAAAGATCTGCCAGACTCAGAAGGAGTTAGAAATAAAACACAGGAATTTTATCATGCTACCAATAAATTAATTTGAAAAAACTTCTCAGATATGAACCTTCTATAAGCCTTGGAATTTTTTTACAGTGTTCTAAAGCACTGATTTAATTCATTATTTTTGTAAAATGTTTTCAACTTATCTTTTCTCTATTAAAGTCTTAATATATCTTCTATAGAATGACATAGAATATACTTGAACTCTCACAACTAATTCAAGTCATTCTTTTCACTCCTTTGTAATTATTCCTGCATACTAAAGCTATATTTTATCTAAATACATGTTTCTGACTAGTTTAGAAATTGAAAGTAAGGAGTTTAACTAATCTAATTTGCTAAACTTGTCAGAGAAGAGGGAGATTATTGCTATTTGTCAAGAGAGAGGACCTGCCTCTTTTGCAGCGTATGATGGTAGGTAATTTCTGATCTGTATTTGCTTTAGTTTGGAACTATTGCTGAAATGAAAAGTATCTTACTTCGGGATACCTTTCCTTAATGCTTCATACTTTGTCTTTTTATCTTTTACAGGCTGCTCAGTCTCAATGCAGCACAATAAGAGAGAAGAATATCTTTAAAATATTTATGATGATATTCTATTGAATTGAAGGATATTGGGAAGAAGAGGAGGACTTAAAAGAGGATGTTTTCCTGTGTTTATTTCCAGCATGCTGAGAAGAGTTTATTCAGAATTAAGTGTCCCCACTGTGACTCATTTGAAAACAGTGAAAGCTGAGAAGTAGAAGATTGCAACCAAGTGAAAGTACCTTAAAAACACAAGGCAGACTGTATATAATTAATACAAAATCCAATGTTTCTTGATAATAAAATTCAAACGATATGTTAGAATATTGGAAATAACAAGTCAAGCATTAGCAGGTGGATTTAATTTCATTCCATTGTTCAGTTGCTTAGAGTGCTGCAGTCTTACAACCAGGTAGCCTGTTGCAGAGATGATAGGAATAAAGTGCTCAGCTGGAGGAGTGGGCATTCCTAAGAGATTGGTTGGTTACAAAGTCAGAGAGAATTAATAGCAACTTGTAATTACAATTCGTTATCTGCAACAGTTTTTCTTGTAATGCTAAAATTACCCCACAAGCTTCTTTCCCTTGTTGTGAAAATATTTTGTGAGAACCAATCTGCTGTTCTACACAGTCATGGGCTCAGGGGACACCCTTTTCTCCAATAGTTAAGGTGGCATATATCCTAACTCTTCTGTTATTCACAGATCATATGTCAAGACCATACAAGAGCTACTGGGCAAGCCAACCTGACTGTGTACATAATTACTCACTCTGCTTAAGAGCCATTTCTAGCCATCTTGTTGCTATCTGATGTTACCATACAACAAGTACAGGAGTAAATAAAAATTACTAATTATCTATAAATTGAGATACATTTATAAATTTGTCTCAATTTGACTGTGATTATAGAAAGTCAGAGACAGGGAAACTCTACAGTTGTCAATAAACAGATTCAAAAGGACCAGATCCATGTGTTAGTGTCTAAGATAAACAAGAAACCTGAATTTTAATGTGATTATGTTAAATATATTGTAGCTCAGGGACTGAGGCAATCTGTGGGGAAGGAAACCAACAGCAATCCAGCAGAACTGCAGTTCAATATTTTTAGGAAAGTGAGAACTTGTGGGTAATATTGAAATGACAAATAGCTTGCTAAAAACAGTGAGGATAATGTGGTTTTTTTTTCTGGATATAGCATAATAAAATAAAGCCAGAACTGTAGTGTAACTCAATAAAACAGAACTTTTTTCCTTGACAGATGATATTGCAATAAAGGCAAAATGAACAGACATAATAAAAATCTATGCTATTTTAGGGTAGTGCTTTAATTTGTGAAGTAATGATCATAAAGTACTCAAGCTGGATTGCAGAATGTTGTTGAGACATAGGACTAGCTGAATAATCAACATAAAATGGAGAGTCTGATTCCTTTCTATTGCCTGCATATTTCTTCCATCTGTGGATCATAATATAAATTGCTGAAGCATACTCAACTTCTCTACAAAATGTTCAGCAATAAAAGTTCTTAAGCACTTATAAAAATGTAAATCCTTATACAATATCAAAATCTCCAATCCATCTGGAAAATACGACCCTTGTGAAATAAACTGACAACATAAAAAAAAAATTCATTGAGTATGGAGAAATACAGTGAATCCCACCTGCTAAACTGCTATGTCATCCAAACTCTTCTTACATGAACAGCAATGTAAATAATTCTACTGAAAAATTATGCCAGAATTATTCAGTGGTCTGAAAACCCTTTCAGTCTTGAATCAGTTGTTTCCTTGTGAACACTTTTTGACTCCCTTAACTGTTTTTCCTCAGCACAAGAATTACTGCCATTGAAGAAAATATCCAGCCTAACACCTGACTAAATGCTGAACTACCCCATCCTAATTTACATATGAGTCAATTGCCTACCAAATAAACAGGAGGCCAGAGAGAACAGTTTCCTATAGTTTTCCACCAGTGGTTTGCAATTAGTCCTAAATCCAACCTTGTAATGCTTTTTCCTCACAGCCTGTGACATGTCCTACAAATCATGGCCCAGTTTCCCAGCATTCCCCTCAATATAGCAATCTAGAGCACAGGGTTTCATATTTCTGAGACAAATTCAATGTCCACCCGATGTTTGCAAATAATCATGTGAAGTTAAGTTTTTCAGTGATATTTACATGGGCTTGGAATTTCGGATGATGGTGACCTCCAGCTAAAGTATTTGGGAGCAATAGGATGGTGCTTGCTATCTCCATGAGGCATCCAACTACAATAGACAATGTTAGTGAGCTTGGTTTTTTATCCAGCCAATGGAGAAAGGCAGGTGCCTCCAGAGGAACGTGGGAACATCCACATTTAGATGCACAAAGATAAATGCTGTGATTATTTATCAGGACCTTGCAGGGTCAAACACAGAAGGAGACCACTTGTTTATTTTTTAACATTTATTTTGCACCGGTTTATAAACATGCCCAGCAGAGGGAAGTATCTCTCTGTGTTTTGAACTCCCGGCCTCTGACCGAGTAGGGGCAGCCTGAGCTGACACCCCTGAGCTGACATCTAGAGCAGGGGCAGCCCTTGAGCTGATGAAAATAGCTATTGCACCACTGAACTGAAATTATTTAAGAAAGCTGAAAGAGTTTCTTTTAGTGTTTCCCCATGCTCTGCAATGGGGCACTGTGAAGGCAGGAAATTGCTTATATTATTTGAGGTTCACATGTGCCATATTCAAAATGCTACAAAATAGCACAATGAAAATACTTTCTAGAGGGAAAAAAAAGATTATAAGTCAAATAATAAATCTGATGGCTAAGTCATGTTTTAAGCAACTAACTGAATGAGCTGCATGAGAGGAAGTGAAAAAAACTAAAATGCATCTGGCTTGCTGTCCAAGACAGCTTTCTGTCTTGGGTATGAGAGGGAGACAGGTCCTTGATAGGCAGATGGGGGTCTACAAATCAATGCTGATGACAGGAGATGAGGGAGGCAATCCCTCAGCCTGCTCTCCACATTTCCAGGAGGATCAGAGCCATGACAAATTTCAGCAACTGAGATAAAGGAGAGCACTGCAATAGTACTGCAGATACAAGGAGGACACCACACTGCAAGTTTGTCATGCCAGCACTTGTAGGGCCTTAAGAAAGAGGCATGTTGATTTCAGTGGAAATTTTTCTCTACCTCTTCTAGCTTCCCCCCTCACCAAAAAAACTATCTAAAATTAAAACAGCCAACATCCTCAACACCAAACACACCAAAAAAAAAAAACCATGAAAAAACCCTCCTGGTTTAGATTTAAGAGGAACTCAGAAGGGAAGGTACAGCTTACTGGACAGTTAAGTTTTTTTCCTGCTGCAGCTTAGCAGGAAACCTGCTGTGAAGGTTGAACTATGCTTACTCTGGCTTACTTCTAGTGTTGCATATGATTTTAGATTAGAAAAAATCTGAATGGTTGGAGTTTACAGAGGAATATTCCTTGTTTCCATACATACAGAAACATCCTATGATTAGAAGTCAGCTGCCCAAAGCAGATCCTAATCACTGTGAGCGAATGGCGAAGAATTACAGATTCTTCCTGCATTTTGACTGATCATAAATTCCCCCTTTTTCTGATCTTGATGATGAAACAAAGGACAGTATCATAGAGCCACATTTGCTATCCATAGTCAATTTTTTCTTCAAAATGTTTATTTCTCATAAAAATTCCTACACATTATATGGATTCTGCACTGGTGACCTTTTCTTATCACCATGTAATAGCAACATTATCTTTCTGTTAGTCACACACTTCCTTGCTTCAAAGCAATGGAGACTTTTTTCGCACTTGACTTGAAGGGGGTGGTATTTTAAAATCCCATGCCTGTATGAACAATTAATTAATGGCTCTTAGGATATGGTCAAGTTATGAACTATGTTTTTCGAGCCTCAGTTCTTCAAAAGAGACCAGCAGCAAACTGAGGCTTAAATTGTCACTCAGCAAATAGATAACAACACTTTTTCAAGCCTCTGTCATTTGATCACTGGTCCCTGTGTTAGTTCTGTTAAGTACTTCTTTGGCCAAGTGTCAGGTTTAGCAAACACTGTGTAATTTGAATCTTCCAAGTAGACTGTACAGGAATGCACACCAACTTATCAGTGCTGGGGAGAAACAAGGAGGGAAAAACCTTGACAGTGTTGGATTTCAGGCACGTATTACTATCACTAACACTGTCTTTGTTCTGTAGGTGAAGGGTATTTACATAGACTGTATCTGAAAACCGGGTTGGTTTATCAAAGCTAGATCTCACTGTTCCCTTTCTTTTGATTGAATGTGTGCTTTTCCATCTGAAGAGCTGGATTCCAGAAATTTCAAATGTTTTGCTGCACCTCTATTTATGGAGATTTTTACTAGATCTCAAAGGAGGTCATGTCTCAGGGAAAAGGACCATCAGAGAAGATGAGATCCAAAGATAGGAGATTAATAGAGAAGAGCTTCTAAAGTGGTCCTATTTGTGTTTCAGACAGAAATCAGAGTATCTACCTTGGAGTAACTCAGCTCTTCTGTTTGTGATTTAAACAAAGTCTTTTCAAAAAGCTATACCTAAGGTGGCATAAACAGACTAGACCTACAGAATCTGGCAAAATTCATTTGTGTATCTGCCTAAGAGGAATGCATTAAACAGTCATAACTCAGGTTGTTATCACAGGACAACACAGACCATTTAAAAGTTAGGAATAATTTGCAGCAAGGGCCACTGATACTTATTTGCCTCTGTACAGTCATGATCTAAAATTTTACTGCCAGTGCGAACCAGAACATTACACAACATGAATTCTCCCTGCTGTGCTCCTGCACAGCATAACCTTTGTCACAGACCATGATTTTAATCATCTTACCAGAGATTTGGAACAGCCTGCCCTTAAGAAATCTCTCTCCTAGGAAGAGACAGCCATCACCTCTGGGTCATTTGATTATTTTTCCCTACCAAATTCATACAGCAATATAGAGCAGATTTCTCCAATGCCTGAAACAAAAACATATTTTGTCATTGAAAAATTTATTTTTAAATTTGCCTAAAGCTCTAATCACAGATGTAAATCTTCCATTCATATTTTGAGAATCTACTCAACATATTCTCTGTTTCCTGAAATATTTTCAGTAAAGCGAAATACAGAGTGTGGACCATGGTTTTTGGCTTTTTTCAGTCCATGCCAAACATGAAGCCATAAGTCTGCAGCTGGCTGCTGCAGAGGTGAAATGTCAGAAATTTTCTTCATGAGAAGCCCTGTGACAGAGTGCAGCTGGTGTGTGTGATCACCAGGAAACCTAACTTCACACAAGTGGCCTTATCAGAACATAAGAGAAACAAATTTCACCTGAAGCAAATCTTTTGCTTGGATAAAGATTATTGATTCTGAAGACATGGTATCAAACACAGTATTATTTTCTCTTGAATTCTTCTTTAAAGATTCCTTTACTCACAAACTCTGTGATTAAATATATCCCCAAAAGATTGTTCCTCTATATTTTAAGTGCTGTTACTGTTCCCGAGATTCATAGCTTGTATTTCAGTGAGCTAACTTGGAGAAGCATATTGTCCCAAAGTTGCATTTCAGTTTGAACTGGAAGTAGTCAAGCTGCTCTTCTGGGGTAGAAGTGAGTCTTTTGTGTGCAGGAAGAAAGAGGAGGCTTAGTTGGTCTGCAGCCCTAGGCACTATGTTACCCAGCACACAGATTTCATAGCAAAAGAAGAGAGCAGCCGAATCAGGTCCTGGAAGCTGAATCTGACACCAGTACCAACAGGACAAAGCACTGTGTCACATTCCCTACTGCAGTAGTTAGATACTGCTACAAGATGGGATAACTTGGTGTTTTCTGCATCTTACCCATTCTGGGCAGAAAAAATTTAACAGGAGAGTGCAGGAAGCCATATTTCAGAGGTCTTCCAGGGTCTGGGAATCAGTTCAGGTACACCTTGAAATCTGCCCTTCTACATTATAAAAGAAAGATGAGACTTTTTTCCCATTAGACTTTTATTCAGTAATCCAGAAGTTTTCAACTAAGTGTATCTGTGCTATAAATAACTGCTCGTCTATGAAACAGAAGATAAACTCAGTGCTTTGCTTTTGTTGTAAGTTGTCTGGTGTCTTCATGTAACTTCCTTTCATCTACGCTTGTATCAGAAGGGGACAAAGGGTTTTGCAGACCTGTACTTAGTTTTAGCTTTGCAAACAGCGTACTGGAGATGAGATCATATGGTTTGGCTAGGCCGTTGGAAGCAGATACAGGATTTTTCTGTCTCCAGTTGCCCTGGAATACTTGTGTCAGTGACAGGTATTGGCAGCCAGCAGTGTGGAGGAGGTTCATCCTAAACTGGAGTTTTTTGCCGTTTCTCTGTCATGTAACACTCCTCTCTTTCGTACATGCATATTCATTGCTACCCGATTCTCTGGCTCTTTTCTAATCCTAGACCTTAAGAATAAAGCTCTGCTAAGTTTGGAAATGTCAGACTGCTCTAGCTCCTTTTTATGCCTGAAGATGGAAACCATGATGTTGCTGCAAGAAGCTGTCCCCACCTCCCTGTTGACTTCTTTCTGATAAAATTAATGATGATGCTGCCATGCAGGGAACAGGACCAGATCACTGATCTGGTTAAAAAAGACCCAGAAAGGGAAGAAAACCTTAAAATATTCAGTGACTAAGTCCAGATGTGACATGGGGTTTCTAGTAAGGTCACAGTTTTATCACCAAGATTATCAATTTATTGCTAAATATCTGGGTGCAACAATGCTCTTTAATCATGTGTGGGTTCTCTGTACTATTTTGCCATCAGGACTTGTAGCAAACCATGGCTTTTTTCAAAAGCACCTTGTTTAATTTAGTATGGCACTACCAGCTTCTCTGAAAATGTTGAGGTGAGACCTGTTTGTACCACTGCAAGGTGCAGTTGGCCTTGAATCAGCTCAGCATAATAACACCTATTGAATTGCTACTAAAAGCCACTTACAGAATTTAATGCTTTTCCTTTCACCTAAATTCACCTTTTTTTTTTTTTAAGGTAGAATTTTAAAAATATGAGCATGGAAAATATTTCATTGTAAAATGATCTGAACTGTAAAACAAATGCTTTATAGAACTTTATGTGTCATTTTTATTAATGTCTTGCCAAGGTGCCAAGTTTTTATTTTGGTTTCAGCCTACATTTAATTCAAGATACACACTGCATTATACTAGATATGTGACTTTTTTTGTAATTATTCATGCTTTGCATACGCAGTAGTGTCCAAGCTATTTATTGTTTTAGAGCTAAAATCAAAATTAGTTACTCTTTGATTATTGATGTTTCTAGTGGAATTATTCACTCACCACATGAAATTGACAAGAATGTTCATTATTTGACAGAAGATAGGTGAGATCCTATATCACTGCTGTAGCTGTCAAGCACTGCCATTACCTTTCATATAATCTGTTCTATTTTGGGGCAACCCACCATGTAATCCATTCTATTTATGGGCAAAAACTTCTCAGAGAAAAGGACACTAGTTGTAAGCTTTCCTAGTTTTTTATAATCAATTTTCCATATGTTTAAATTCCTTTTTCTGTCAAAGCATATACCATTTTTAAAAAATGTTATTGCTTCCTTCAAAAGAAGACTATAATATCTAAGACATCATCCTGCATTCCTCAGATTTATCAGATGCAGAGGAATAGGGAAAGGCTTATTTCCTTTATGACCATGGGATTTGCAGACTGAAACAGGCCTTGACATGACTCATTGTTACTCTCCTAATGCCATATTCAAGTGCAATGTAAAGCCTGTTTGATCCCTGGCTAAATCCAGTCTTGAAAGGTTTGTTCCTCTGTAATTAAGAGTTGTTTCATTTGTTGTTCCTTTCCACTTGATTTTTTTATGTTTTGGAAATGTGAGAGCACTTCAGATTGGGATCTGAGGCTGGGTTTATGCTTTTGTGCTGGAAGTGACCTGTTCCATCTGATTTGTATGACACAATTGCTCTTGAGATGCTGCCTTACCTACGCTACCAATACCCCTTAAGGTGCTATTTCCTCACTAGTCCATAAATATAATCAATATTTTTTCATCGGTTTCAAGGCATGTCTTCATCCATTTGGCTAAGCCATAATGTCTAGAGATGTGTTAAATCAGATAGTAAACTTTGGATTATAGCAAAATAGCACATAAACCACATAAGAACAGAGGCAGAGATATTTGGGTCTGTAAATTTACATCGACCTCATGGAAATTTAGGTGTATAAAGCCTAAATATATCAGATAATTAGGTTAAAAAAAATTAAATTGATCACGGCACTCTGAAATATGACCCTTTTTCTAAGATATATGAGCAGCAACACTCTCCCCCCATTCTCTTTCCACAAGAGATTTTTCTCACAGACTTGTTGTATGTCCTCTTTCTTCTATTTCCTTGTTCATTCTTCAGCAGTGCCTGCCGCAGATGCAACTCAATTTTCAAATGTCTGTTATATTTGAAATTTGATTTCGTGTTTATATCTCTGAAAAAATATCTCATGATTTCTCCGATGTCTTACTTCTATCTCTTCCAAAATAATTCCTCACCTGGCCTCACTACACTCCTTCATCTTTCTTTCTTCCCTCCTGCCTCCACTTTACTCTTCATATGAATATCTCTTTCCATCAGAGATGTAGAATTTGGGGTTGCCTACAAAGCTGAGCACAAATAGAAGCCTGTTCTGCCCACACTCTCAGCTGACTGAGTAAAATCCAGTTCCTGACAGCTATACATCATGTTCATTCATCACTGAGCCTGCACTAGTAACTTCAGTGACTCTGCTAAGAACAGCTGAGAACAGCTGTGGGCATCTCAAAGCTTCAAGTAGGAGAGGGAAAATCAAATTTTGCATCCTCAAGTATAAAAGGCTGGGGCTGTCAATGGAAAGGAAGAATTATGGAAAAGAGGAAAGAGGATATGCAGAAAGATGCAAGATAGACTGGAGAAAGTTCCTGGAAGGGTAAAGAATATGGTAACAACAGTAGCTGAGAGACCCCATTCCTCACTGAACAGTATCTGTCACACAGGTACCAAGTCACCTGTGTGACATGTTAGAGCCCCACTTTAAGCAGAATCCAGTCCAAATCCCCAGGGCTCTGACAGTTCAGAATAGTTTGGAAAGGGATGGAAAATACATTACCTAAACCAATCCATTGTCTCAAATGGCTTGCTTACCATGCTCTGCCTTGATCCTTCTGCTTGTTGCTGTGGTTATCAGTATCAAAACTCATCCATCCAGCACTGAGGACAAGTGGTAGAGTCTGCTCACACCACAGCATTCAAACTCCACAGTTAAACCTGAGAGCAGTCAGATCTGAGAATTATAACATTGTAGCAGAAGTAGTAAAATGTTGGATTTTCATCTTGCAAAGACAGTTCGAAAATGCAAGGCAAACTGCAGTTTACGTGCTACAGCGACAGGAGAGCAATTAGCACATACTCAAGCTGTGTCTTTGCCATAATCTGGTACGAGTCCTGTGCTGAGACATGATTCTGCAGCTGAGCAGCAGTAGCTATAGCAGACAATTAAATCAGTGCGGGCAGCAGCATATTCCTTCTTTTGGCATTGCTGCTTCTTTAACAAACCTAACATACTGCCTACCTGATTAGAGGAAAGGTACCCAGTTATTGCTGGTGTAAGCTGGCCCAGCTCTGTCAGTTCCAGAGTTATTTTTGACCCTTCAATAATACAGAAATTATGTCATGAAAGTCATGTTCAAATTTTGGCCATAGATTTTTGTCACAGTATCACTGCTCTCACTAAATCTTAAAGGAAGTTGATACATGTAGTGCAGGCTTTTTTGAAGTAAAGCAAAATGAAATAAATCAATTTAAAGTCAGAGACATTTCACAGAAGTTTCAGTGAAGGAAGGCATACATTTCAAGGTATTCCTGATTCAAAAGATCAGAAAAAAATTAAACACTAAATTTCAGCTAATGACATTGCTGTGAGATAAAATATAATAACTTATTTTACATGAGTTAATGTTTTTTGAACTAATATATTAACTTTTAACTGTTAGATTTTTTGCTCTCCATTTCATTTGGCTGAATAAAAGTATGCTATCTTTTATCTCTAGATTTTAAAGCCCCAAAACTTTGTTGGTGAAAAGCAATGAAAAACTCATACTTACAAATTACATTTCTGTTTCCCCAGTCTGATCTCTCTCCAGCCACATTCAGCCAAGAATTAAGCCTCCTGGAGGTACTCCCACAGCATGCCAGGGGAAATCAAAGGAACTTAGGGCCACTAAGTGAAGCATTTGGAAATTTGATGTGTAACTGGTGACTCCCATAACACCACAGTTTCTTTCATATGTTGTTATTAAGCAGGTGTTTCTGAAGAAGGACCAACAGTTCCTTTTTCTTACACTTCATCCTGCTTCTGTGCCAGATGCTCAGGAATGCCATAGAATATATTCTCAGGCATGCACCTTTGAGGAATGTCACAGGATTCAAAAGCAGAGAAAGTCTCACAGGAAAAAATTAATTTCATATTAATCTGCACATTTCTGTATGATTTGTAACATTAATTGCTTTGCATTATGTAGATGTTAGCAGTACACCTCTGCGTATCTGCTTTTCAGGAAAACTTTTCCAGAAGTCACTTCTCCGGCCACCTGGTTGTTCTATTTTTTTTCTAAATGACTACTTGCATTTGAGTAGCCTTATACACTCACTCTGCTGGGATGGCTTCACAAGGTGAAAAGCTCACTAGAATGATACCCATGAGGATATATCTTTTCCAAAAAGCATGTTGCATTGCTTTGTTCCTTTTGAACGAGTTAGAAACTGATGCATTTAGGGATATCATGGAGGGATGGATAAGCAATTAGTTTAAATTGAGTTAATTACTTAATTGTAAAGCCGGAGCCAAAATTATGGTTAAAAGTTTTCTTTTCAAATAAAGAAATGTTTTTACAACTTTCACTTCAACTTTATAATCCTCAAATAATGCATATATCCTCATGCCTTGCAAACAAAAGAAATAATATTAGCAAATAATTTCAATATCTTTAGGCTACATTCCACTCCTGGCGTGGCAAGATTGCAAAAGCTCAATGCACCCTTCCTTTCCTTCAACCATAAGCATGTTCACTTACTTCCCTGCATCCAAAAGACTGACATGGAGGCTTATCTGGCCCCACTATTCTGCAACCAAACCAGATTTTCAGCCTCTGTCTATCTTAATGAAACCACTCCATCTGTGGAAATTCTCCAGCTGGAACCTGCTTGTGGTGGGTTTCACTTCTGTCCCAAGAACTTGACTGAATGTTGGATACGACTAGTGAAATAATGAGCCATCTATCTCCTACCTACCAAGCCTATTTCTGACCTGCTTTTCTTTCCTCATTCGTGTCTTGACCCCAGAACCAGTAAGTTTTTTATACACTCTCCCTGTAGGTAGGGAGGCTCATATGGGCATTCATGGCCACTCACAACGAATTCCTTCCAGCTCAGTGTGTTCAGACATTAAGTTCCCAGACAAGAATTTCCTGAGACGCTGCTGTCTGGATTTTCATCTCTTGTTTCTCATGAGGGTATCGGCATCATCGTTCGTAACCTCAGCCATGTAACAATAGCACATATATAATGTATTATACTGCAAGAGGGCTCTGTGGGGTTGTTTTTTGACCCATGTTTTTAGGAAAAAAAGCAGGCTGTAATAGAGAAAGGTCAGCCTAAGCCCTAGACAGCTCTCAAAGCCCTCTCCTCTCAAGGGTTAGGCTGTGGTGTACAAAAAAAGGGAAACTCAGTTTGACAGTTGTGGAAGAAGTATGCAGAAACAAACACAAGGAGGTCTAAGTTACTCAAAGCTTCTTTGTAACATAAGAGGTACTTTTAACGTGAAGTGACTCCACATAAGGACAAGCAGTTTAAACACTTTTGCTTTACATATTTCTGTGATAGTTTTGGAAAGTTACAAAGTGCTATCTTTTTCTGAAACAGAAATATCTCCTTAGCTGCAAAGAGTGGATCAAATTAACCACAGCTTACCAACATTTGAGTTTTGGAAAGCCATAGCATAAAAGGAACTTCCACATCATATGCAGATGTAGTGTTTTACATTTCATTCTTCTATCTAGTCCTGCACTGTAATGAATACTACAAAGCAAGTGGTATTTTTAGGAGTCAGGACACATTTTTCCCCCTCATTTAGATGGTATTTGAGAACATTTTTTATCCTTCCTGTCATTTCAGGTCAGACAGCTCATTCAGTCAGCCTGAGGTTTTGGATACATCCACTGTTCACACTCACATTAGTTCCATTGGGCTTGTGCAGTGGGAGCTAAACCTTCTGTAAGCAACACAGGGATGCTCTGCCCACAGAGAGAATCAGTCGAGAAAACTCCCAAGGGTGTTATGAAAATCCTTTAATCAAAATCCTGGTAAATGTAACATAGCACATCCCAACAGCATCAACACTGCAGGTGCTGCTTGTACAGGCCACAGGAGAGTGCAGTGGCATTTGGGAGATGGGGGATGTCGGATAGAAATAGGGGAATAGCAGTAATGAAGGAACAGGAAAAACACCTCCTATAGGCCTTGAGTAAAAAAGCAGAGTTTCCTGTACTACCTTATAGTAATATTTCTTGCCAGTGAAGCTGTGGACACGTCCTTACCTTCTCTGTGACTGCCTTGGGACTGATGAGCTGTATCTGAGCGCAGCTTCTAAAATGAAAGTAAGAGGGGAAATGAATGTCATTAATTTCCATTTCTCCATTATGAATGGAAAGTTCTGTTTGGGAACAGGACAGTATAAAACATCTGATCTAATTCTCATGGTATTAGGAAGGAAGATGTCTACCTTTGCATGGAAGCCTCTATACAAAGAGACAAAGGCACAGCTCTGTGAAAGCACCAAGGTCAAAGCAGAGGAAGACAAATCTGATGGGTCTTAGGACTATGGCTTCATTCTGAATCTACACACATACATTCTCCTACCACATATAAGGAAATTTGAAGTACACTAACCTGTAGCAAAAATACTACATATAACCCTGACATAGAATCTGACATGTATTCCTCATTAAAAAAACAATAAACTACAACTTTGTATAGTTTAAGGGCCCAAAGTAAAGAAAACTTTATTTATAAAATAATATCAGTCCTTAAATGAAAAACACAGTAATTTTCAGTGTAAGTCTCACAGCTTCTTCCTCTGTCCCTGTGAAATCTAGGTGTCTATCAAAGGTTTGCTATATAGGTTTTTGCATTGTATTGCTGTCATAAACATGTGGGATAACTTGTGCTCTGAACATGTATTTTAGGATGAAACAAACTGCCCTCTGGAGATCTTTAGTTCAGTCCCAAAGAACTAAAGAAGAGGTATTCAACTTTGACTAGATACCTAAATTTAAAATGTTGGGGTAAATGAGATAAACTCCACTCAAAGTGTACACAAATTCTAAAAAAGTACAGAATTTTAAGATTCTTATATACCTTTGTTTATAGTTATGTACTTTGTTCTATGTTCCTTGAATCCTACACTTTTATCTCTAAGACATCATTCTTTTCATTCATACTTACTGAGACAAGGAGAATTTGTTTGCTGTGCATAAGAGGTAATCCTCTAAAACCAGAAAAAAAAAAAGAAACTATTTTCAACATACTGTAGCGTTATAGCACAGAAGATTACACATCATTTCTAAGAATTGAAACTATTAGCTGCATTATTTGGAGAAGGCCCAGGTGGACAACAGGGGCAACTTGCTTTGTTGCCTGTCTGGTGAATTTCATAGTAACTCTTGTCTGGACCATGTAAACACTCTAGTGAGTAGCTGGCAGAACACTAACAATCAACAGCAATGCCCCATTCAGTGAATCAAGCTTGGGCTGTATGGGGAGCTGAATCACGATTCTACTAAGTTTTCTCTTCAATAGAAAAACAGGCCAGCAGTTGATAGACTTAGCATAACTCCACATCCACAAGGAGCAGGGTGGGAAGTGGCACTCTGCTTCCTGTCCTTCAGATGCACAGCATAAGGTGCATCTGGATCAGGAG
This sequence comes from Phainopepla nitens, assembly GCA_013400175.1. Lineage (NCBI taxonomy): Eukaryota > Metazoa > Chordata > Aves > Passeriformes > Bombycillidae > Phainopepla > Phainopepla nitens. The sequence continues at coordinate 290,853 of VXBQ01017088.1, read as the reverse complement.
TCCAGGCTTCAAGTGCTTTGGGTATGTACTGCTGCTCAGATTAGAGCCTTCATACAACAGGCGATTGCCTCTGGCAGTTACATTTGATTAAATACAACATTTTAGCTTATCTGCTTAATTATAATCTTCAAAATAAACTCTGTGTTAAGAAAACCTTGTTTAGATACAGACATGCATAATTATTTGCTTCTAATACACGTAAATGCTTGTTTGCAAGAACAACCACAGATTTTTGTCACATAGATGCATTTCAGAGCTTAGTAAAGTTTAAACCCTTCATATATTCTGAGTTGACTGTTAAGATTTAAGGTCATGGATTTTTCTTCTCTGGTTGCCAGTGTTTCCTATGTGAAAAGGACACTTTCTGTCCTGGGGACCAGAGATGACTAAGCAAAACCTACTGCTGCATTATATACACAATGAACTGCTGCATTATATACACAATGGAGATTTGGTGGGATTTGGTGAGATTTGGTAAGATTTGGTAACATGTCAACTTGACAGCTGGAGTATGTGGCTCAGCTGTTGCGGAGCTACCCATATTTACTAAAACCAGAAGGTGGCAACAAAGACTGTCTGACATTTGCAATAGAAAGTCCTGAAAACACAGAGTTGGAAACCCTTATTTTTGCTAACAGATATTAAAATAATGTAAGCATGGGAAGTCACTTTCTCTATACTAGTCTTAGGAACTTGGGGTAGGCTGATTTCTGGTAATCTCCGGAGATAGGATCTTAAGTATTATGACTCCCTCAACCCAGATAAATTATTTTTTAAGAATCATTATGAATTAGTCAATTTGTCTGGGATTAGTAAATATATAATACTGTTCTGATATCAACAAGTGTATTTGTTATCCGTAAGAGTTTAGTTAGCCATCTTGACAAATACTGCAATATATAAATTATCTATGAACAGGGTTTAACTGGCCCTGTCCATCTTGGCTATCAGTCACCTAATCTAGGTTTTATCCCTCCTTACCTGGATTTTCTTTTCTGTCAGACTGCTGGACAGAACAGAAGGGCAAAGTGCCCTCTCTGCGGTAATTCCTAGTCAAACTAACCTTGATTATGACAGGCTGCACTAGAAGTAAACTGAATGGGTTGATAATTTAATAAATCTACGATCATCCTGAAGCACCATTCACCACATTATACCTTCTCTGAAAATCAAATCTTTGATTCTGGCCTGAGTTCTATCTCATATCTCCATGTTATGTTAATCTGCTGCCTCATTTGCTATTTCCTAATTTTTCATATTTTACCTACAACTCTTTATAAACTTAAATGAAAATTGCGTGGGTATAATATGAAAGTTGTGCGGGGTATGATACATATTTTTTTTTAAATTTCCAGATTTATTTTATTTTTCTTTTTAGGAAATTTTACTAACTAGAGAATTTATAAACTAAATACATTTTCTACACTCTGTTTTTGACTCTATGTTTTGTGGCTTTTGAAGACAGAAAACCTGAGCAAAAATTATTGACAAGAACTCTGAAGCTAGCCGCCCACATGCTTTTTTGTCTAAATTAATCCTTTTACTTTCAGTTATTCTATATACTGCTATACTAACCTTCTACCTATAATATTAGCAACATTTAGATATTTTGAGTCACTTATCATATCTTGCTCTTCGTCATTCCTTAGCCAAACTATTCAAATTTCTCCTGGTGTTCCACCATAAACTGATTCTCTCTTTTCATCAGTTCTATATTTTTCTTCTGACCAGCTGCTCAATATCTTTCCTGCACTGTCGTGTTCAGAAACTGAGCCCCTCAGTTCTAGGATTTTGTGGTATTAAATGCATGGTTACTTGGGACAGTGTACTATGCCTGCTCTGTCTTGTGTGCATCCACATTAGGAGCTGAAATGTAAGGATTAGAGAGCTGCAGCCTGTCGAGGAGGAGGCAAAGAGCCACCCACATTCCATTCTTCAGCGAGCACACAGAGAAATCTCGTTCGGGCAAGTACCTGCTTACCCTGCATTAGGCACCACACTTGCATGTCTTTTATTAAGCATATCATCAGATAATATGTATCATAAACTGTGCTTTTTGCAATTATTTCAGAACAAGCATGAAATGATGAGGTAGTGGAACATAATATTGGCTATGAAGTAATTATTTGGAAACTTTCCAAGAAAAAATGAAGTAGGGGTGTTGTCAATTTTAACGCTAAAATTCTGAGTTTGGTGACACGATCTAAAAAACCATTCAGTTCAGCCAGTTCAGCTCTTTTATAACAGGTCTTCTTTAGAATTACAGCTTTTTCCAACTGTATTGTAGTTTCCTGAAATCACTTGTCACTAAAAATGCAACCCATTGACCTTACTAGATACTTTTCAAATTACCCTTAGATTTCACTAAGAAATAAGAGATGACTCACTAAAAGCATAGAAGTAGCATCAGCAAAGGAAAAATATTTTCCTCATCTGCAGAACAAAACTAAAATATCTGAAAGAATATTTATTCTCTGCATACATCTGTGATAGCAGATACCAGTGTGTGACTACCAAAGATTAATGCTGGGCTTAAACACTGGTTCACTTATGATGGCCACTATCAGAGGAAAAGTATCAACTGAGTTAATGTGCAGTGTTGACCTTGGCTGGCTGCCAGGCACCCACCAAGCTGCTCTATCAGTTCCTTTCCATCAATAGAATGGGGTAGAAAATAAAATTAAAAACTTGTAGGTGGAGATAAGGACAGGAAGATTAGAGAGAAATTACTGTCACAGGCAAAATAGACTCAGTTCAGGGAAAATAATTCAATTTAATGACAATTAATGACAAGTTGATAGTGAGAAATATGAACATATAAAAACATCTTTCCCCAACCCTCCCTTCTTCCAGGCTCAACTTCACTCCCAACTTGTCTACCTCTCTATCCCAGCAGCACAAAGGGACAAGGAATGGGGGCTGCAGTCAGTTCATTACAGGCTGTCTCTGACATTCCTTTCTCCTCACACTCTTCCCTGCTCCAGCAGGATGTTCCACTCACTGGAAAGAGTCCTTCATGGACTCCAGTGTGGGTCTGTCCCATAGGCTACAATTCTTCCCAAGCTGTTCCAGCATGGGTCCCTTCCACAGAGTGGAAGAGTCCTTCAGGAACAGGCTGCTCCAGCATGGGTTCTCCATGGGGTCACAGGTCCCGCCAGCAAACCAGCTCCACCACAGGCTCCTCCGTCCACAGGGACACGGGCCCTGCCAGGAGCCTGCTCCAGCAAAACCTTCCCAGTGGGTCACAGCCTGCTTTGGGGCATCCACCTGCTCTGGTGTGGGGTGCTCCATGGTCTGCAGGTGGATCTCTGCTCCGCCATGGTCCCCCACAGGCTGCAGGAGCACAGCTGCCTCACCATGGTCTGCACCATGGGAGAACTGGGAGCACCTCCTTCTCCTCTTTCTGCACTGACCTGGGTGTCTGCAGGGCTGCTCCTCACCTATTTTCTCACTTCTCTCTACAGCTGCTGTTTTGCAGCTGTTCTTACCCCTTAAATGTATTCTCACAGAAGCACTACCCCTGTCACTGGTGGGCTGGACCTTGGCCGGTGATGGGTCTGTCCTGGAGCTGGTAGGAGCTGGCTCTGTCTGGCATGGAGGAGCTGCTGGTGTCTTCTCACTGCAGCCATGTCTGCAGCCCCCCTTCCCACTGCCAAAACCTTGCCCCGTAAACCCAGTGCACTTTCTAGAACTTCTTTCCCTGAAAATGCCGTGATGGATTTTAGTAACATAGTCAAGTGTGCGAGAGGCAGGAGACAAAGAGACACACAGGGAGATATTCTGTTATTTCTCTGAGCTTCATCAACTGAAACAGGCATCTAGTCTAAACTACTTTGTAAGTTAACCTCTGCAGTTAGCAGAGACTTATATATCTATAGAGCCATTTATCCTCTCTTACGGTAAACACCTTAGATCAGTAGGACAGCTCTTTGCAGCTGGTCTATCTCTCTGTTGACTTTTGGACAATTGTTTTGGACTAAGAATGACCTCTAGACAAACAAGCTTAAGTCATTTGAATACCATCTGTACATATTTGAGTATTTTGAGTATTTTTATTTTTAATTGAATAAAGGTAGAAAATATCCCTACATCTTGCATAAAGAACAAAAACAGAGCAAAGACAGAGGCCCTCTAATTGTTGACAAGGGAGTAATATCACCACTTACATAATTTTTCAGAAAGGCAGAACTGCCTTTTTGGGGTTGATTAACCCATTTAAGTAGATTAACTTTATTAATATTATTGAAACAAGAAGGAGCTACAGCTGCGTGCTAGAAATTTGTACTTCTGGGCCCTGTGCGAGAAAAATCTGAGATCAGTGCAAACAGAGAGCTATAGGAAATAAAGAAAGGGAGGGGCAAATAAGCAGGGCAAGAAAGACAAGTAGATCTCTAAGGAATTAATGTTTCCCTCTGAGCATGACATGTTATAAACTGCTGTATATCCGATGCAGAAACATGCCCACCTTTTGTTTTCAGTGGTTATGCGTTGAAACAACTACTTCGGACAGTACAAGGACCTTTTGTTAGACAGTTCATTTGTCTGTTGCTTCTTGATGTGATCATTACCTGTACTAAGTAAAGGGAGAGCACCCTATTACAAGAAGTACTGAGACAAGAGCCATGGATAGTTGAGAAAATTTGAAACATGGACCATACAGCATGTTAATTACCAGGAGTGAAAGAATCTGATAGAGCCTGGTGTGCAAATACTTGATTATAACAAAGCTGTTTACACACATCCACTCATTTTTTTTTCCCCAGGCCTTGAAATTCCTCTTCTTCAAATTTGAGCACCCAGAGAGAAAAGAACATTCTTATGTTTTCAGTGATTTCAGGGATGTTTAGATGAACTTCATTTTCATCTGCAAAGCATCTTGGCATTTTCCTGGGCTGTATATAAATGTTGGGGTCTAATTCTGTCTGACTGAGCAATGACGAATGGCTGATACCATCTGGCAGTTTTAGGGCTGTTATGTCAGCAACTTTCCCTGCTGAGATGCACAAAATAATCCCTTATTTTTGGAAAGTGCTTTAAATAAAGTCCCAAAATGTTGTGTTACACAGAGAATACTGTGAGTTTAATTAGCATATCCAGTCTGATAACCAGGATGCCTTAGCAGAAACAAACAGAAACTTAAAGATTACAATCTGAGTGGATTAAGACTCAGGTTCCAGGAAGAAGAAGATTGGATAACCCTCTGCTAGCAAGAAATGTTTTGTACGATGCATGAGTTTGTCTTTGCAATGTTTAACATGAAGATTGTAACAAGAGATTACTAACCCTATGAAATAGTATATAAGGTTTTGGAAAACCTGAGTAAAACCAAATTCTGACCCTAAGTCATTGTTCCCGTCTCTCTCAATCACTGATACCAAAATCTATAGTAACATCCAATTAACCTTTGCACTGGGTTGACAAATTCACTGGAATTTGGTGTGGTTATGCCCATTATCCTGGACACTTTAATTCTGCAACAAATATTACAATTCTGCCTTCATTTGCCTTTCATGAAAGCAGGTTTGAACAGAGTCATCCATGTGCCAGTCACCTGGCAAATGTGCAGGACATTACCACTAAAGTACAGAGTGCGTACAAAGAGTAATTGCAAAGGTATTTTTCCAACACTGACAATTTTAGGAGAGATGCTTTTAAACAGAACTTTATAGTTCCTAAAAATGATTTTTTCCCCTTTGGCAATCTACCACGACAAGCATTCTTTTGGTTAAATAATGTCATTCATGTATCACCTTAGTGACTGCATACTTTGGTTAGCAAACATTCAGTAATTCCTTTAGGTTCACAAAGCGGAAAACTGTATGTACTTGCACATCCTGAGATTGTTTATCTGGAGTTCAGGTGAGGTCAAAATGTGGCAGGTTCCATGGGATATTTTCCCCTGACCAAAAGAAGGGGCATATCTCACTTGATATTGGCTCCAGAGATCAATTTTTTGATTGAAACACCATCATGTTTTTGAGCAAAACAAGCAAAAAGCCCTCAAAAATTTCTAAGTGTTCATAAAAGATTTTAAAGCCATATCAGCGGCTATATAAGTCAGCTATTTTTTCACATACAAGGTTGAAGAAAATGCTTCTTTGGAAGCTAGAGCATCCTTTTGCCAGGAGTATTTTGGGATTTGAAAGAAGCTTGGTAAACATTAGTGGTGTCTTCATTTGTGTGTGAGCTAAAGACAGTCCAGCCATGCATTTTCACAGTCCTGGTCCAGATCAGAAGCCTGGACAAAACAGGTTGTCGTGTGCCCAGTTTTGTTAGAATTTCTTCTGGGTTTTATGTTTGTGCATAATTTACTTGTATCTGGATGCTATTCAAATGCAATTGAGTCACATGGTCAAATAAATAAATAAAACCAAAAAGACTTAAAAATGTATATAGCCAATTCTAGGATTTAAAAATATTTTATTCTTCAGTATTTACAAAACGGAGAAAAAAGTAAACAATCTGGAAAAATGCCAAACTCCAATAATTAAATCTAGTTTCCCCTAAAAAGTTGCTGCGGTATAAAAAAAATACAAAATCATTATAACATTATGTTGCAGAAATAATTATTAAATTTTAAATTGACCAATTTTTTACTCTAAAATAAAATCAATTATGTGAAGTTTTGAACTGGTACATTGGTATAATAAATGCACCTTGCATTACACACTAATCATTTTCATTTCTTCTCAGCAGCTCCTTTCTCCAGACATCCCAGCAAGTCTTTGTTGATGCTGTGTTTTACATGTATTATTTCTACTGCTATAGCAGAAAAATCTCTGGCTACCAAGCTTATTTGTCACCCAGTTTTTTAGTAGCCACAGGCTTTGCCACAGGGCAGTGGAATGTTTGAGACACAGGGACAGAGGAGACTCTGCTCTTTCCTGTCTGTGTGCATGGCACAAGAGAAGTGCAATATGGACACACCTGGGCCTATGCTTTCTTAGAAGACTGAACATTTGGTACCTAATGAAAGGGACCGTGTGAATTTTGTTCTGTTGCTTTACCCTGTTGCTCTACCAGAATTAAAAACTGCAGATTGAGGGTAGCCAAAACAGGGTAGATCGGGAAGGAAATTCTATATAATTCTGGTTTTCTCCTTCCCAGTGTGTGTTTACTGTAATTCGCTCAGAACATGGTTCTTAATTTGAAAGAATAATCCTGTTGTACAATCCTGTTCTAGTCATTTTTGTGTTAGCTCCCACTACTACATGGAGGTAGTTGTCACTGGGTGGCACCAGGGGTTTTGGATGAACCTTTAAGCCAAAGGTGGCAAAACTTTTCACGTCATGTGAAATGTCCTCTTCTGGCATGTGTGCCAGATCTGACATATGTGCCACCAGGTTTCCTTCCCTTGGCTCTCTGTGTTCTAAAATTTTGACAGGTTTAAATTAACTAGAAGATCAGAATAAGGAAAGCTGAATTAGCTGATGAATGGAGGCAAGGTTTGTGTATCAATTAGGAATATTATACATACATTCGTACAGATTAGTTCCTGCTTCTCTGAAATTCTCTAACTATATAACAAAAGCCAATTATTTTCTTGTTTCAGAGCCTTTCATTTTACAATTCAACAGCCAAGTTAAACAATAAAAGGTGATAAATTTCAACAGTGTGAGAGAGAATACCCTAAAGGCCTCCTAAACAGTAAAAAGATAACACAAATTTTAAATGTTTTAATAAAAAGCTGTTGAGCAGTAACTGTATTTTTCATTTGAGGGCCTCCTTGAAGCCTTTTTTACTGAGCTTGCCAGTACAAGGGTACAGTTACTCTCAGTCTGCTAATTAATTGCACAGCCCCTACAAAATGGTTGAGGTCAGAATCTAATTTGATGTTGCAAAAGTGTCTGGATTGGCACAAGTTCCACTATCATCACCTTGTGAATTTGTCTCTCTATGTCTGAATAACAGGTAATTTAGGCAATCTGAGCCATGGTTTTGCTTTGGTTTCTAGAACTTTCATGTACGTAGGAGGCTGGGCCCTGAGGTTTATGCTGTGCTTAAAACCAAGGCATTAAGAAATAGATCTTGGGGAGTATCAGCACATGGAAGCTCATAATATTTTTAACCTTAAAACATGGGGACTCCTGGTCAAATCTAGAATGGAAAGGTGAAAAGGAAGAAAAGGGAAGAGAGAGCAAAGGTGGAATAGCTAAAGAATATGGCCATGCTGACCTAATTGTCAGATTTGAGAGCAAGCAGAGCCTTTGTCCTATCCTCAAACCCTGCCTAGGGAAGTCCGGCATATAGATGAATCTTTCTCTCTCTCTCCACACCACATCATCAATGAGGCTTTAAGCCAGGGTCCATAAACCTACAATTGCCTTAAGCCAGCAGGTTTTCCATAAATTCCCAGGAATCTGTATTTTTCTCTCTGTCTCAATTTCTGTTTTCTACTGTGTCGGCTTGAGGGCGGTGGAAGAGGGTGTGGGCAGGACCTGTGTGAAAATACAGTGGTTTTCTGGGCGTTTCTACCTTTTATGCAAGAGTATTAAATTTAGTTTGCTCAAGCTCCACTAGTAATGACCAGCCAGTACGTAAGACACAGAGTAGCACCTTGTATGTACAGCTCCTTACTGATGTCCCTACAAGTATGGTCCCATACGCCATCCTGCATCCCATAGCTCAGTTCACAGCCTATGTAGCTGGAAGCTTCTTTTCTTTTTTTTTTTTCCCAAATGTTAAGTATTTAACACAGTTGAGAGAGCTCTATTCAAAACATAGTCTAATAGTTTGGAGAGCAGAAAACCCATTTTTCTAAAATATAATCTTTACATGAAGTGTCTGAAATAGACCTAATCAAGACTGCTTGCCACCTTCCTCACCTCTGTTTCTGTGTGAAATCATGAACAAATATAAAATTTTACCAAATGTAGCACTTGGACGGACAAAGGAAAATTTGTGCAAATGGATTTCTGGAACCAGGGACATTTATCTTGATTTCTCTGGGGGTACTGGAAAAGTAGTATTTCTTAAGTGTCCTTTTTTTCCCTGAAACACTTCCTTTTATGAAACACTTTCCGAAATATTTTATTTGAAGAAGAAATCCTGCACAAATGTGGCAATAAAGAAATTAATGAGAGAGCCTGCTTCAACACATTTCTTCTCATTTATTCTTTCCACTTTAAACATACTCTTTCCTTGGAGAAGAATTTTTTCAGGAGATTTATCTGTAAAGCCCAGATACATGAATTATGTGATTAAAACTACTGATAGGTTTTGTTTGTGACTTGTCTGTGATTCTGTGGAATGTAGGTATTTACTGAATAAGGCTAATTATTACATTTAGGTGCCAGCTCTCTGTAATGAAAGCAATGCAAAGCTTTTCAATGGCAAACTGTAACTGAGCTGTCAGATGTTGATAAAAACATTAAAGTATATTGAAAAATGGAGAAGAAAAGTCTCCTCTTTCTCACTTGACAAGTTCTGAAGCGCCGTTGTGGAAGTCATTCAGGTCTGAGCATTCATGCATGCACACTGAGCTCAAGATTCACAATTAATTCCCATTTCCACCTCCCCCACAGCCTGGCCATCCCTTCTGTTTGTGCATTAGCTGGAAGCCCCCACACTGCCTAGTACCCTAGGCTGCAGCGGCGGCTCGGTGGCAGGTCACCTGGCTCACCCGCAGCCCTGTCTGACACGGTGAGTCCAGAGAAGGCGAATGGCTGTTCCGTGCTGTCCTGGAGCCAGCAGCTCTGAGGCATTGCTTAGCCCCATGTCCAAAGGATCCCATCAGTTAAGGGCCGCCTGCTCTTCAAAAAGAGCGCCCAGCCACAACCCCCAAGAGTGACCACGTGTGCAGAATGAATCTGACTGCAAGGCCTTTGTAAGAGATCTGTGCCTTCCTCTGGTCACATCTTGTCTCACAGCAACTCTCTTACTGACCTATTTTATCTTCATTTGCTGCTATGTCTAGTCAAAGGAAGAAATGTGCCTGAAGTGCCCTGTGTTTTCTGACCATAGCCACTCCTCAGGAAGAAGGAGCGCAGTGTCTCATTCACAAGATCTGACTGCTCAGATCTTTGGGAGCCCATAAATGTGTGGAAACACATTAATGCGATCCATATAATGCTGAAGAAAATGCCATTTTGGCACACATCCTAAACCAGTTTAGAAACATAAAATACATATTTATTTTAGCTCTTAGCAATTTTAGGGAGTTTACATTGACTTAACATGACTACTTTTTTTCTAGTAAGAACATATCTTCTCCTATGATAATAGAGCTTTTATTGGGAAACAAACTTTAATGCAGAGTAGTGTGTGAATTGCAAAGAAGATGTAATGCAATTTTATTTCCAGTCTGAGCCAAGGAAAGTGTTGGGAATTATGCTGCAGGCTGAGAGCCAAATGCTCAAAGACAGACCTGAAAATAACGTAGTTATAGCCATGCCCTACACTGCTGAGTTTTTCCTTCAAACTATTCACAGAAATATCAGTAAAAAATGGCCCCACAGAAGAACCCTGGGCTTTGTGGAAGATTGGAAACTGGCTAATCATGTTAATTACAGACCACACAGCTTGTCTTAGTTCCCATTCAAAGGAGAGATTGATTAACGAAGCCATCACATTTCAATAAAGACAGAAAGAAATCCATTTCATGTTTGATGTCCTTCTTGGTTTTTTATGTCCAAAGGTCCTTTGGGGCAGGAATTTTTCATCTGGAAAAGTAAAGCTGATTCAAGATAATTTGTCCTTCAGACAGACATACTCCTTCGGTCCTCTTTTAGAAACTTATCTGAGTTGCTGAGGCAAAAACACTTTGATTTGCCATAGGTCACACATACAAACTGAGAATCTCATCCACAGTTGTTTGAAGTTAATAGGATTTCTTTTCTGTTGGATGTTTACTTAGGCCATGTTATAGAGGACATAGTCTCCATGAAGGAAATTTATTAGAGCCTGGGGGAGCTTGACTGGCCTTGCCATTTCTCATTCTGAGAAGTAAGGACACCATCCGGTGACCAGACAAGCGTCCCTCACTCCCAAGCAAGTAGTGACAGCACAACATAATAATTCATGGATTCCACTCAAATGAATCAGAGTAACCCCACTAAAGTCAATGAACTCGCATGAGGAGGTAGAACCTTGGTATTTTCCTTCATATGTTTTTATTAGTGCAATATAAGTGTCTGAGGTGGGATTCATGTAACATGACTTTGGCCATCTGAAAGTGACAGCCTCTGTGGGGGTAATGAGCTCACAGAATAGGATATGTCCAGTGTCTGCAGACGTTAATGTTCCCACACTCCCCTTGTAGGCACAGGACACGTAGTTGTTATCAGCAGTGCAACCTGGACAATGATTCAGCTGAGCAGTCACTACTCCAGGATGAATTTATGTGTTCTCCTCGTCTTTTCATCTAGTAAATAGAGAAGTTCCTCTTGAGATTAATTAATTTTTTTCTAAAAAGCAGGTCATTTCAAAACCAAATGAAACCAAACCAAACTGGGCGTACTCTATACACTGTACTTTACAATCAGTATAACTAGTATTTTAAAAGGAAACATAACCATGGTTTAGCCTTGACAACTGATTTTTAAAAGCTACAATTGGTTAAACTGACTCCTAACCCCAGTATCTGTGGAACTTCTGAAAATGATGCTGGGAAGCATGTAGAACTAAGAAAATTATGTCCTAATGACAACAGCCCAGTAACTCAATGGGGCTGTTCTGTTACCAGCATGATTTCCACTGTCAGCTGTCAACTTGTCAGCTCATGTGAATGCAAGTCAGTGAAGGCACAGGGCCATACCAATTGTCTGGCATGAGTCCAGCTGTTGTGCAGGACAGCTGCTGAATTGTCCCACCCAAAGCCCAGCATGGCACTTCTAATATTTTCTCACTTTTTAAAGTCTCCATTGAGAGACTTTAAAATCTTCATTGCCTCCCTCTTGTACTCTGCCAGGCTTCTTCCATACAGTTTTCAGCAGCAGCTGAGGTTAGTGCTGTCAGCCAAGTACAGCACACATGAGCAGGGATCACCCAGGAAAAGCTGGCACCCCTTGGGCATCCAGAAGCCCAGTAACTGCCACACATTATTTGTCACTGATTTATCTTTGAAATTTATCTGGACTCTTTATCATGTAAAACAGAAAAAAATAAATCCATGTACTAAAACAGTGAAGCTTTCTTCTCCTCTGCAGCAAACTGTAAAATAATACAACTGATTGACTACATTGTTATGCTGTGATATTCTTGCTACTTAAACCAGTTTTGGAGATGTGATCTACAAGAAATAAAGGCAAGAAAAATCTTTTCATTTATATTTGACTTCATCAATAAATAATGTAGCAAAGAGTTTATGGGATATATAAACAACATGGTAATATTTCTAATAGCACAGAATTACCTGGGATGTTACTCACTGAGAGCAGTACAGAAATATCCAGCAGGTGAATGTTAGGCATGAGTGTCACACTTGCTCTCAAGGTCATTTTGAGGATTTTTAAAAACAGAAAGTGGCTTTTAAAGCAAGTTCAAAAGCCAACCCTTGTATTCATCTGCTCTATATCTCTCTCATACCAATGCTGTTTAAAAATGTAGTGCTCAAATTCACTCTGTCAGGGTAGTGAAGCTACTGTTGCAAAAGCAAATAGGACTTTGGCTTGATAAACTTTACCTGTATTGGAAAGGTTCTCCCTTATGCTAATAAAAAATCTATTGATTTCCTTTTATAATTAATATCAAATGTCTGACAAAAAACCTCAAAGAAAGATATTTTCATAGCATAATGGGACCTTAGTAAACTTTTCATAGCTGCCTGTGAAAAGGCTGACATTACACCAGTGACAATGACAAATAAGGGCAAAGGAATGAAGTCATTCAAATGTCTTAAAATTACTTGAGAAAGGGTTCATCTGTTTAAGTCGGACTTTTTCATGAAATGTACAAATATTTCTTTTAGTCTTCTGAGTCATCCATAAGTTATTTTGTTACCCATAGACCTTTCATATGGATCCTTATTAGAGACAGCTTGTCTAAATATTAATAATAGGACAACTTAAGCCAAGAAGCCAAAATCATAACATTCCTACTCTATATAGCCAGGTTTCACTTGGATACGTCTGTCTGTTTTGCACTTTTGCTTTCACGCCTTTCCCTCCAAAGCTGATAGTAATAGCAGGAGAGCAGCCAGAGGCTGTGCTCCCTCAGAGCAGTGCTATGAGACAGAGCTTGGCATAAGGGGCTCCTGATGCTTTCTGGAAATTATTTTGCAGTTGCTGCAGTCTATGGAGCATGAACTGTTCTCTTGAGGCAACAGTCCTTATAGCAAAACACAGAGTTAGCTGAACATGGAAGGCTGTGTGCCTACCAGGAGTGAGGATGGTTGCCACACATTGCAACGAACGTTGCCCTCCAACACACCAATACCTATCAACACACAGAATACAGACAAATTATACACTGAACTGCTTTTGAAATGGTGATTTTCAGAGCCCAGCTGTCTAATAAACCAAGTGTGTCCCTTTCCCCAGAACAGGCTTAGTGTTACACTTCTGCACTCTGCCTCTCTGGGCAGAGAGTAAGTGTCCAGATTTACCAGTATTTCTTCTGCCCTTCCTATGATTTGCCATTTCTGCTTCTGTCTCAGTAACAGGAATAAAAAAGAAGTCCCATTAAAATGCTTTTCATGCTTTATGGCCAGGTCATGCTCTGTGGGTGAGCCCAAGGGCCCCTATCCTCCCCAGCCTGAATATACCCTTTCTCTCCTGGTACTTCCAAGAATGCAAGTATGATCCAGCCCATTCTACCCTGAGTATAGAAAACCCTGTGAAATACTACTTGGTGTTGTATTCTGGTAGGATACACTTCAGATGTGAATGAATGCCATCTCTCTGTGGTGTAAAAAGCATTCTTCACGGGCTTGCCAAGAATTGGCCTGTTACTGCCAAGTTTTTATTTACACTTTTCAGGGGCAATGGGCATAAATGCTACTACCCTTCACTAGGCAACTTGCATCTGTCAGAAGGAAGAAAATTTCAGCAAAAGCATGTCGTCTTCAGCTCTTTTTAGGGCCTGAAAGACTAGAGCACAGGGAAAAGCAGTTTCCTATTGCTGATGGTAATGATAAGCCATTATTGCTGATGAGCTCAGTGTGGAGCTGGAGAAAAAGAGTCTGACTGTTCATCAGACTGAAGGTGCAAGGCATTAAAAGGGATTAAAACAGCACAGCCTCTGCCAGCCTAATCCACTTGGCACCAATGAACTGTAGGGAGGCCTGGCTGCTTTGTGCTTATGGCATGTACAAGGAGGCTTAGAAAGAAAAGAAGTAGTAAGTTTAGTTGCTATGGAGGCTTTTGCCGGTAATTGACTTTTGTGTTCCTTCCTTTTCTCCCTTCTCATTTTTGTAATTGTTGATTAGGAACTGTGCACCACTCTTCTTCAATCCCCATGGAATAAAGGAAGTTGTTATTTCACAGAGAAAAATCAGAACTTTCGGGCTTGTGAATATGCCATGTATAGTCAGTGCTTATATAGCAGTATTTGCTCTGACTCTGCTAAGGCAGGTCCAACTTCATTTAAAGCAATGGAAACACTCCATGACGCCATTTGAAATGAGATTGGATCCCTATACCCTTTTTAAGTGTCCAGAACACAGTATACCATAAACCCAGGAAGGCAGCTTTCAGTGGTGGTACATTGTCCTATAAGGAAGCAGGAGCAGAAAAGAGAAAATCAGATCTTCTACAGCGAATTTGATCCTGATGGATGCAATTTCTGTTCTGAATGTGACTGATCTGCTTCTGACGGCTTCTGATCTCAGACACACTGGAGACAATAATGAAAGGTTTTATATGTCTGCAAAGAAAAAGAAAACATTATTCTGTATATTCTAGGGACAGAGATAGTCTCTTCTCAGAAAAGGTCAGAGGAGGAGCATAATTCCAGGTATTTGCACTTACCCAGGCAAGAACTATCCCTGTCCTTTGACTCTGAAATGAGTGTGGAGAGTTTATGTTCCAGCCCCCAGTAAAAATTAACCTAGCACCATCTCCAGAGAAAAATCTAAAATCAGTTTTTTTTCATCTGCAATGAACAGTGAGGAATACATAATGTTGTAGTTATCTGCAAAGAAAAGGATTTTTTCTTTTTTGAGCACTAGATATTTGGTTGTCATTTTGTTCTTTCTTTATTAATTCAGTGCATAAATTCAAAGGGTAACATGGTTCAGACTGACTCCAGCAGGTATGGTGTGTGTGTTATTCTCTTAATTAAGCTGTTGGAAAGAACTGAAATTTCAGTGTCAGTAGGGACAGGCCTGGAGTAGTGCAGTATTTGCTAAAAGGTAATTTTTAGGGATTAATGCAACAATGGTTCTGAAGACCTTTCCTCTTTTTACTTTTACTTCTGACCTTTTCTGTCTAACAGAGTTTTCTGATTAAGCTTTTGAAGGATGTAATATAAAACCAATGAATTACTCCTTTGGAACAAGAAACCTGTTAAAATAAAGCACTGGGTATATTTATTTGTAAGCTGAAGAGAAGGACAGCATCAAAAAATCCACTAAACACACAAAAACTCAGAGGCAGAAGTTTTTTTAGAAGAAAACCTATTTGAAAGGCTTTCATTTTCTTTGTTTTTGGAGTAACCACTATGGATGTGAAGATAAGAGATCATTAGACCTACATCAGTATGTGGCATAAGGGCTGCTCTTCTGTAGCCCATCAAGCATGCAATAACCCAACTGAAATTCCCACAGAGGTTAAACAATAGCCTCCTGTTTGTAGCTGCCTCCGGTTCATTTAGTAGAAAATGTATAACCCAAGTTTTATCAGATTCAGCTATAAAGACGAGGTGCTCAATATTTCCTGTGCTAAGTGGAGTTCTTTGATCCATTGTCCTGCTAATTACCAACGGGGTTGACCTCTTCCTGGATTTAACTGCTCTTGCCCATTTTTTTCTGGCTCCCTGTATTTGCTTAATTAGACACAGCCCTCAATGCTCCCACAGTTCAAGCCATCTTGAAGCACTTTGACTTATCTGTGTGGATCTGGCACCTTATGAGTTAAGAGTCAGTCCTGCTCAAGGACTTGATGCAAAGGCCAGCGAAGTCAAGGGGAGACTAAGTCAAATGGCCGGGTCCTGGTATGGTAAATAAAATCCAGCAGGAGTCCACGAGTGTAACTGGAGCCAGGCCAATTTGTACAAGCAGAGCATTTGGTCCAAAAGTTTACTCTCTACTTTTAACTTCAGAATAACATTGTTTACACAATGGACATGAGAAGGACCAAACTAGGTGCTGTGGGAACACTCTATGTACAACTAGCTGAGGAAGAAAATGTTTCACTGTCTTTAATAATGTTACATTTTCTTTGCATGATTCAGGTGTGAAATGTGGTAAGAGAGGTTACTTTCCAGTCTATTTATTGCTGGTTTTTAGTTATTTGTAGACTTGTAGACAGCTGATCTGGAAGACATGCTGAAAGGCGTTGCAGCCCCAGCCCCAAGGAACATGCTTGTGTCATTTCTGGAATTTATTTATTTGCTGTACTTCTAAAACCATGATAGGAACTATTTTCTCCTTTAGTAATCTATTTTTGTGCTTCTTTGTGCTAGCAATCAGTTCTTCCCCTTTATATCTATTTCTCCACAGTTGCAATATACCCCATTAGCTGTTATCTTCCCATTGGATAGGGAAAATTATTTTCTCCTTTTTTTTTTTTTTTTGTGATATCCTGTTATATATTTGAAAATGGTTCCTATACTCTTCTCTTCTCAGACTAAAGAAACTTCTCTAAGTCATCTTTGTTTCTATCTATCCTGGCAGTGTGTAGGACAAATTTATAGGATCTTAGTGTAGTAGAACTTGGGTTAGACCTTAACTTAATGTGAAGGCCTCATCATCTGTGGGAAGTATGCTCTTCTTCCTAAGTATTGACTGGCTGCTAAAACCTACAGACAGCCTTAAGAGAATGCCTACACAGATGATTAGTTCATGAAGGAGCCATATGGCTTTCTTCTCACTTTCATTAGGGCCATCCTGAGGGGTGTAGGAATGCAGAATCCCTTGTAGAAATTATATAAGTTTGCACAGTCTATGACAAGATGCATTAATGGGGAAAAACCTTTAGACAGTGACCATTTTAGTACTAATTCATGCTGATGGACCAGCAAGAGAGACAGAATCAGGATCTTCCTTCCATGATGGACGAACCCAAGTAGGTCACTCCCATGAGCAGGAATTGGATGGATTGTCATGTTTCACTTTCAAGACAGAGCGTGAGAAATTCTTCTCAATTTACAGAGTGGAAACAAAGATCTGAGATAGAACTGGTTTGGCTAAATCTAAATTTTACAGGTAGAGAGAAGGGAAGCATAAGAGAATGGTAAAGGAGGGTAAAAAACAAGAAGGTCTCTTAGGAAGTTTTATTTACTGTGTGGTTGCATACTTTTATGTGTTTAAATAAGTTTGAAGATTTTCCTTTGAGAAAGAGGCACAGATTACATATCATAGAACATTCCTTTCATCAAAGATGTTATTTTTTTCATTATCAGGCTTTTGGTGCCTGCAAAATTAGGTATGAACATTCAGTTCCTCTATAGTATTGTGTGTGAATTTACACTAGAGAAGAATTTTTCTCAAAACTTAGGATATATCAAAGGCATTGCTTGGGATAGCCACATTCAGGAAGGTTAAAAATTAAGTGTTTTACAGCTCCAAAATACTCCACTAGTTAATTCTGTCTCAGCCATATCTCAAAGCACAGAAAGTTAATAGTTGGTCTCAGTCAGGATTTGGGTTTTTTTCTGTGACTACAGTGCACAAATGATTTCAAATTTGTTATTCAATTTGTTTATTTTTAGGAAATCCATGTGGTTTCTCATATCATATGTAGCTATTTCTTTAGAAAACTGCATCTCCTTTTGTAAGCTTTCCAAAACCTGTAAAGAATCTCTGGAAAACAAAAATCATGTGTATGATTTTTTTGGTGTGATAATCAAATGCCCCAAAATCTTGCTAAGAGGTGGGATTCAGAGGATGACTCACTTCTACAAACAATTCTTACACACACATCTTTTTATCCCTTGATCCCAGTGCTTATAAGTACAAGATATTTCTTATACTTCTTCCTGTTAATTTTTTTTCTTAATTTCCACTTCAGAAATGGAGTGTGTATCATCATCCATGTGTTACCAACAGACAGTCTAACAATAGGCAAATTCCAAAGCTACACAGCACAAATGTAGGTATGATCTCTGTGTTCTCCTGTGTCCAGAAATATTCTGGTTCAATGAATTCTGACTTTCAGATACTGACCACCTTCAGAAGATTTCAGACAGTGCAGCATATTCTTATAATCAAACTCCTAATTAACGTGTGCTATGGCTCATGGAACAGCTACAGACATCCTCTCTGGGTCACAGGTACTCCATGAAAACACTGAGCCAGATGACATTTTCCTTTGCTTCTCATGAGCTGATGTAAGTTAGTTGCCTTTACTTACCTTTTTCTGTTTGTTAGTTTTTCTTTGTAAATATTAAGCTATTTTGCACTTTCAAAGCACAGTTCAATTGAGTGTGTCATTAATGCTATAGCCAGCTTGGGGAAGAGGTGAATTTCTTATATTTTCATGGTTAAGGAAATGAATATGAAGACTTGAAAGGGATGATAACTAGATTGTTTACTGTTACTGTGCACAATCTATACACAAAACATGCTGCAACTAAATTCTGCTCCTCCTAGGAGCATTATGAAGCTGTTAAAGCACACCAAACTCTAGAGCAATAGTTTCCAGTGAGAGAGAAAGATATTTTTTGACTGTAAAATTTATATTGCTGGTCTTTTGTCCAGCACACTTGTTTTAAAAAAAATATGTCTAAATGTTTAAACGATTATCTGCTGAATCTTTCTGTGGCAGAGTGCTGGTACAGTCTTCACATTACGTGCTCACACTCCCTGCATCAGAATGGCAGAAGGAACATGGAGCATATCCCTTCCCTNTCCCTTCCCTTCCCATCCCATCCCATCCCATCCCATCCCATGCTGGTGAGATGCTGTGTGCTTTGCAGATAGCCATACAGTTCCTAATCAGAGAAAATAAAAAACTTCAACTGACCATTCTTGAAGTGTTCATCCTCACAGATTAAGCTTTTCATAAGTTTTGGCTGAAGGATCTTAACATTTCTATCACTAAGACAAAAATGATGTTAGCAACCGGCAAACATCTGAATGGTTTTTTTTCCCCAGTTGATAAAAAATTCTTCTGAAAATGGTAAATTACAGGTTTACTGCTACGGAACTTCACGGAGATTGATAACAATACTGACAGACCTTAGGGACACGTCTCATCAGGACTGACATTCCTGGCAGCACTGTCACGCTCCTTGTATTTATCTTTTCTTTTACTCTAAACTGTAATTCTCAAAATAGCATGTGACAAAAAACACTCATCAGTTTCTCTATTTAGCTGAGACCATTTGGGCAGCTGGATCACTATTCCTTTCCCAGACAGCATCTTCACTCTTCTGCAGAGTTCAAGGGGGGTGTAACATGAAAACATATCCATGGTAAGAGTTGGCATTCAGAAGGAGAATTTAAATTTAGGCCTAACTATTCTTGCCCCAAGCAACCAAATGCCTAGAAACTAGCTATATTCAGATGCTACAAAGTGCTGTACTTACACAGAGAATCCCATTGCTTCACTAAAGGTATACAAGCAAAAATGTGATTAAGAGTGCTGATAGGTCTCACTAGGAAAGGGATGACACAGGCAGAAGTCATCATGCTGTTGTGACAGCAGAGACCACAGAACCTTGCCAAGAGTCAGAAGACAACCTTTTTTTTTTTTTTCTCAGAAGATATAATGATAGTTTCTAATACTGGAAGAATTATTAAGATAGAATAAAAATAAATAAAAATAGTAATAATTTTAAAAAAAGGGATTCCTTTTTCCTGCCTGCTGGGGAATCTGGGTGATGAAAAAGAAGGACTGAAGCAGCCAAGTTTTGAAACAAAAATAATCTTGTTAGTAATACTAGAACATGTTGAGCATTTCTGTTTAATAGAAGCTTACATTCAGTGTCCAAATCTGCTTAGGAAAAGATCCAGTAACTGAAATGTGGGAACAGAGGTAGCACACTGAAAAAAGTAAAATCACCTTTCCTGAGGTAACAATAACTTAGAACAAAAATACACCACATCTTTACAGAGTTCTAACAAACATGCAAGTGTCTGTAGTCCCATCATGTCCATGCAAGTCAGCCAGAACAATCCAACATTTTTTGTTTGTTTGTTTGTGGGTGGTTTTGGTTGTTTTGGTTTGGTTTGGTTTGGTTTTTTGGTTTCTTGGTTTGGTTTGGGTTGGGTTGGGGTTTTTTGATTGTTTTGGTTTTGGTTTGGTTTATTTTGTTTTGGTTTGTTTTATTTTTTTCTTGCATGTTGGGGTTTTTTGTTTGCTTATTTTGCTGGGAATCTTTAGCATCTATCTATCACAATATTGTGGGAAATGTTTGAGGGTCCTTGTGCTGCTAATATTAAATCAGCCTTGGAATTTTCTAACTGTAGAGACTACAGTCTCCTAATTCCAAAGTCCTATACCTGAGAAGGGCAAACACTGAATGAAAGCTCTTCACAAATGATAAGAGGTCACTGAGTTAACAGTCAGACAGTGAGAGTGAGCGCTGCTGGGTTATTTTCAGCTCTGGAAACAAGAAAGTCACAATGATTAATACTACTCACAAAACTAAGAATGATTATGAAGTGAATAAACGAGGGGTACAGGCATGGCAAAAAATACTACTTGGAAAAAAAGGCTTACTTTTTACGATTTATTTGATACTCTTTAAATAAGATCGGGTAAAATAAGAAAAAACTGAATCCTAATCTTAAAAAAAAGATTAAAAAGCCCTCACACAACTGCCATTCTCAGGGAGAAAATGGAACACAGTTAAGAAAACAAAATAGAAATATAAAATGGGGGGGAAAGAAAGCTGGTAGGCATGAACATAAATTAGAATCTAGTCATTGTGAGACTGTGCCAATAGAAGCATAAACAGGTGACTTAAAGGCAGCATGAATGAGACTGATTTAACTGATTATCAGTATCTGATACATTTAAGTTCCTAGCACAATCAGTGAAGTTCTCACCACTGAAATGAGATTCACTTCACCATATGTAGGCTTCTGCTCTAACATGATATGAATCTCATTCTCAGCTTCACAAACTGGCTTGATGTCTGACCATTGAAGGACCTTGCATAACTGGTTTGGATGTGGCTCTTTGAGTTGCATAGATCAGCATTTGAACAGGAAAAATCAAACCCTTCATGTGTTAATGCATTTTCTTTTGCTATTTATAGGAACGTCCACAACTGAGAATAGCATTTGCTACATCATAAAAAGCACTTCATTACTAAGTAGTGATTACCTTTTTTCAGATTTCAAGGTAATTTAATAATTTGTTGATGAGAATAGGAAAAACATATCTGAGAACAGATGGTTTCATTTTTGGATTAAATTAGGAAATCTAAAAAAGTAATCAGTAAAAATAATTTACAGCTTTATTGAGTAATAAAGATACAATCCCTCAAAGTGTACATTCCCACTTCTGAGGGACTCATTACTTCCCACTCTCTTCAGTGAGGACTGCATGTGCTGAATCTTTCTCAGAAGACATTTAACTTAAATGCTTGTAGTCTAGATTAAAAGCATCAAGCTGCCCACAGAGCAGCTATACCAAACTGCTAAATCAAATTTGGTTCAATGATTTGGAAACTTTAGATAGGAGCAATGTCCTTCTGCCAAGGAAATAGGGCCCCACAATTTATATCTTTGTTAAATATTTAGTCATGAATTAACAACATGTAGTGCCACACTGAAACATTCCATTTGAGATCAGACACCAGAAAGTTTATTTGAGCCTGCACTCCTGCTTGACAAGATTTGTAGCACACACTTATCAAGCCAGTTGGTATATTCACAAAGGTACAAAAAGGTTCCCCCTCACACATAGCTACGGGTGCCATCCATCTTATGATGCATTTTAACTCTGCTCTTTTCAGAAATACATAACCTAATGCCAAAACTTGCTTAACATAATCTACTAGAAATCAGACATGAATAAATTAAAAGAGAAGGGGTTATGTTTGGCATCACTTTCAGAAACTGACTTGGGAGAGTTTGACCAGTATATTTTAAGTATTGAAACACATCTATCAAAGAGCATAGCAGTAGCCTTTGCAGTTACTGGATTCATTCAAGGATAATTCTGAGGTAAATGGAAGGAAAGAAGAAAAAGAGTTGAAGCTGAGAGATCACTTGAGCTGTAAATATTTTATTTATTTGCCCTTGTTTTCTTGAATGAATTCATGATTAACCTGTACACAAAGATGTTCTCTGAGAGTAATGGCAGCTGTTCTATAAGGATCACACAGGGCTGGCCACAACTCTTTTGCAATGATTAGGGGAAAAAATAAGCTATCTGCCTCTGAGTACATGGGCAGGTGGCAACACCAGCAGAGGTTTCTTCTCCTGCAAAAGTAACATTCATCTGGGATTTAAATATTTGTAAATGTTTGACTTTGTAGATTTATTCATCTATTAATTTAGCAGGAGGAGTAAAGGGAGGAGAGAGGGAATGTTAATGGAAAATCTTGGGTTTTTTAAAAAAAAGAAACTGACCCCCTCAGAAAATCCCCCCAGAAAAGCATTACAGTGACCCACAAGGTTCATTGCCAGAATTTTGCTCTTTAGATCCCTTTTAGTTAATAGTGGCACATTTGTCAACTTCTGCATAAATCAAGGAGAAGAGACACATTTTGCCAGCAGTGTTTAAAGCTGACAGCAGAGGAGGCTCAGGAATCCTGAATCGCTTCCAGGCTCCATTTACTAGAGACCCTTCTGACCACATCCAAGTTTTGCTCCATTTCCCCCCTTGTTCAAACAGGAGGAAATCTCTGCTCTTTCCACATCACCGTTTTATTTTATCACCTTCGGGCAATACTCGCTCACCTCTCAGTCCCTGCTGCTTTCTGCTTTAGTCACTTTAATGCTTCTTTTTCAGCTAAGAACAAAACAGAAACAATCTCTTCACGTGTCTGGTGCCGCAGGGGCTATTGCAGCCAGAGGATGATACACAGAGCAAGCCTGGCTCAGCTGATGGCCTTCCAGAAAATTCCCTCCACTTCTTACCATCATGACTCATATTGGACAGTGCAAGTTCAATGCTTCTTCAGGCAAAGTTCAGAAAAGATCTCTCTCAGCTTCCATCAGGGCCTTGAGGACACCAAGAGGTCTGACTCTCTCTGTCCAGCCTCATTTGGGACCTGCATTCCTGAACCTGCTGCTGCAGGAGTTCCACAGCAGTATTGTTGGTGTGTCTGCCTCGTGCCTTCTCTCACAGGTGTACCTTGTGCCTGTCTGCTGAATGGACCCGTCATAAGTATGTCTCATGTTAAATGAAATGCATGTAAATCACATTGCTCCAGGGTTAATACTTCTGAGTCTTATAATATAACTAATATGCAAAGAAGTTACAGACACATTGCCAACATGAAAAAATGTGGAAGTTACAAAACATGAATATATTCATCTAAAATAACAAGCTTCTCAAGTGCTGAAGCTATATTTCCTGAGATTACTAACTGGAGTATTTGAGTTTATAAAAAGGCTCATAATGTCTACCAAGATCACGATTAGATGGCTTTCTGAAGGTCATCCCCTCTCCAAATGGAAAAACTCTGAAAGTCTATCTTGGTTCACTGCTGTTACTGTCACTGGATACTTATGTACATGTACATGAAAACATCAATATATTTAGGGCTGGCTGCTGGGCGTGTGCATATGAGAAAGAACAGAGCTCCACTCTACTGTAAAGGCACTGCTAAGGTTATCAGGCCTTCCACTTGTTCTTGTACCTATTAATAGACTATAAATTTTACTTACTGTACAATTCTGACAATTTAAGAATTTCTGAGAAGAAAAGTCAGGAATAGCTGTGGGCAGGAGCAGCCAAACCCTTCTGCTGAATTGGTATAAAGCACTAAACCATGCTACTAATGCTCACTCTGTTTAATTACCTGTCAGAGTTAAGCTCTGTTATCTTTGCTTGGCCTGCTCATAATAAAAGCAAGCACAGGCTTCCAGCTTTAATGACAAACTATAATAGTGGTAGTCATCTTTGCATTTAAAAACACAAAGAAAAAATCCCACTCAAAACAGGCACAATGTAATTTTTCATTGCAACTGCTACTTTTGAGACCTCTCCTAGCAAAATAGATATTTTTAACTTAACACACGAAAGCGTGGTAGAAACAACAAGAGTATGCAGTCACTAACGATTCAAATTGTTTTCTCATGCCTAATCTTCCCTAAGTTTCCTCGTCCTTTCCTAGCCACTTCTGGGTTTTTTGCCCCATCTCTTTCTCCTTTCCTGCCCAATTTAAAGAACTTTCAGTATTTCACAAAGAAGAATAAGAGTACCATGAGATGTTTACATCTGTGGTGCCCAATCCTGACTTTCCTTCATCCACCTGTCCTGCTGTTCATTCCCTTCCTCCCTTCATCTCTGCTCGTGCAGACCTGAGGCCCTTGCTCCGTGAGAGCAGCAGTAGGAGGTAGGACATGCTCATCCCTGCCGTGTGGCCTCTCCTCACCTCACACTTGTTGCAGCTCTGAAGAGATTCCTTTGTTCAGACAATGTTCAGATCTGTTTTACAGTCTTTGTTTGGTAGCCTACATAAGTCCTATACACCTCCGCTGACCATTCAACTGTGTGATTTATCAAGAGATCATGATCCAGTCAAATCTAAATGAATGATTTCAACACTCTCCAGCTGTTTCTAATCAAGTTTTAGGCATATTTAGTCATTCCTGTTCCAAATCATGGATGATCCATGATCCAAATCATGGATTCTACTGAAATTACCTACAATAGTTCTCTACTATTTCTCTGATTTTCATCAGGCCCAAGCAGTCTTGTCCAGGAAATGCAGAATGAACTCCATGTGATGTCATTAGGACTGCTTTCCTTTTGAGGTCTTCTTTGTGTCCTGGCATGAGCTCTGGTGTCTGATGCCAAGGAACATGCTTGAGTTGGACCAAGGGTGGGAATGCCTGTGCTGCTCCCTTCTCTGCTTTTCTCAGCTGGCAATGTCTGCAGCTCTTATTTCGCTGCGCTGGAGGCACAGCAGAGCAGCTGCAGCCCTTCATGGTGTTAGAGTGAAGGGCAGACAAAGGTTAAGACTGTGAGAGCAGCAAGTACTTGTGAGTCAGACATCAGGGAAAAGAGAAGGAGCTGCAGGATGAGGTGGCAACTGAGCTGCATTTTTGCTTTAACAGTGAAGAAGGAAGTCCATTGTGGTTTTTAGGCGTTTTCTAACAAACTGAGGAGGAGAGATCAGGTCAGCAGATGATGTTGTTGACTTCTGAACCCAACAGTAGTGAAGAAGTGGAGTTGAGTCCCTGGCCCCAGCTTTGCTAATGACTGTTCACCACCTGAGAATTCCGGCCTGTGTGTGTTTAGGAGGGTGCTGCTAATAAATCATTTATACCGGACACAGGAAATGAGGATCTGAGACATATGAAGGGTGCTAATAAGCATGCCCAATAGCATTTTTTTAGATGTCTTTGTGGTCTTTTTCTTGCCTCTGTGCTTCATAAGACTGCAGCTGCTCTTCCATAGGTCCTGTAACATATTTACTAGCCCAGTTTGATTTCTCAGGTTCTGTGTGGCACCTGAGAGCACTAGACACCTATGCTTAGACATCTGAATATCTCTCAAGGTATCTAACCAAAAAATCTGGGGGAGAAGGGACATGGAGTGAAGATATGAAGACCTAAGTAGCTGAATTTCCCAGCATTATTACTTTAGTATTACTTTACTTTTTTTAAAAACAAACTAGTTTTTATATCAACATTTACTGAGAGTTCATGTACTACCAGCATTACATGCTACACATGTACTGTAAATATCTAACAGATAGATCACTCCCTGAGAGATTTCTGAGGGTGGTCTGATCAGCCCTGGCTATCACCAATTCTCTCTGTCTGACTGCTTATTAGGGCAGAATTAATTTCTTCAAATAAAAATAGATCAAATTGGTGGAGTTTCTATGTGTATGCTTTGGGGTGGAAAGAAGTTTAATCAGTTCTCTCCTGAGCCCTGTACTCTACTGATCATGCTGGCTCCGGCTTATGAGAATCTTCTAGGAATTTCTGTGGCCTTTTGGACACATATTGGGAGCATTTCAGATGCTGTAAGGGAAATTCAGGCAGTACAGCCCTGGAAGGAAAACAGGACAAGTCTGTGACCCCTCCAGCCAGAAAACAGGATGTCATTGTTTAGGTGGCCTGTAATCCAAGAGTTTAGCATGAGTGCTAAGATATGCATTTAAGAGTCTTAGAGAACACTTCTAGAATACAGCTTGAACCACATATTTGCACTGAATCTCAGCAAGATTAGGAAACCTTTGTTTGCTCTTCCGTCTCTAGGGTTGTGTTTTCAGTGGGAGACACTAACACAGATAAATTTATTTAGAATTTGAAGGGAAAAAATAAGAAAAACCCACTCGCTAATGAATATAACTCCATGTGTGTTGTGGGTCCTGTATCTCTACTGCTTATAAAAGTTCTCTTTCATATAAAACAGGCTTCATTTCTTGTGCGTTCTATTTAATTTTCATTTTCAATCCTGTAATTTACCACTTGTGTGTCTGGTTTTTTTTTCCTGCACAAAAGCCCTTTTTTTAATACAAGAGACCTGCCTAGAACCATCCAAGGAGAACACTTCTGAACAGAAACACAGATTCCTGTTAGTCCTGTTTGGAAAGCAATGGAAGCAGGTATGAAATGTAGCAACTAGGAAAATGTACCAATAACTAACCAAACAGCAATTGAATAAAGACAGCAAAAAGTTCAGCTAGCGGAAACATAGAGGTATTCTCATTATTCCAATCAGAGCCCCTTAAACACCGATGCCAAATATATTTAAAAGAGCAGGAAACTAAGACACCTTCAAGCAGAGCATTGTCATTTCTGCAAAATACAACAATAAAATTGCGTCCTCTTTAAACAAATCATAACAGAGCTACCAACACAAAGTGTTAGGGAGCAACATTGATCCTTCATGGACACATACAAAGCCAGAATATTACAGAAGAAGCCACTCCCAAAGGAGCACATGTTCCTTTAACACCCTTATTTTCAGATGGACTGACTATTTTAAAAGGGAGTGATGCAAAAGAACATTATTTTTTGTCTTAGTTTTGTTTCTTTTGTGTAAATAAATGTTCTTTAAGACACTATGGCAGAAATACGTGTTTTGGCACAGGCAGTCTTCTGAATTGCTGCAGTCTCTCCTATGCCATGTCAGGTGGATCTATTCCCATCAAAGAGTTTAACTGACATCTCAGCCTTTAGACTGTATCATTAAAGATCTTCTGGGATTTAGCTTGTCCTTCCTTGAGTGCACCTTGTATGCGTGGTTGCTCCAAGGCAGAGTGAGGGGTTTTGATCTGCACTGTCTCTATTTATGATTGACTAGCAGAGATTGCATGGCCTCCCCAGGCAATCTGCTTTGTTGGATTAGACAAATAGGTATTTGGTCTAGGTTGAGTTAATCCCACCCTAAGGCAGGAAGGTAGACTACTTGACCACCTGACATCCTTTTTAGTCCTATTTCTTCCTACAATTTTCTGATTCTTTCCTGATAAGTAGGTTGCTGGGCTCTTCACAAGGTTAAGCACTGGAAAAATATGAGGATGAAAGGCTGAATCCATGAATGTATAAACAAGATTAAACTCCATTTATTTCTATGGAAACTGAGATCCAAAAGACTCCTCTAGATCACCGACCAACCCCAAAATTATCATTGCATCCTGAATTAATGCAATTTTATGTGTGTGTGTATATATATATATATATATATATATATATATAAAAGAGATGTCATAACTTGCAAATGGTTGCAGAAAACTCAATTATCTTAGATAAGGCTGGAGCACAATCTTTTCTGAACAGCATTTGCAGGCTTTGACCTCTGAATATTACAGCTTCATTTCCAGGTGTACATGATAATCTATGCCACAGAGTTATGTCTGGCAGCATGCTACCTGTATGATGGTATTTCTACAGAATATATCAAAGGAATGATGATCCACTGGCTTTCCTTAGCTGTAGTGTCAGAAATAGGGGAAGTTTTCTGAAGGACTGATGTGAGATTGAACACCATTATAACAATGAATTTAAGCATATTTTGGACTGCTTCCCAACCTTGAACCAGGTGCTCCCAAGGTCACCTCACACCCACAGTCATCTGGCATGGGAAGAGACCTATGTCATAGGTTCTAAGCTTAAATGCTTTGTAAATAACTTCTTTACCAAAGAAGTTATAATATTAAACAAAGGAATTTTTTAACTACAAAGATCTAATCCTCTAGAGATATTCATTTAAATGTTCTATGTAATATTTAAACAATTGAAGTTCTCTACATTAGAAACTGTTTTCAAGTATTCAGGAAAGGTACAGTGCAATTTTACCTCAAATTTACAAAAAAAAAAAGAAACACTTTAAGTGACCATGGCTCTCTACCTTTGAGCATTTTATCCTGTGAAATATTTCTGCAAAATATAACAAGGCTTCCACTTAATTCAAAGTATATATACGCATAATATTCATATGTATACATGTCTTGGAAAAGTATTTATTGCAAGATCTGCGTTAGTACAGTAAACTATCCCATTCCAAATCAAATATAGTTTATAGGAGATTGTGCTGTTGTGGTGCATAATGGGCAAAAATACAGATATGGTGTAACACCTAATCATGAGTGCAGCAAAAAAACTCCAAATTAGGAAAAAGGACAAGAAATGCATGGTCTTTAAATGTGTTTCATCTGTTACTGTCAAAAAAAAAAAAAATTGGCTTCTATTTAGAAATATACACCTCAACTACTGTAATTTTAGGGCATTTCAGAATTTCTAACATATTGTCCACTTCAAAGATTACGTGCGATTATTGCTACTTTGTAGCATATAGGAGAAAATATTAATAATCACAGACAGGTAAACATTAAGCCTCTGACATAAGCAATGTTTGCAGGTTCCCTGTTGTATATTGCTCAGCAGTGATAAAGGGCAATTCACTCTCAGGCCTCCAATGTTCCCATTTTCAGGATAGAAAGGATGCTCTTTTAGAAGTGTCTGTCTCTTTTCATCCCTGTACTGCACCTGACCTACTCACCCAGGCTTTTCTTAGAGTAAATGGAGACAGAGATGCTTTCAGAGCATCATTCATCTTATTCTAAAGTAGATGCCCAAGGTAGGTCAGATGAATTGCAAATTAAAGCAGCTTTTCTTTCCACTGATAACAAAAGAAGCCCAGAGTGATGAGCACAGAAGAACCTTCACTGTAGGCATCTGCAGTCAGGTATAATGAGACATTTCCATTCATCCAAATTCCCAGATCTCCTGGGGGAGTGTACTCACTTGAAGGGGATTGATGGTTTTTGTGAAGTATACAGCAAGAAAAGCTCCAAAGAATATTTCTTCTTTCTTTCCTGTGTCTTGTCTAATTTTCAGGGCTGAGGTAAGGGAGTGAAGTCTTCAGCCATTAGATGGGATAGTAACTGGCCCCTCCTTTCTTTTCTCTGCGAGTCTGGCTTCACTGGGAAGGACAGATCTCAAAACTATTCTATAGCTGGATGTTCAAGTAATTGGGAGGAACAGTTTAAGTCCTCTTTTATAGTCAAAAGTCTAAAATCAAACTCCAGTATTTTTGGAGAAGGTGCTCTAATCACTATCTTATTTGAACATACCAGCTGATTTACCTCTTCCTTTAAACAAACAGACCATAAAGACTCAAAATCTTCATGGCAAACCATTCACTATCTTATTCAGACATTTTATATAAACTCAGTAACAACAATGAAATCACAGTGGATGGTCTATGATCAGACACTTTATTTTATAGAGAGATCTGCAGGGATTCAGTCATTTGTGCGTATGTTTTGGGATTTTTTCAGCAGATATCATACACATATCCTTTTCTTTATTTTCTTTCAGAGCATTTATTTTAGTTATTGCTTATGTTGCTGTATAATATCCTGGACTGCCTGGTCTAAGTTCTGAGAAAGAAACATTTGCTTCTCAGCTCACTGAGAAGTCCTGATGTACTTATGGAAAAAGAGATACATAAGAAAATTCTCAGTTACAGACTTGAGAAATTTAAGTGAAAGTGACAGAAGAAATATAACTTCCACAAGTCCAAAATATTTTATTAGACGAAACAATGGAAACTTTCTGGGGCATTTAAATGGGTTCTGAACTAGGAATGACTGCTCAGGGCAACATTGTGTTGTATTCCTTAATGACCTCTTACTAGTCTACAGTAAGGTGCAGAAAAGCAAATCTAAACCTAGACATATTATAAAATGTATAACATTACAGTGATTAAGTTTTTTACATAAATGAATAGCCTGGAATACTGCACAGAGAAATGGCAACTTGCTTTGTGAGAATTTTGGTTAATTCAAATGCTGTCATAGATGTAAAACTCCAGGGAGGGAGAGTTCTCCTATGGATGCATATTATGTGTTTAGTGCTGGTTTGGACCTTCAGTGTGGAAGGTCCATTTAATCCATAATGGGCACAGAACAGATTGGAAATAAAAAAAAAAGAAAGAAAAGTAGTTTCTTAAAGCCTAAGTGCACAATACTACTGACCACAGGCTTAAAAAGTAATGGGGAAAACTGCCACGTTTGGCAACGGTGCAAAGATACAAAGGTGCTTGTTTGGGTGCAGGGCAATCACAAGGCTGTAGGTCAAGGTAGGTCACAAACCTCCCATAAAGTCCTAGCAGTGTTTATAGAGATATAGTGAGCATAAAAGGCCTGATAGTGATGTAGTTCAAAAATATCCTGTGAACAGTGGATCTAGCATGTGTACCAGCCACATACACCTCACCTTCCGGCTGAGAGTTTTTCAAAAAAAGCTGTCAATTTTACTCCCCTGAATATGGTTGGAAATAGCCCAAACACTGCAAATACTAAGGTTATCTGACTGCAAATGCTTATTTAGTTATCTAAGGCAATTGGCAGTGCTGTTGCGTAGCCCCTGCTGGAGATCGTGGTTTACCTGCTTAGCTCCAGTTTTACATGCTATAGCAACAGTAAAGTTTATGGTGGATCAGATACTGGTGGCCTCTGACCCTCATTATTTGGTAAGTGTATGTTTGCTAATTGAGCTTTTTTAAAAAAGAAAATAAGTTTTATAGCTAACTGCTTTTAAAACTGGTGAAGGTAGCTGTATGTGTTGTGTTTCAGTCATTAAGCAAATCCAGAAACTCTTACTGCAAAATTCTACTTGCTCCATTTGGCTAAATATGTTCCCATTGGACTTGTCAGGGATTAATTTGGTTTACCAAATTGTGTTATACAGAGATATAGAATGGTAGGCAATGTTTTGAAACTGACAGTTAACTATTTTTGCTTTCTTGTAAACAAACCAGTAAGAAATCTCAAAGGTTACAGCACCTTTGAACATGCTAAAACACCTGAGCTTTGGATTCCGTTCCATATCAGAGCATTCAAGAGAGCTGCATCAGAAGCTAGCCTGAGGATACTTCAGATTTGGCTTCTCCAGGAGTATGAGTACATACGAAGTGCAGAACTTCTGGAAGTGCATCCAAAAATATTTTTTTTAAATAATTTAAAAATAGAAGTCTTGGAGGCGACAGGCTTAGAGCTTCTGAATTTCTCATAATGTGGAGTGGCCTTTATCAGATTTAATTTTGCAAGATTAGGATTTAAGCAACCCAGTCTAAGCCAGGAATGTAAGCTTTTCCATAGCAGGGATGGAAAGATATGAGCACTTTTCAAATATCTTTCTCAGGATGAGACGCCTCAAACCCTCACCTCATTTCACTTATTATAGGACGAGTGGTGTCTGATGGTTGTCAAAATTTCTCAATTTCTAATATCAAGGCAGCAATAAGTGATTCAGATCTCTTCCTATCAGGGTTGATAGACCCTGGTTCAACATACTATCAATAGAGGAAGTAAGGGGCAAGGTCTAAGTCAGACACCAAAAATGCCCTGAATGCAGTCTATGTCCAAAGGGGTGAGGAATGACACATCTCATATACGCTTATTGAATGCACATTTGAAAGACTGTCTCCTTACTAAAATGCTATAAACTCACATAACTACAAAGTTGAAATTTAAAAAGGGGCATGTACCAAAGGATCGTTGAGCTTAGGCAGCCATATTCTGCCTCTCACACTCAACACATACATAATTGAGATGGGAAATCTGAAACTGCCGTGCCCAAGTTTTTGGGTTGTTAGGGTTCTGTTTAAGGGCAGCCAGTTGCACATTTCCAGCTCTGTGGTGAGCACTTTCCCTGAGAGACCTGTACCTCGGCAGTGCTGCAAATAATCTTTCTCCAAAGACAAATCCCAGCTGTTCTTTGGCTTCCAGTTAAAGTCTATGTTGCTTGAAGCTAGGCACTAAGTACTTATCCATGCCTTCAAAAATCTTTCCTCTAAAATGCAATGTAACCTGGAATTTGGGTTCTTACTTGCTAACCACTGTTCTCCCTGTGATGAACATCTGCAATCCTAGCAAGGCAAAATCAGTTTGATCTAGTGGTTCAATAGCTGTTGCTCCAGAACAGCTCCTATTTCATAGAATATATTGACACTAATTGATGGTTCATTTGAAAGTCCTGGAGAATTGGTTTGAAACAATTTTACAGAAAAATCTGGAAATCAACTTGCAACATTACAAAAATGCCAATTTTTAATAGGTATCCAGGTGAAAGACACCTACATCCATATGAGTTGTACATTAATAAAATCTATTCTATTTTAAATTGACTGTGATTCTTACCTTGGCAAAACTCAGTGAAGACAATAAGGCTTATTTGAATGGAAGTCACAGTATCAGACCCAAAAGTTTACGATGTATTTACTCCAGTTGTGTGTAAAATGGGAGTAAAGTTAACACTGGCTAACTGAGGGATATCTCTATGGAGAAAGGAAAAACAGTAAGTGGTTGATATCACTACCTGGATATGAAGAGGGAGGGGGGATGCTGCTTCTTGTCCTCTTCACAATCTTAAGGCTCAGTTCTCATTCACTTTCCAGTCCATGGCTGTCTAACATAAAGAGCAGTAGTTTATAGTCACAGGAAAATGTATATATGACAGCGATACTGTTTGAATTATAATATGATCAAACCGCCTGTGTGGGGTGGTTTTGTTATGACAGCCAAAGCTACAAAGATTAGGTAAAATTTCTTTTATAAAGCGGGACAGAAAAAAATTACAGTAAAGGGAATCTTAAGTGATTAAACTGCAATTTTGTCAGCCTTTGATATGCAATTTTAATAGTTATCCAAGGTCAGCTCAGAGATGGCAGGATCATTCTTCAAAAGAGTTTTGTTACATTTTATAACAAATACCATAGCATCCTGAATTATTAAAAGCATTCAATCTGGGGATACCTGACAGCTTGTTTGACTGAAGTTCTGAACATAGTTTCACAGTCTTTGTGGTGGAACATGACTGCACACTATATCAAATGTTCAGTATGTGATGTTTATAGTATAGGTGCGTATAAAAAATATTTAGTTGATAGAAAAGAGTTCTATTAATTGGCAAAAATCAACACCTCGGCTCAGATAAATTAATATAATTCCAAATATTTTTACTAAATATAATCCTCTGTCAGCTCCAGAATTTTCATCAATTAACTCACTCACAGACAAATATACCTCCATCCATAAAAACAGCAGACATCCAAAATACATGTGAACGATTGTAACATTCATCTAGATATTGCTGCAATTGTTTTGATAACATATCATGCTTATGTTATAAAAGCCTCACATCCACTGAGATCACTCCTCAGAAGAGAAATGGATTGACTCTTCGAATGAACCACTTTAACATGATGTGAGTACTTCGTAAAATACAGTCTCGCCTCACCACTGCTCTTTCAGCTAAACATGAAACATACAGTAAATGACTAACCATAGCAACCCATGAAGGAGGAAGATCATCTTCTGAATTAAATTTCAGCATGCCCCCAGCTTCATTCTACAGGAACTGCCAAACTTCTCTCGCAAACTACTTCACAGATTTACCATAAGAAAGTT
Source organism: Phainopepla nitens (assembly GCA_013400175.1). Classification (NCBI taxonomy): domain Eukaryota; kingdom Metazoa; phylum Chordata; class Aves; order Passeriformes; family Bombycillidae; genus Phainopepla; species Phainopepla nitens. Next base: position 256,755 of record VXBQ01017088.1, on the reverse strand, counting down.
AATTTGGGGAAAATATTCTTAATGCTCTGTTTAGGGCAGGCCAGAAGATAAGACAGGCTTTTGTGGTCAAAGGATTTTATACTTTTTGCATAGAAACTTCTGTTAAATCTATTAAATGGTATTACTTTTATGTACAAGTCTTCCATTGTTTATTATAAGGGGGTAAACCTAAAATCATAAACTGAAAACTGAACTGAATATTGGAAATTCAATTAAAAATTGAAAATATTGAAATTGAAAATATTGAAACTTTTAAACTGTAGTCAGTTTGTACTCCAAAAAGTTTCACCTCAACTTCTTTAATATCTATAGTAGAATGAAATGTTTTACCAATAGTTCCTTGTTGATACACAATTTCAGTTATAATTGTATTTTATATAAATATATCTAACACTATACATAATCACAAAAAGGTACCTATTCTGGATTGTACTTTGAGATTAAATTTTCATTGTCACTGGTGACAGTACTTGGCCGCTTCCTGTCAAAAACATTTCCAACCCCTCACCAGTTTTATCTAAGAGCAATCTGAGAGAGTCTCTAGGTCTTAAGGTCTTTAAATATTTTTTTGGAAACAGCTATGTTGCTTACAATGTCTTTTTTCTTGCCTTCATTTCACAACAAAGAGCACGCATGTGTGTGTCAGTGCACATTTAAAAACCATGTTATACATCCCATAATCACAGTAAAAAACTTCAGAGTCCAAACAAAAGACATAAACTATAGGTAAAGAAGTTTGATGGAACAACTTATTTAGTCTAGCAAATTACTAAGTATTTTCCCTTAGTTAACAGACCAAGAAGTTGTATTTTGTCTTTAAAACAAAAAGACTAAGAGGATCAAAAGGCAGACGAAAAAAACCTAAAGGAAAACACATTGCTTCTGATGAGATCTAAAGTGGGAAGGAGCTTGAAGAAGGCTGACTTGAAAAGTAGGTTTTCAAAGAGCCAAGGTTGAAGTAAAAATAGAAACATAGAGAGTGGGCAGAGCACCAGTGCCAGACAGGTGAAAACAATTACTGGGACAGCAGCAGAAGAAACATCATAAAGCTAATACGACAAAAAATCTAGGAAGAACTTTAGAAAGACGGAGGGTGATTTTGGATTGGGTTTTGGAGTGAATGTTCGTTAGGTCATGTGGTCACACTTACTGTAAGTACATGAAATAGACAAATCAGCATTATACTCATGCCAGCATCAACCCAAAACTATTTTGAGAACAGACTAAGTTTCACTAGTCAAGCAAAACAACTTTATTCTGACAGAAACCAGTTACATTTCAGAACTCATGAAAGAAATGGAGAACAGGTTAAAGGCAATGCCCCATTTACAGCATGTGAAGGTGAAGAAGACATTTCGGGGAGGACTCTTGAGGCAACCATCTGCCTCTAAAAATACCTGGCAGGAAAAAGATGACTGAAAGTTACAGCTTAGCAACACTCTTGCATATACCCAAGCAAAAACCTATGCATGAAAAATTATAAATAGCCACTTTTTAATAATTCACATAATGAAATAAGAGAACAAAAAGAGTATGGAAGCAACAGAAAGGTTATTGGTTAAGTACAGCAACACACAGGCAACTGAAACCCTCTCTCAGCTGGCTGATTTAAAATTTTCAAATTCCTACTATTTCTCAGCAAAATATTTTGATCCTTGGTCTTTGAACACCAAATTACTTGACATACTGTGAATGATGGACATTTGCTCTGAGGCACAGTAGATACTGTACACCTTGCTTTTACATGGCCTTCAGAGTTGAATTTTAATAGCAGAAGTATTTACACAACCAATTAAGTATCCAGATACTCCCATGAATCCCATTTGCTGTTTCCATTCTCTTTCCCTGCTCACCTAATTTCCTTAGCAAGATAGTAAGTACACTTTGGCAAGAGATGACAAATCTTTTAGCACTTGAAAGTTACAAAATACCCACACTGTTGGAAAATATTAAAAAATGCTGACATTTGTCATATTTTGCATCCTTTACCAGTATTTAAGAACCAAAATTATTTCATTTTTACTAAATCATTTGAAGAGTGTATCTGGAGTTGTTTACATTGTTTAGTACAAAACTGCTACAAAAAGTAATATAACGACAAAAATCGGACATTGTTACTGTTTAGAAGCTAAGATTATGCCTTATCAACAGAGGGCAGTCTTTGATAACATAACTATACATTTCAATGAAGACTTGGAGAGCAGTAAACTTCTGTTTGTTTTACATAGGATTGTGAGTTGTATAGGTTTCAATAAGGAATATACATCTGTGATCTATCATCAAAAGCAGGAGGCAGATGCCCCCCAGGAAGGGTTGCCTTTAAAATAAGAATATATTTGCACTCCTGTTTAAACAAACAGATGTCTTAAAATATAGATTTACTCTGCTGAACCTCACAGGTAATTTATTTCAGAGGAAATATTCATCACTAGATTTCCAGAGCACTCATTTATTTATTAATGCTGTTAAATGAGGAAGTTTTCTGTGCCCTAAATCTTCCTATTTCTATTTAGACTTGGAAATTAAGTTTAGTAATATAGCAAAACTGCAAGCTTTCATGCAAAGATATGTATATTGTTTTTTACCCTGGTCGAATACCAGTTCCTTTATTCACTAAAAATTTATTTCAAAAGATCAATGGACTTGTTATTGGGCCCAAATCTGATTTGCCACGCTAACTTAAGGAACAATTGGTAGGAAAACAGTTTGGATTTACATCTATGTTATTAAATCAGAACTTAGCCAAAATGAATTTTCTTCAGGTAGAATTTGAACTCAAGTGTTGGCACAAGCCAAGGAAAATACTTCCAAAATTCTAATCAATTCAATATAATCTGGAACATTTTTCTTTATGTTGTCCTGTGAAAAGAAGAAGAAATAAAGCAAGTCTTGCACTTTGTACTTGGACTGTGGCACAAGAGCTCACTGACTTGTTTGACAAGACAGCAACTCTTAAAAATAAAGAAGATTTCTGCTGTTTGTACATGGAGATTTACTACTGGGTGATGGAGATAACAGAGGTCGAAGAACCAGACCCCGTATCCATGGAAAATAAGAAACTTCTGTGTGAGACATGGGGCAACTCCATCCCTTTATTTTTTTTTTTTTCAGAAGCAGCAAAATATCTCAAAAAAAACTAACAGTTGGAATGCTTCGGTCATTGATGGCAGGGACTCCATTGAAATATCTTCCTTTGAATCTTATGAATATGAAATTCATTGCTGAAATCCAGGGTGAATGTCCCACAAGGGTAGACAAATGGTGTTAGTGTTGTTTAACTTGCTAGATATCTAACTACTAAAATTACTACCCCCTGCAGCAGCATCCAAGTCTGTAAGTCTATTGCACACATTTATTTAATAAAATAGGTTTCAGCAGCATTCCATAGGTATGCCAGTAATGGAATATAAAAATGTATCACAAATTACAATAATCTAGCGTTGTAGAACTGAATGTAGATGCCCACTGGTGTCCCCCGACCCCAAACCAAGCTGAATTATTTATTAGAGAGAATACTGAAATGTGAATGTAGCTGACTGCGCCCACACTGCAAAAGTCAAATTCCACACTCGAGTTTTGCCATACAGAAAGCAAGATCACTTGCCATAATGTAAGTCCACCACTGAAGGATACTGTAAAAGATAACTTTAAAAGAAGGAATAAAAAAAATTACACAAACGTCGAAACAGCCTTGTGCTGTGTTTGTCTCTTTGCCGTATTTTTCGCTTTTTTAGAAACCTTTCTTAAACCAGCATGAGGATCACATTTCATAAACAAGAAAGAATGTTAGCAACTGTGAAACACGCTGAATCGAAACTCAGAGTCTGCTAGCAGGAATTTTAAAAGGCAACGAACTAGGAACGAGTTCGGGCTCTCACTAATGTGCTTTTAACTGCAGGCACAAGGTGGCAGAAGCACCGTGAGGCTTTCATTCACCCGCTGCTGTGACTCGCCGCCTCCGAGGAGTGACACTGGGCACTAATTGGTACCAAGTGATGCGTTTGGTGCCCGAGATATTTAGCCAATATTTTTTGTGGCGCACAGAACCGCGGTGCCGGCAGGCAGCTCCGCCACAGCCCAGGGCCCCTTGCCCTCGTGTGACCCGTCCCGTTCTCCCTCGGGCACTTTTGTGTGCACTTTTGTCGCCCCCCCTTTCCCGTCATCCGGACCCGGCTCTCGGGCAGCCCTGCTCCCGCCGCCGCTGGAACCCGGGCGGCACCGCCACCGCCGCCGCCCCGCGCTCACCCCGCACCCCGAGGCAAGGGAAGCCCCGAGCACTGTCCGGCTGCGAGCCGGGAACAGCGCAGCGCTAGTTCTGCCCCCGGGGCCAGGCGGGAGCGGGGAAGCTCGGTGCAGGGGGCGGCGGCGCGCTCCCGCCGCTCCCGGGGCTGGCAGGGGCGAGCTCCTTCGCTGCGGGGAAGCAGCGCCGCCCTCCCCGACAGGAGGGCTCCCTTCCCGCGGCGGCTGGCGCCATCCGAGCCCACCAGCTCCCCGCTCCTACACCGCCGGGGCGCATCCCGGCGCTCTCCCGACGCCTTGTCCTCCGCAACCTGTTAGGCGGCCGCGGCAAGGAGGAAAGGAGCGACAGGGGAGCCCTGCCCCTCTCGTAACTTGCATGATTGGCACGCCGATCTGTCCAATCGCGCGCGGTTGCTTCTCCCCCCGCGGGTGCCCATTGGCTGCTCGGCGGAGCGGGGCGGGGCTTTCCGGGCCGCGGGACTCCCCTCCGGAGCGGAGCGCGGCGCGCTCAGAGCGCAGCGTGTGCGCGGAGCGAGCGGCGCCGCGCTGCCGGCACAACCGGGGCCGCGATTCGGCCGCTGCGGAGGTTCCCGACGCTTCGCTCCGCCGGCAAGGACGATGCAACCTCCCCGCGCCGGGCCGCGGCGCCTGCTGGCCGGCTTGCTACTACTACTGGCCGGCTGCGCCTGGGCTGGGGCGGCGGAGCCGCCGCCAGGCAGCAGCGCCGCGGTCTCCTCGCCGTGGTCGCCGGAGGCGGCCCCCGTGGTGGTGGCCAACCGCGGGCTGCGGGTGCCCCTGGGCCGCTCCGCCTGGCTGGACCCCGCGCGGGACCTGGTGCTGCAGGTGCAGCCCGGTGACCGGTGCCACCTCACCGTGCTGGACGAGGACCCGCTGTGGCAGCGCCCGGGCCGCCTGAGCCCCCGGCGCTTCCCCTGCGAATTCGGAGCCCGCGAGGTGCAGTACTCGCACCTGGGCGGCCGCAGCCCCGCCCGGGACCGCGTCCGCCTGCAGCTGCGCTACGACTCCCCGAGCCGCGCCCTGGTGCTGCCCCTGGTGCTGGAGGTGGAGGTGCTCTTCACCCAGCTGGAGATCGTCACCCGCAACCTGCCCCTCACCGTGGAGCGCCTGCGGGGCACCAGCAACCCGCTGGATGCCCGCAGCTTGGAGTTCGCCTTCGAGCCGGGCCGGCAGCGCTGCCGGGTGGGGCTGCTGCCGCTGCTGGCCGGGCTGCCCCGCTACGGAGAGATCCTCAACTACCCGCCGGCGGCGGCGGGCGGGGCCGGGGAAGCGGCGGGGGGCGGCCCGATGCCGTCCTTGATGTGGGACTGCGAGGAGTTCCTGCGCCTGGGGCTGCGCTACCGGCACACGGCCGCCGGCGGCTCCCCGAACCGCGACCTGGTGCCGCTGGTGGCCGAGCTGCGGGAGGCGGCGGGCGGCGGGGCGCTGCTGAAACGCGAGTATTTCCAGGTGCTGGTGCGGATCCGCGCCGGCACTGAGAACGTGGCCCCCAAACCCAGCTTCTTGGCCATGCTAATGATGGAGGTGGACCAGTTTGTGCTCACCGCCCTCACGCCTGACATGCTGTCAGCGGAGGATGCAGAGTCGCCGCCCGATCTACTGCTCTTCAACATCACCTCTCCCTTTGGTCCCGGCCAAGGCCACATGGTCAGCACAGACGACCGGAGCTTGCCTGTCACCTCTTTCAGCCAGCGGGATGTGCGGGAGCTGCGCATTGCCTATCAGCCGCCCGTGGAGGACTCTGATCGGGAGCGGCTCTTTGAGCTTGAGCTGGAAGTGTTGGACCCAGAGGGTGCTGCCTCAGAGCCCTTTGCCTTCGTGATTGTGGTGAAGCCCATGAACACCCTGGCACCTGTGGTGACCCGCAACACTGGTCTCGTGCTCTACGAGGGGCAGTCAAGGCCTCTCTCAGGCCCAGGTCCCAGCCCCAACCTGGTGGTCAGTGATGAGGATGACCTTGAGCAGGTGCGGGTGAGCGTGGTGGCAGGGCTGAGGCATGGCCACCTCACTCTCCTGGAGGACACCCCAGGATCTGCTGCCCCTCGTAAACACTTTACAGTGGCCGAGCTGGCAGCAGGCCGAGTCATTTACCAGCACGACGGCAGCGAGTCTCCGCTCAGTGACAACCTTGTGCTGCGGCTGGAAGATGGTGGCTCTCGCCACCGCGTTGAGTTCCTTTTCCCCATTACTCTGGTGCCCACTGATGACCAGCCACCCCTACTTAATGCTAACACAGGGCTTGACATGGCTGAGGGTGAAACTGTACCCATCACCACCCGTGCTCTTAGTGCCACTGACATTGACTCGCAGGATGCCATCCTGCTCTTCACAGTGGAGTCTGGCCCCACGGCTGGGCAGCTCCTGCTCCGTCAAGCACAACCACCTCCTGGCTGGGAAGAGGAGGAAGAAGAGGAGGGCTTTTCTTGGAGGAAGGTGCCAGGTGTATCAGGGAGTTCCCTCATCTATGAAAAGCCAGTGAGAGAGTGGCTGCAACAGGACATTGTGGAAGGGCGTCTCTTTTACCACCACTTTGGGGCTCACAGCCCTGGCCCTGGGGTTGTGTTGGACCAGTTCATCTTTAGAGTCCAGGATGACAATGACCCACCCAACCGCTCTGGACCACAGACTTTTGTGGTCAGGGTACATCCTGTAGACAGATTAGCCCCAGAGCTCCACAGTAGCAGCAGCCTGCATTTAATAGTTGCAGAGCAGCAGGTGACCCCCCTGCGGAGGAAGCACTTGTGTTACACCGATCAGGACTCAGGGGACCGTGAACTTCGCTACACAGTAATCCAGCCCCCCACTGACACCGACTCCAACCACCCTCCGGACGGATATGGAGCGCGCCTTGGATCCCTGGTGCTGACTGAGGATCACTCTGTGGAAGTTACTCACTTCACCCAAGCCCAGATCAACCATCACAAGATCTCGTACCGCCCCCCACAGGAAGAGCTGGGGGTGGCCCCTCATTTGATTCAGTTTCAGTATCAAGTGCAAGATGCGGCTGGCAATGCAGCCAAAGGGACTTTCACCATCTACCTGCAGCCTGTGGATAACCAGCCTCCCGAAATCACTAACACCGGCTTCGCTTTGCCCGAGGGAGGCAGCCATGTCCTTAGTACGACTGAGCTGGATGCCAGTGACACGGACACTGAACTTGGCCGTCTCAGATTTATTGTGACCCAGCCTCCTCGGTATGGCCAGCTGCAGCTCTCTGGATACAGTCTGGTTCCAGGGGGTATCTTTGGCCTGGAGGATATCAGACAAGGGAGAGTGGTGTATGTGCACAGTGGAGCTGAGACCAACAGTGATACCTGCAGGCTTGATGTGAGTGATGGGGTTCATTTTGTGCCCATCACACTGAAAATGAGTGTGCACCCAGTTGATGATGAGGTTCCTACGCTCCGATTGCCCCCAGGCACTCTTGGTTCCTACCTAGATGTGCTGGAGAATGGTGCTGCTGAAATCACTGCTAGTGTCATTCAGGGCACAGATGAGGATACAGATGACTTTATGTTGACCTTCATTGTAGAGGATCCTCCTCAGCATGGGAGCATCCTGGTTCAAGGGGTGCCTGCAGAGAGATTTTCCCAGAGAGATCTGCTGGATGGTGCTGTGGTTTATGCTCACACTGGTGGCGAAATAGGCCTTCTGCCCAAGGAGGATGCTTTCAACCTTACCTTGTCTGACCTCTCTGAGAAGTGGCGTGTCAGGGGCAGTGTTGTTCAAGGAGTTTCAGTCTTGGTGACCATTCTTCCTGTTGACAGTCAAGCTCCAGAGATTTTTGTGGGGGAGCAGTTCATGGTGACAGAGGGTGACAAACGGGTCGTTACTCTTGCTCACCTCAAGGCTGAAGATGCGGATACTCCTAGTGATGATATACTATGCACAATTGTTGCTCAGCCCACATCTGGGTATGTAGAGAACATCTCTCCTGCCCCAGGCTCTGAAAAATCCAGGGCAGGTGTAGCTATAAGTGCTTTTACCTTGAAGGACCTCCGTCAAGGGCATATTTTTTATGTCCAGAGTATACATAAGGGTGTAGAGCCTGTTGAAGACAGATTTGCTCTGCGCTGTTCTGATGGCATTAACTTTTCCCAGAGGCACTTCTTCCCCATTGTTATTGTGCCGATCAATGACGAAGAGCCTGAAATCTTCCTGCGAGAGTTTGTTGTGATGGAAGGCATGAGCCTGGTTATTGATACACCTATCCTCAGTGCAGTTGATGCGGATGTCCCTGCTAATGAGTTAACCTTCACAATCACCAGGCTTCCCAGGCACGGCCACATTGTGAACCAGCTGGTCAATGGAACTGTCCTGGTGAAGAGCTTCACCTTGCATCAGATAACAGAGAGCTCCAACATTCTCTATGAACATGACGACTCTGAGACAAGGGTCGACAGTTTTGAGGTGCAACTCACTGATGGTAAACACACCGTTAGGAAAATAGTACCCATCATGGTTATTCCTGTAGATGATGAGACGCCCAGAATGGCCATCAATGATGGTTTGGAGATTGAAATAGGGGAAACTAAAACTATTAATAGTAAGATATTGAAGGCTACTGATCTTGATTCTGAAGACAAAACCTTGACATATATTATAAGTTACGGGCCAGGACAAGGCCTCTTACAGAGAATAAAGCCTTCAGGTGGAGTTGAAAATATCACCCTGGGAATGAACTTCACCCAAGATGAAGTGGATAGAAATTTGATTCGATATGTGCATTTTGGCCAACAAGGAGTTCGTGATCTTATCAAGTTTGATGTGACAGATGGAATAAATCCTCTCATTGACCGCTACTTTTATGTGACAATAGGCAGCATTGATATTGTCTTCCCAGATGTTATCAGCAAAGGAGTTTCCCTGAAGGAAGGAGGGAAGGTAACCCTTACTACTGATTTGCTTAGTACTAGTGACTTGAATAGTCCAGATGAGAACTTAGTTTTCACCATTACCAGACCACCTGTTCGTGGTCATCTTGAATGTACAGATCAGCCTGGGGCACCCATCTCCACTTTCACTCAACTCCTGTTAGCAGGCAATAAAATCTATTACATTCATACTTCAGAAGACGAGGTGAAAATGGACAGCTTTGAATTTGAGGTGACTGATGGCTATAACCCTGTGTTTCGTACTTTCAGAATTTCTATCAGTGATGTGGACAATAAGAAACCTGTTGTCACAATCCATAACCTGGTGGTGAGTGAAAATGAATACAAACTGATAACCCCATTTGAACTGACTGCAGAAGACAGAGATACACCTGATGCACTGCTAAAATTTGTCATCACTCAAATTCCAGTTCATGGCCAGATCATGTTCAATAACTCCAAACCAGTCACCACCTTCACTAAACAAGATCTGAATGAAAATCTAATCAGCTACAAACATGATGGCTCAGAATCAGTTGAGGACAGTTTCTCTTTCACTGTTACAGATGGCACTCATACTGATTTCTATGTTTTCCCCAACACTGTGTTTGAAACAAGGAAACCTCAAACTATGAAGATTCAAATAATGGCTGTGGACAACAGTGTACCTCAAGTTGTGATAAATAAGGGTGCTCAGACTCTCCGTGTTCTGGCCACAGGTCACATCGGGTTTCTGATTACCAACAAAGTGCTCAAAGTGGAAGACAGGGACAGTTTACATGTTACTCTTAAGATCAGAATCACAGAGGGACCACGCCATGGCTTCCTGATTCACCTGGGGAAAGGCAACCATAGCATCAGCCAGTTCACGCAAGGTACAGTACTTCATGTGCTTTCTTTAGATCACTGGAAACATTATTTTTCATGCTAAACTCGATAATAATTGATGGGAGAAACTTTACAACAATGAGCTTATTTATAATGGTTTCATAATTTTCTACATCTGTTTATTTTTTATTACATCCATGACAGCTTTGAACAGGAAATGTGGTCTGCTGTGTAAACACTGGTTAAAGGAACTTCATTTCTTTGGAGAGCTTAGTCCAAATAACTGTGATTTGCACTTTCTGTCAGTCATAGTGATACAAGTATGGATAACAGAATTAGGCTGTAAATGTTAAGAGACAGTGCTTTCTTTAACAAGTTTTATTTAGAAAATGCTATAGGAGCAGCTATTATTGCTGTACAGGCTGAGCACACCTAACTGTAAAAGCAAAATAATTTCCCCACCAGTGGGAAATAGTATATTATGAGTGCATTTTTTGCCTTAATTACGCAAATCTTTACCACAAAGTGTTTGTGGTAAATTAAAATGTAATGTAAACATTTTAAAATTATGTTAGTGGTACTTACTTTTTACGTGGAACTAAAACATTCAGTGATATAAATAGGGCAAAAACCACACGTGTCATGTATTTTGAAATAAAGCCTCAACCCAAGGCTGTGAAGTAACTTTAATTGAAATGGGAGCATTAGCTATTCTCTGAAGAATTTTTCCATGTTACTTTGCAATGACTTAATGGCTAGTTAACTAACAATGAAATACAGGGTTTTTTGCAGCCTTCTGCAGCTGTGGAATGAGCAAACAGCACCAACAGCATGGACACTCAGAGTTCAAGGGGCCCAGCCAGGCTGGGCTGTGTAGGTGGAAAGGCTTGAGGTGAACACTTGCAGTTGGCTGTGTTTCATTTCACAGAGCCTATGCTGGTACATATCCATGTTACAGTCTTGGTAGTAGCAATGTTCTTGTCAGATATACCATATCTTTCAAATAGGCCTGATGAAATTTGCAGTGGCTGAAGTGTCTTAGGTTTTGCAGCACTAGTGTAAAGAAAAGGATGAGAAGAGACCAAACTGTCCAAGCTCTGGGGACCAGCACAGTTCCTTAAGTGTAAGGCTTCAGTAATATTGAGAGTGTTGTCAGAATAAGTGAGAAACAAAAGAGAAGGGGAGTGAGCAAATTAACAGATTATCACTTGTTTTAGTGGGTTTTCTCTTACATTGAAGAATGTGGAATTATTGACCAGGTGTTCCTTGGAAACAGAGTATGGTATCCCATTTTTTTTTTGAGGATGGGGAGCACTTGGGAGAGGTACATATTCCATTCCTTCCTGTGCCACATGGCCAGACGTACATTTGTCTGATGACCAAAATGAAGTTGCTCCTTGGCTCTGAATTGGGCATCCAGCTGTATGGCATGAAGGCTGTCTTAATATCCTGGGGCTGCCCAGGCTGGGTAAGAAGCATGCAACCCTTAGGAAAGGATGGTTTTAAAGCTAGTGAAAGCAGTGTAACTTCACAGGTTCCCTGACAGTACTAGCACAAGCACTCTTAATTTGTGTTGGATTGAAGAGTGTTTTTAAAAAACACACATTTCTTCACTAAAATTGGCCTCTGAGAATGTCATGTTTATGCTACACTGAGACAAATAATTTTCTAATGTTCAGGGCAGAAATAAACAAGACCCTCTTTTGTCATATTCATTATGATCCTATTGTAAGTGCAGATTTTGAAATGGACTTTGGGAAGCCTCTGCATTGACTGTTGGACCTGTTGTTACATGCTTTCTTTTTATGTTTTGATTTTCCCCTCTCTTTAGGCCTCTTATCCTGTCATGTGTGACCTCTTTCAAAATGCTGAGTAGTTCCAGTTTCATCAACACATGTGGGTTCTTATGGGGCTTGTAAAACTTGATTAGAGTCTTCCACTTTACGTTGGAAGAGACCTCTCGAGGTCATTTGATCCTATCTCTACTCAAAACTTGGACAACTTTGAAGTTAAATGAAGCTTTTCAGGACATCACACGAAAAATTTTGAAAGCTGCTTGCTAGTTTGTGAAGTCCATGTTCAAACTCCCATTTCTTGGATTTGTTCCTGTGGCTGTATGAACAGGCAGCCTGACCACTTTGAGTAGAGCAACAAGATTCATTGTGTGCAAGAAGCGGGAGCAGTCTGGTTTTTCAGATTCCTGTAACTGAAAGAGAGGGCAGAGCAATTGTTTAGAACACAGCTTTCTGCTAGTGGAGATAATGATGTTTTTTGAAATAGAAAATTATGCTTGATGTATTTCAAAATAATGTTGGAGAAGTCTAGTATAAAATTAATTTTATCAGGCTGTAGTAGAGTAACTGTAGTTACACAGTCATGAATTGTGCTTATAACTAGGCAAGTTTTGATATAGCTAGCACAACCTAATCAGCTGTGGAAGGAAAGCGTAGACTTACTCAAGTAACTCTAAACATGTTTTTAAGGAACAGAAAACAGGTCATTCTTTGCAATTATTTTGACAAAATTAAGATCTTTGGATGACGAACGGCCTTTTTTTCTTAGGAGGTGGTCCCGGTCCTGCAAACACCAGTTCAGGTGCTTATCTTTATGTATGCTGGAACCATGGGTTTTGATAAGGCTACCCACATGAGCAGAGCTGAGTACTTGTGTGTTTGCCAGATGAAAGATTTATATGCTCCACTGGCATGAAGAAGTATTTGTTTGCATCCTCTTTATGGCCCCATGAATTTTTGATCTTTAACTTTCAAGCATTTATGGAAGAGATTCTTCAGTTACATATATTTGCTGATAATGCTCTTAACTTGTTTGCTCTCAAAGATGTCTGGTTACTTTTGGAACTGAAGATTTTGTGAAGCTCTTACTAAAGTGCTTTTGTCTTGTTTTTACTCATGCATCCACCCTAACATCAGAGGAGAACTTGGGTGGTACTTGAGCTCCACTTTAATGTGATTGATTTCTAAAACTTTTTATTGAAGAAGGTATCAGATTTGGGGTTTTACCAATAGCAGTCCTTCAAAGAAAGGGACAAAAATTAGTTTTTGTGTATATACATGTTTCTAATAGCTACTCAAAGAAACCAGAAAAAAAATATTAGCAAATATTTGTTTATCTTTTACATACTTTGGTAACTGCTGGTTCAAAATTGTACATCAGGGGTTTTTTTTCTTACTGAAGTAATTTCTGTTTACTTTAATTGCATCTATTTGGGTTCTTAAAAGAGTCAATCACTGTGACTGTCCTCTACAGTACTTTGCAGGTTGAAGAATGACAGAATCAATATCCTTGTGGAGATATGCCTCTGTTTAAGAAAATGGACCACTAAAATTTGAAATAGTTCTGTCAAGCCCATGTTTTTAAATTTCATTTCAGTTCTTTTTGTAAATACAGCTTAAAAGAAAGAGAGCACTGGGGAGGGGGAAGTAAAGGGAGAGAGAATGAATGATATCTGTAAAACTTCAACACTGTTAATACTGGAATTCCTCAGTTCTGCTGTAGGACCTTGACGTCTCTCTTGTTGAAGCTAAACTATTTAATACATGTCTAGTTTTTTGTAAAAAAGTTTTCCTACCTTCATAATTTAAAATAAAGTCTATTTTTCCTGACTCTTTCCAGCTGATATTGATGATATGAAGATATGCTACGTTTTACGAGGGGGTGACAATGCCACCAGTGACATTTTTCATTTTTTGGTTGAAGACGGTGGTGAGTACTCCTAATATCTCAGTTTTTCTTGTTATTTAAAGACAAAGAATTTAAGTATGCTTTGGGAGCTGAAGAACATCAAATTTAATTGAGGGAAGTCTGTGTTATCTCCTGGAATGTGACTTTTTTAATGGCTTTCCTATATTTTGAACTATTTCTGATGATTGTGAAGAGAGGTGTCAATGAAATGGTAATTGAAGCTAGTGAAAAAACCTCAACCTACTCTAGCAAGAAAGTGAAATTCTGTAAGTCTACTCAGATGCCTGGACTTTTTGTAGTTTTACCTTTGTATTCCCTGTCCAGGCTCTTCACACATAAATTCTCCCAAGTCTTTATCTTAAGAAACTTCATTTGTGGTTATTGTTGTTTACCATTTTAAAGGTTCCAGTTCTAAGACTATTCATATCAAAACATGTACCTGTTGTGTAGAGTTCAAGTTTTGATTCTATGTACTTAACATAACAGAATCCCTGCTGGCTTGTCAAAGATCTTTGTCAGGTGATTGGTGTGAATTCTCCTGGCTAATACTGTTTTCTTGGATTGTGATGGATGCAAAAGAAATTTATTAAAAAAAATTGAGAATACTGGCATGTAACAAAGAAATAATGTCAGGAATTTTTGTTTGTTTTAAAAGCACGAAGAAAGAACAGCTTAAAGGGTAAACAAAATGCATCAACATGCTTTTTTGTTTCACCCATCCAAAGTCTGACTTAATGTGGATATTCCTAAATGTAGATATTCCTGTGTGTGGTAACAGGTGGCTAGATTATGTTACTTTAATGCCTTTTTAAATATGTGATACATAGCTCTATGAGTAATTGGCAGTGAATTTTGCTAGTTGATTTAATAATATACTTCTTAGAAAGAATGCTTCAAGTTAGCTGATTGTCAGCTCACGTACCCAGCTTGTGTTACTGCTTTCCAAGAAGCATGGCCAATTAAGGCTATTAAGATCAGTGAACAGGAATTTGTCTTGTCTGTCACAGACTGGGCAGTTTTGTCACCATCTACCACTGCTGGAGTGGGATGTTAAAACATGTTTTACTGTTTATTGTGCTGGACAAGCACAGAGGAAACTTTTGAGACTTTTGGCAATGTCGTTGCAAATGTTTGTGACACTAAAGACCTGTTAATGACATAGGAGTTTGCAACACTAGACTTATTTTTCATAAATGTTTTCTTTTCACTGATATATAGGTTAGAGAAACGTAAAGGTATGTAAAATGGACCATGGATGCTGTCTTTTCATAGTAGTATTTTTTCATAACAGGTGTCACCACAAAGTGACTTTGTTCATGATTTTCGAGTAACTCTTTTAGTAGGCGAACAAATATTCAGTTTTGAGATTGTTTCAAGGTTTTGTATAATGGGAGTAATTAAAGCTGATGAAAGTTTGCTCTCAGTGAGCTGTTTAACATCAGTTCTTAAAACTGAGTTGCCCCTCGAGAGACCAAGATTTGTGGGACTTGTCTCTGTGCTATTTAATACTTCATAGTGGCAAATACATAGTTAAAGCAAATTGCATCTAATATATTCAGACTCTATACCAAGAATTTTTTTTTCATCGGAAAGCTTACCTGTCACATCTGCTTCTATTTGGCAGAGTTGTAACAGCCTGTCAATTCTAACAGCCTGCTATTTTTCACAATACAAAGAACCATGATAATAACGTGCTTGCTGATTTTTTTAGAGCCTTTGGAAGTTGTGACATTATTGTCTTAGACACTACTTAGCTAGAGGGTAAGATTGTTTTTGCTTTCCTGAGGCTATCTGTTGACAGAAAAATGAGCTGTGTTGCATTTCAGAGTATTTCTGATTTTGAAGATGGTAAAGATGCACTTAAAATTGATGAAGCTGTGATCAAAACATTAGTAGTTGTCTATCTGAAATGTCTCAAATTTATTAGCAATGTCTGTAGAATCTGTAACAGATGAAAAATCCAGCAATTTTATCTACTTCTATTTCCACCCTCCTCAGAAAGACTTCAAAGCCGGTGTTTTGCAACTCAGATGTATTTTGGCAGACTTTCAGTTGTACCAAGGATATTGTTTAGGGTTTTTTTTTGATTTTAAGCCAAATCATATTAAGAGACTCCACACAAGAGCTGAGTGAAAGATGGAGCACGGGTGATCAACATCCATTGTAGAAAGCCACGCTTCAGACTTCCCTCTCCTATATCAAGATTTTTTTCAGTAGGAACAGGTTTGTGCTACCCTACAGTACCTAATGCTATAAATTAAATAAGTGGGACTTCACTTAAACTGAATTGTGTGATAGTTCCTGAGTTATCTGGTTCAAATCAAGAAGCATTTCAAAACACCATTCAATGAAATAATATGTGTTCATATAATTCAGCTAATGTAATTTCAAATAACTTAAAAACCCTAAAATAAGTCCCATCTTGCAACCCAAGTATTTTATATCTTCTAGGCTTTCGTGCCTCAGCAAGGGGAGCATACAACAGCAGCTCCTGCTCTTTTCATGTGACATGAATTAGAAAGTTATTTTTGCCCCAGACCTGTAGTGTTGCCTGTAAAATACTTTTCTCCATGTCCTGTGATATTTATTCATAGTTTCTGAACTGCAAATAGGAGAAGAGCATGACTTCCTCTAGGTCTGTCTTTTGGTGGCTGATCTGCCATACTCATTATACCATGATTTAAGAAAACAAATGCAGAAGCTTCTTTTGTCAGCCTCTTAAATGACAATCGTCTGGCTGGGGCCTGAGGCTGTTATTTCATGCAATTGCCTGGAGACCAAGTAAAAGACGTCATCAAAGTGCTCTGGTGTGAAGTTTGTTGTGGATTTGGAATTTTGTTTATATTCTCACATGCAGTAGTATTTATGGTAAGCAAGTTAGGGCAACAGCAGACTAGGTGGGTAGGTGAGGGGAGAAGAGCCAAGTCAGCCCTTGGCCAGCTCTTGGCTCTTTGCCTGCTCCACTTCTCACAGTGGGCGTAAGGTGAGTGCCATGCTGCATACCAAAGCACGACCTGGGATGTGAAAGCATGAAATATGGGACTGGAACAAGGCTGTTTGCTTAGTGGCCAGGGGAGAAAACTGAAGCATAGACAAATGGAGAGTAGGTTGGGGATTTTGGCTAGCTCTTAATAAACTCTGCAATGATAACTAAAGAGAAGAGAAATGGGCTCAATATGAAGAAAAAGGAAGTCCATTTAAAAGGAAAGAAAGCCCTTAGGACTGTAATTAATAAGCAAGAGCATAGGCCTGCTGTATTCATACCAAAATTAGAGGTTTCACCAGGAAGAACTGGTTCAGGTTAAAGCTCTGAAAAAGTCTTATTGTCAGACAAATGTATGGCTGTACAGATTTTCTGGCTTAAAATGGCATTTTTAATAAGAGCAATTAAAATGTAAAATAAATTGGACACAATTCACCTGTTTATCAACACTAATGTTTTTTTAAAGGTAGAAAGCCTTACGATGATCTGCTATAAAGTGGGTGAGGCCATGCATTTCTGTTGTACTTAGAAGAAGGAGACTGTAGTGTATCAGATGCTGCTGAGTTGGCTGTGTGATGTTTTGAAATAAACCACTATGGTTCATATTAAGAATTTACTTTCCATTTTCTTTTGAATTCTAGTCTTAAAATAAGCACGTAGAGATCTTTTGATTCTGAAAAAGTGTTATGAGTCCATTTTCACAAAACCTTGAAGAAAGTGTGGAATTTTTTTTCACAGAGGTTGCAAAATAGTCTCAGTTGAATCACATTCCTCAAGAGTGGCCTCTGCATTCCATTAAGAAGGTGGAGAAAAAACCCTTCTTAGCAAGTGCAAGCATGTGACAGTGGTGAATCCTGATGTTTACATTATTAAATTTTTAATTCAAT
Source organism: Phainopepla nitens (assembly GCA_013400175.1). Lineage (NCBI taxonomy): Eukaryota > Metazoa > Chordata > Aves > Passeriformes > Bombycillidae > Phainopepla > Phainopepla nitens. The sequence goes on along the minus strand of VXBQ01017088.1, from coordinate 239,224 downwards.
GATTAATAAAGGAATTAATTCTACCAGAATGCAGGGAAAGCAGGATTTTTATTTCTCATGGGGAGGTAAAATGCAAATCTAGACTGGTAGTTGAACTCCTGCATGTATTTCTGGTATGTAAGTTTCAACACTATTGAAAGACTCACTAGATTGAAAAAAATATCCAGTTGGAAATGCTTGAGCCTTTTAATAAGTGAGAAACACACTCTCGACTAATTTTAAGGAGAAGCTGCAGTTTCTGCAGCAAGTTCATATTATTGGAAGCTTGAGAAAAGTATGTATGTATGGTACTGCATAGAGTTGGTACTTCAGCTGTGCAAAATGGCACTGATCTGTATGGAATGAAAGTTGACACAGAAATTAGCGCCAATGTGTTGAGCTCTGGTGCCTGTTTCAGGAAACTGCACACTACAATTTTACACTACATCCCTTATGAGTTGTCTGAGGCATTTTTACTCCTTATATGGATTGGGCACGAAATTTGTAGTTAAAACTGAAGTCTGTTGTTTACCTTCTCTTTATTCTTTGCTTGTCTGATATTCATTATTGTCACTGCAGTAAGTCATAGTAATTGACTAAGAATATGGATTTGATGCCCAGCTATCCATTCTGTCGAAGATATTTTCTCAGGAAGGGTCCTGTTTCAAATAATCTGAAACTGGTTGAACTGGTTTAAGGCAATTTTTTCACCAGATTCTGCTGACTGTGTAGTGTAAAACAAACATACCCCCAAACTGGCAGTAAACTCAAACTCCAGCACAACCTCCATGCCTCCAGAGGCAAAATCAAGGTGAAATACATTCCCTTGCCCTGCAGTGTGTGTCTGGGGTAGCAGAACTACTGTAGCAGCATGTGGACTGCCTATTAGAGAGCAGCTATTGTATTATTTTTTGATTCACGTGAGAAAAATTCTTGATTCTATTTAGGTTTTGTAGATAACTCTGAAATGTTCAAGATCAGGTCATGTAAAGTCAGTGAAGGAATTTTCATCGCTTTTAAATAGTGGTCTCCTCGCAGATATTTTTAAAAGAAGGCCTTGTTCTTGGCCTGTTTGTTCCTTGACTAGTGCTCTCATCACAGTAGTTTGCTGTGTTTGTTCTCCCTCCTCCCCTGTCTGTCTTCTGAATCATGGGAAACTGTCAACCAGGATTGCAGCACCCATGGAAGAAATTTCTGTGTTGAGCCTTAGCATTTTTTGTTGCAAGAGGCTAGTGCCACACTAGTAATATTTTGCATTACAGTCAGTTCTATTACATTTTCCTGTTTAGAGTAACAAAATAACATAACCCTGATGTGGGCCTTTTAGGTCTGGACCATTCTGAAAATAAACCCCTGATTGTGTGAGGGGAAAACCCATTTCCTATTCAGCTTTAATTTGAACCATAATCTGCCTGTCCCTTACCTAACTTCATTCTCTGCTCAGCGCTTAAATGGAGACCTCCAAACTACTTCTTTAGGAGTGCCAGGATATCTTGCAACACCTTGCCTCAAGGGTAGAATGGTTTCAAAGGGGAAGTAATAACAGATTCTGATAGCTGGTTTAGGAATGTGAGGATCACTAGGGAAACAAGAATTGTTTTATTTCAGGCTCTTTGGGCAGCTTTTCTGACTTGAAGCCAAAGCATTGCAAAGCCAAAGCTCACTAAAACTGGTGATTTACATCATTAGCTAAATCTTACTTAAACTTTTAGTTACAGATCCCTAAGTGCCTTAACACAGTGCTGCTTTTTGCTGTACTAACATTTGGCTAAATCCCCACTGAAGCAACAATCTTTCAAGAATAATTCCCTGAAGTTAGCTTTTAAGCCAAATTTATGGGAAAATTCAATAGACTTTTCCCAAATATGTTTATGCAAGAAATTCTGCTAAAGAATCACGTTCAACTACCTAGAGAAAACTCTCCATTAAGTTTGTGAAATACAATTATTTTATCTGTTATCCTTTGTTTTGCTAAACAAATAATATTTTTTTAGGAACTTCACCATTCTGGTATGCTTTGTCAATTTGTGAGGGAATAATATTTCACCCTTGACTCTAATTATTAAACTATAACAGTTGTCAGTGCTGTTTCTCAAAGCCAAAACACTGATGTGTTTTCCTGGGTGAGCTATAATAATAATGTCAGACTTTTAGGACTGAATATCTGATAGTTCTTAAAGTAGTAAACTGTTAAAATATGATTGGGAATTATTTGCAGCATCCTTGCTTGACCTCACTTACGGCATTTGGGCACACCAGTCTTGGCAAGATCCATCAACTACATTTATCTTTGGGTCAAAAATGGGGGCATCACATGGTGGTGGTTTATTTGCCATCATTTGCCAAGTACTGTATTGGATTCTGGTCCATTGCCAGGCTTATTGCTGCTGTTTTAATAGGCTCTAGGATGGTGCCCAAACAATTTTCCATGTCACACTTCTTACTGTAAGTATTACCAGGGGATTTAAATAGTTAGTTTGACACTAAAGTTTGTATTTAAAAAAAATAATCAAAATAAACTTTACTGTAAATAAAAAATGAGCTCATGGGGATACTGTTGTGAATGTGGCTGCAAGGTCTCAGCAAAATTAAGTATCTGTGAAAATAAACAGGAGTAAGAGATGCTTGTATGAGGCATATAAAAAGTCTGGTACAAGCCTTACTATCTCAGTGGAAAGATTTTCGTTGTCCTCTGTATTAGTTATTGTATTGGTCTCCTTGTCCTGGCATTTTAGACTGAATTTTTGATTTCTAACTTGATTACTTTATCCTCCCAATATGAACATAGAAAAGGTCTGCTTTGTCTAGTTGAAACAAGATGTTTTTTCGAGAAGAATTAAGGTAGCTGTATGATTTGGCAAGAGAATTTTTGTTTGGTTTTGATTACTTGAGTTCAAATGGTGATCTTATCCAGAAACAAAGCTTTCCCTCTGCTCCCCATCCTGGGTTTTTGATAATTTTCTTAAAAAACATAAACAGTGTAATTGAAGGGATGGGTTTAGATATTGCCTTGGATTAGTAAAGGAGATTCAATTGTGGTTTTAATTGTCTTTTATACAGAACTTAGGGCACTTTGTCCAAACATGGAAGTCTCGAATGCAGTTCCTTCCTTCATTTGAGAGGCTTTTCTAACCCGTACTTCAACTAATGAGCCTTTGCTTACATTCTGACCTGTTTTGTATTGATTGTCTGTTTGCTGCCAAAGTATATGAGCTCTTAATTACTCTTTGGAATATTGCCTGCACTTGGATGTTCCACATTCAACTAAGTATTGTTACTATGTGGCCAACAAAATATGGTTTGATTTTTTTGGTTTGGGGGTTTTTCTTTGTTTGGTTGGTTTTTTTTAACATTCATTCCTCTTCTTTTTTCCCCCTATATTTCTCCTTTAATGATAATACCTGGTATGTTCCACAGAATAAAATGCCTTAAACAGGCCAGTTAGGATCAGTGCCTTCCAGAATAACCCTTAGGCTGGTGGTTTAGATCAGGATTTAGAGCAGGCAGATACTGATTCCATTCCAGTTCTCCTTGAGTCAGAGCCAGTGGTCTTTTCTTCCGCATAGAATGAGGACCTGGCCTGTTGGGCTGGTTGAATAGAAAGGAAATGTCTCAAACACCAATACCTGTTGATAGTAATTTTCTAGTTTCCAACTGAGATCACTTGCTAAGCAATCGCACTTTCAAAGAACAGATACAGTTGCAACAAAGTTTACCAGTCTAGCGCTTGGAGCTCAATCACGCTTGTTTTCCTGAGCTGAATAGTGCCATTGATTTCATTTAACCGGGTCAGATGAGAGACAAGGAAGGTATAAGGTAGCCCTACATAAGTACCTAACAGGCTTTTTACTTCAAAATAATCCACAATTTAGCTTTTATATTCTTGTGATATAAGGCCCAGATAGCAGCAAAAGAAGCGTGACAATGAGCAGTAAAATTAGGTCAAAATGCAAGAATTAAAGGGATTAAGGAGACACACTAGGCTTAAGTAGAAGAATTGAGAACTCTCAGCAGTAACACTGATTACCAGTGACATGAGAACCTGCAGAAAGACGCTAATTCCTAAAGTGAACGATAATAAGCTTGTGAAATTATCTTGGTAGTCAGTTGGAAATATTTTTGATTTGGATATTCTGAAGAGCTCTAGAGAAGGGACACTGGCTACTGTCAAGAAATCCTGCTCATGGCTTGCTTAATTTCCCAACTTGTTTTAATCAAGGGATTCTAAACAGGCCTCAGTATAAATTTAGCTTTTATCACTTTACTGACCAGTTAACTGTGTAGAGTCCTCTAGAGTTCCCATACAGGTTCATTCAAGTAGTAAAATAATGTATGCAGGAAATTTCTGGATTTCTTTAAAAATTAGGTTGATATTTATACAAAGAGTGATAAACATCTCTGAAACAAGTGACAGATACATGAAAAACAGTATTCCAACAAGAAAAGTTAGTGAGTATTAATCTATCGAAAGATGCTAAGAATCAAATGGAAAATGGAGAAAATACAATGGTGACATATGTTGTCATCAAAGTTTCGCAATTTGTGCATCTTAATTTACAACATTCTCATTGATGCAAGTTTCTGTTTGCCTTGCTAGATAGTATAAGGGCAGTTCTTGCCTCGTCAACCTCTGTGTTTTTTCTGGAAAAATGAAGACAATTATTTTTGTTTCATAAGCTCAGATTTTGCTTGGATACTCTTCAAATCTTTCTTGAAATTATATTACCTGTTCTTTATAATTGGCATTGAAGTATGTTGGGGAGTGTTTTGGTTGCTTAGAACTTAACTATGGTGTTAGTAAGGTAGAGGGTTTAGGGATAGGAATCAAGGAAAGGCCAGCAAGGTAGGTATCCTGGTGAGAGTCTGTTATAGAGCACCCAACCAGGATGAAAAGGCAGATGAAATATTCTATAAGCAGCTGTGTGAAGTCTCACATTCAGTAGCTCTTGTTCTCCTGGGGGACCTCAGCTTGTAGCATGGTTGCTGTAGGTCCAGTACAGCAAGGAGGAGGCAGTCTAAGGAAATTCCTGGAATGGAGGACAACCCCCTGACACAGCTGGTCAGTGAGTCAACCAGGTGAGGTGCCCAGCCGGACCTGCTGTTTGTGAGCAGGGAAGAACTAGTGGAAGGTGTGGTGGTTGGAGGCTGTTTTGGGCACAACTATCACAAAATTAATGAGTTTAAAGGAATAGGATCAGAAGAACTGCCACCTTGGACTTCTGAAGGGCAGACCTTTAGAAACATGGTTGACAGAGTCTCTTGGGAGACAGTTCGGAAGGCAGAGGGGGCCAGGAAAGCCACACATTCTTCAAGAAAGAAATCTGAAAAGTGCAGAAGTAGGATGTCCCCATGTGCCAGAAGTAGGGAAGAGCACCTGAACAGAGAGCTTTGGCTGGAACTTGGGGAACAAAAGAGCTTATCACCTTTGGAAAGAAGAAGCAGGCAACTCAGGAGGAGTACAAAGATAACAGGAAGGTATGCAGGGAAAAAATTAGAAGAGCCAAATCCCAAGCAGAGCTTAATCTAGCTACTGCCATGAAAAACAATAAAAAAGTTTGTATTAGTACATTAACAAGAACAAAAGGACTAAGGAAAATCTCTGGATCCTGCGTTGGATGTGGGGAGAAAAAGAATGACAAAGGATGAAGGACAAAGTAATCCTCAGTAAGTTTGCTGATGACACCAATTTGGGTGGGCGTACTGATCTTCTTGTGTGCAGGAAAGTTCTGCAGGAGGGTTCTGCACAGGCTGGATTGATGGGCCAAGGCCAGCTGGAAGAAGTTCAACAAGGCAAAGTGCTGGCTCCCATTTTTGGGTCAAAACAATCACATGCAGTGCTACAGGCTGGGGAAAAAGGACTTGGGGGTATTCATTGACAACAGCTGGATAGGAGCCAGTGTGTGCCCTGGGGGCCAAGAAGGCCAATGCACCCTGGCCTGTATCAGCAACAGTGTGGCCAGCAGGACCAGGGCAGGGATTGCCCCCATCAGCACTGCTGAGGCCACGCCTTGAATCCTGTTTTCAGGTTTGGGCCCTTCACTACAAGAAGAACACTGAGGTGCTTGAATGTTCAGAGAAGGGCAATGGAGCTGGTGAAGTGTCTGGAGCACAAGTCCTGTGAGGAGAGTCTGAGGCAGTTGAGGGTTTTTAACCAGGAGAAAGGGAGACTCAGGGGAGACTCCACTGCACTCTACAACTGCCTGAAAGGAGGGAAGGAGGGTATGGTGAGGTGGGGGTTGGCTCCTTCACCCAGGTGACAAGTGACAGAACAAGGGCAACTGGACTCAAGTTGCACTAGGAAAGGTTTAGATTGGATATTTGAAAAAAAATTTTCGTGGGAAATCTCATCGGGCATTGGAACAGGCTGCCTAGGAAAGTGGTTCAATCCCCATCCCTTGAGGTATTTAAAAAATGTATGGATGTCATTATTTAGTGGAGGACTTGGCAGTGCTGGGTTTGTGGTTGGACTCAATGATCTTTTCCAGCCTAGACGATTATATGATTCTGTGAAATTAAAAACCAGGAATGATACAAGCAAAGTGAAAAGCCTATTAGAGTAAATTTATTAGTTTGACTTATGTTGATTATTCTTTGGGTTTGGTCTAGATCAGAGTATCTTAGGCTGGTATAGTGTGGCTTGTTTTCTCTTGGGTTTCCTTCAGTTAATTCAGTTAATTTTTCTTTAACAAATTCAACTAATTGGTTTTTGGTTTTATTACTAGAAAATATTTCATTTAGAAGTAGGCCCTTAGGAAGCTCTTTGAAAAGACAAAAAAAAAAAAATCCCTTTCCTGAAGAAGGATTTTGAGTTGTTTAAGTTCAATTCAGTAGTAAAACATTAATTCAGTCAGCTTGATACACCATTGCCCTGAATGTTTGCCAGGATTCCAATCTCAGTAACTCTTAAGTACCTGCACAGCCCTTCTGTCACCGCTGTATAATGCACATTTTCTTCAAGACTGTAGGAATGCTGTTACCACACACTTTGCTGCCTCTCTAAAGCTTTGTAGTTAGGGAATAACATAATAATTAGAGAGGGAATTGTAAGGATACCTTTAAAGAAACATTGAAGCCTAATTCAAAGCCAAGTGCCTCCAGTGAGGCTCTTTGTGCCTCAAGGTTTTTGGTTTGATCCTCCATTACTGAAATCTATGAGAATTTTTTTTTTCACTCACTACTGTGGTGTTCGAAAGCAAGTTGTGCAAGATAAGATTCTCATAGCTAAAAGCATGCTGTTATTCAACTGTTTTGCCCTAGAAGTCTTTATTTTATGGCCTTCAGAGTATTGGATTTCTCATTCTGATGTCTGCTTTTTAGGCAGAGCTTGTGAGCTCAGGAGCCTGAGACACTGTAGCAGTGAAAAAAAACCAAACAAACACTGAAGTACTCTGAATGTTATTTCAAGAATTTCGTGGGCTTTGTGCTGAATTTGGTCAATACCCGTGCTGTTTAATCTCGAAAATGCCCTTCAAACTGGCTTGCTTATTATGACCACGATTTGTGGTACTGAAATACAGCACTACAAATTTGGGTACAAATAGTGTGTGTGGGCAAATACATCCCTTCTGAGAGAATTACACTGAGAGTGTTTTGGACAGATATATAAGGTCCTAGTGAAAAGGAAACGAATCGATACATTTTTTTTTTTTCCTGACAGATGCAAGGTGCATCAAACTCATCATCTTCTTTAGGTATAGATGGTGCAGTGTTGTACATTTAAGATCCAAATCTTTTCTAGTGGGCATTTTGGGTGGAATTTTGTCCTGGATTCATCTTAATCAAGGGGAAGTCCTTAAAGTGCTGAATTAATAGCCATAATCAATTTAGGTTTTTTCATAATCTTGAGAGTGAGTAGATTTAGATGTGGCAGGGTAACAATTGCTCTGAATTCTAATCAAATTTTGCCCATAGTTTCCTTTGAATGTGTGCTTAGAATTTCATAAATCATGTAGTGTATTAAACAGAGCAGTGTTCTGCGCTGGCAGAGTGTACATTTTAGTTGTTGAAGTGGACATTTTCAAGCTTATTGGCTGATTTGGACATTACAGTAAGCATAGGAAAGGACATGAGATTGCCAGTGCCTTGCTTTTACTTATTAAGTCATTGCATATTGTATTTGTTGCAGATATTTGAGACCTGTGCTCAATTTCTGTCCTGTCTGAGGAATTTTATATAGGTATTTCCTACAAAACTGCTGTTACATTTAGGCTATAGGAAATGTGAGTTAGCCTGTGTTCCTGCAGAATCCTGTTGTTTGTACACAGGCTAGTGGGAATGAGACAAAGCAAAGTATTGCTTTTGTTGCTATATTGCCACCACTGAAAAAACACAGGCAAGAAGAGGAAAGAGTAGCTGGAATAGGCAGACTTTATGCATTAAATGGAAGTTTTGTGACTGCAGTGGTTGAAGGGGGCCTAAAAATGAGGGATTGCATTGGGATTCATCAGCCAGCCCATGAGCTCAAATATTTTTGTATAGCACTCATTTCCCCTCCCCCCCCCCCCCCCACTTAAAGATAGGCAGAAGGTCCTTTAGTAGTATGTCCTGCAGGTATTGTAGCAATAGCATAGCAGAATCCTGTGAGTCTTTTTGAGTTTCACAGTTACTATATGCTTGGTTCTTGTTTTAAAATGTACTGCTTCAGACCTGTTGAAGGATCACAACTGGGCTAGATTCAAATAAGCAGGACAATTTTCACCAGCACTGTTCTGTCCTGAATCATGCAATGCATAATTCTTGAGTTTCAGATTATGAAGAATGGAGGAACAGATCACAATAGAAAAAATTTTATTCAGTCACTTGTTTATTTAATGGAAAATAGCTCTTTAAAAGAAGTACTAATGCACTTCTAACATGTAAAGTATCTTATTTTTTGTGTTCCTATTCCCCATTCAACACGCACAACCCAACAACCCACATCTCTCCACCAAGGTAGTGAGCTTGCAGTGATTCCTGTCTCATGTCTCCACCAACCCAAATTATGCTGCTACTTAAACTAATTTTCTGAATTGTTAGGTTCATAGCACAGGTAAATTCAAGATGATATGATTTATTTTGATCAGCTCATGAAGATATGTTTGCACCATATTCCAGTTAATGGCCTGCAAATGTTTACTAAATCTTCAGGAAAGAGGATGAGACGGGGAAGAGAAATATTTTTTATGAGGTCGGTCTTTTTTTTCTCTTTATTGAGTTTCCTCACTGCATCCCCCAAAATAGCCTTTAACTAATTCCCTTTTTCTGTCATTCAAGAGAGCTGTTTCTGAGAAAATGCATTTTGCTATTCTTAGTGTGCTTGAAAATTGAAGGAAGCCTCAAAAGAATCTACAGCTGAGAAATACAAACCCATTGAATGAAATGTTAGTCTTAAAGTTGTAAAAATTTCAACATATTGAGTCTTAAACAAATGTAGTTTTAGACTGTTAGTCTCTACATAGTTACTACATAATGTAATTATTTAAAGTAGTTTGATAATTATCAGTCATAGGAACTCCGCTTGAAATCATATGATAAAATTATATCCTTCCCTCCATTGCTGCTGTAACCACCTATTAAAGCAAACATCTCTTAAGTATGCAACTTCTGATTTTTCACGATTCTTTACACTTCCCTTAATTACACACATAAACCAGGCCTTATTCATTGTTTTGAGGTCCCAGATTAATCTAAACATCTGAGGAAGAGACAGACCTGGATCAGTATCTGGTTACTGAATTACTGAGATCTCATGTGACTGCCTTACTTTCTGATGCTGTCTGCTTCTAGGGAAACTTCATTTAACTGGGGCATCTCAGAGATTGCTCTTATATGTGACAAATTTGTTTATTGTTGAACAGATGTCCCTTGGCTTCCACAGCTAAAAGAGAATAAATCTAAGTCTTCTGTGGACTTGAGTTATATTTTTAGTAAGACAGTCTGCAAAGTCTTTGGGATGGAGCTGCTTTTCCTAGCTGGGACATACTTTTGCAAATGCAGATGGAACCTGATTTAACCACACATGGCTTTGCTTGATTAGCCCCTCATCAACAGGCAGTGTATTATTTAGGTAAAAAAAATAGCTTCTACACTGTTTTTTCCTGCACTTCAATGCTTTGCATGGAACATATGGACATGGGAGCAAAAATATGTTGTAAAACATCTGTATATTCTTTGTTCAAATCTTGTTTTCGTACATTTTGAGTACTTTTGAAACATAATAATTTTAGTGTAGGTTTTTACTGTCAAGTAGTAATTTTGACTTGTGAGGGACTTTTTTATTGTTTTTTAGGGTTTTTTCTGTTTTGTTTTTTAATTTGTTTGTTTGTTTTGGATTTTCTTCGTTTGTTTGGGGATTTTTGTTTGGTTTTTTTTGGTCATGTTTGATGACTCCAGAAAGAGTATTGATGTGGTAAGATTGCGTATTAGGTATGCAGATAACTATAAAGAGTTAATATAGGTTTTTTTCCCCACAGCATTTGACATAGCAATGCATTACAAAATTGCCTTAAACATTTAGCAAACGCTGAGTTTCATAAAATTGACAGTTTGGACAGTTTATAATGTTTTCCTTGAAGGATTGTGGAACTTGTCAACTTTCACAAACGCTGGGAAGTGTAATTTCCGGAGAAGCCTTGTTTTCTGAAACATAACAGTAAGGGTGATTTTGCTAAACAGAGTCTAAGCTGCTTCTGGTCTGCTGGCAATTTTTGGATACTTGATTTCTGTTTTACGCATGTTAGGAAGTGCTATCAGAAGGATCAGTGGTTGGAATTTGAATGCAGAACAATTCAGCTTAGAGATGGGAATGTAGTTTTTAAGAGTGAATGGTCTTAAGTGGTAACAGATTCTCAAGGCGAGTGGTGAATTCTGATGTCTTCAAGAACAGGTATCTTACAGAAAAAAAAACCTACCTGTGAAACTACATCCAACACAAAGTTACTGAATGGACTCCCATGTTCTCTCAATGCAGAAGATCAAGCTAAATCATTACAAATGGCTCTTTTGGCCTTGAAATCAACAGAGCAGGAATTTGTAGAAACTCTCAACTATTAGTGATTTTGCCTTTATCTAGACACAGCAGCAAATCTCTCCTGGAAAATTAGTGAGAAAAAAACTGAAAAGAGAATACATCATTTGCCGAAAATTCTTATCAGTTCTGTTCTTCCAAATTGTATATTTAAGAAATAATCCCTACTTCTCCCTGACCCTCCTCCAAGATCCTTAAGGAAATTAAGAAGTGCTATTGTGAAAGTCATAGAAGGACCTTTAAATCACATAGCTGAGAAGCCAAGAATTCAAAGAAGATAAAATGAAAACTGAATGGTACAGAACTCAAAACCCATGCATTGTTATAGCTTTTCATATAGTCAGTAGTTATAATTTGTTTAGTATTTCCACAAACAATCTTATCCCTCTCCCACCTACACACATTCTTGTAAAGTATATCTTTCTAATCTTAATGTTATCTTAACATTTTTCACCTCAGGGAAGTTTTCACAAAGAATTTTGTAAGTAAGTAGCACTTGCAAAAAAAAAAACCAACCAAAAAGAATCTAACATATGTGACCAAATTGATTTTTAAAACCTTTTGTATTTATGAGTTTAAAAACCCATAGATTTTCCAAATTTTATTAATTATTATGTTCGAAACCCCATAATGTGCCAGATAATCATAAAATAATATTTTATATAAATGTAGGTGACAATATTTTTATAGAATTCCATTGTTTATCCTGTTGTTCTTAGCTAGATCAGGGTTATTCTGACATAATCAAGTGAAATAACTCCATCCTTATGTAGATGAACATAGAACCAGACTAGCCAGATTTCTACCCCCTTCTCAACAAAATTATTCCCACATAGGTTATCCAACGTGTGTCCTGCCTGATTAGTGTCTTGCTTGGAGGAGTTCAGCAGATCAGAGGGAGATGCCATGTTTGTCACGCTGCTGGCTTCTCTGTGGACGGGCTGTCACATGATGCCAAAATGTGGGAGTATGGATGACTTTCTGCTCTGATTATGGGATGTCTGACTTTCCTGCTTCGCTGCTGGTTTTCCCCCCCCATATAGGGCTGAGATTGCTTTGGTGAGTAGCGTGGCTCACGGTTAAGTCTTGACTTTTGGATTCTTGACATGCCTGAACTGGCTTTCCACCTGAAGAAAAGCAGGTATTCCTCCTTCAGTGCTTAGCTTTGCATAAACAGCTCCTTACGCTGATCAGTGCTTATAGACACTGTTATCCAGTCAGCTACACTGCGGGGAGACTGAAAGCATACTGTTTCTAGCAGCAGTCAGTTTTAAAAGACACATTTCTTCTGCATCAGAAAGACTCCAATTTTTGATGAAAAATAATTATTTGGAGGGGAAAGATGGTCAAGAGATTTTCACACTTCTGCAGAACACTTTTTAGATCAACTTTTAGTTCTCACTGATCACAGTATCTGAAATTACAGTTTTTAAGCCCAACCCACCTTTCCGTTGTAGAACTGATAAGAGATTGTCAAGAAGCTGATAAACACAAGCTTAAGGATTAAGGGTAGAATAAAGTGTATGCTTTCAGTGCAAAGTGGTGTCCATTAGTAAATGCAGATTTTCTTATTTTCTTTCTTTTTTTTTTTAATAGCTCTCTGTGGGCTTCTTTTAAAATCTTTCTCTAATGCAGCTTAGTAGTCCTTGCCTTATTTCTAAGGCTAAGATTAAAAAAAAAAAAATTTCTTTTCCCCTCCACAAATACATTACCTCCGAGAATTGCCCTTCGGGCGGTGTTGTTCAGCTTCATTCCGAAATACAAGGTCATGTGCTAAATGGCATAGAATAGGATACACAGAAGGAACAAAGGCATGATTAATTGCCTGTGCTAGCATATTTGTTTTACTTCGAGCTAGCTGCATATCTTAAGAGTAGCAGAAGCCACGGCGTGAATTCTAACATGTGTTCATCCAGGCACAAACTTTCTGTGCATTGTGGTTATACACGCTAAATAAACAACAAGCATTGCTAAACCACACATTTCAATCCCTTAATTGCTAATGTTTGGGTGCTAGCTAGGTCAAGCTAGAACAGGTACACTGTCCTGTACTCTTACTAGTTTCTTAATTTTTCTGAAGATTTAACCAAATTTGGAGGGAGCTTGTAGCACACTTCCCTGGGCACTTTTAGTTTTTGGGTTTTTAAATGCAAGATCTGAAGAGCCATATGTTTTTGTAGTCTACTCATTTATTACATTTTAACAAAAAGTATTCTCAATGTACAGACAAATTTTGCTGCTTCAAATTCAGAAGGAAAGAAAAAGGATGGAAGTCATGTGTTTTAACAAAGATGTCCAAATGTATGGTTGCAAATCTAATGGTAATTTTGGGATCCCTTTATAATTAATGGAGTTGTTATTCTGGTTAAATAAGGGTGATTCATCTCAGTCTAAGAAACAAGCTAATAGATTAGTTGAATTGCACTCCTAAGGTGTTCATTTCTCCATTTTTGTCATGGTACATCTTGGCTATTAGTAGAAATTAGGAAAAAATGTTGCATCTACGTGCTTAGTTGCATAACTTCCACATATAGTGTTATTTGCTGAAATTAATGGCTTGGAAAAATGTAGTTGTGAATCATATTAAAAAATGTTTATGCAGTAATTTCAGTGCATTTGTTTAATGTTTACCTAAGTATTGCTCAGAAAACTTAAATTCAAGTTCTTTATTTTGCTTTTCTGGGAGCTTGGAGATGGTTCATAGTGTCATAGTTTTACTTTATTTCTTTATAAAATTAATTACTGAAAAATTTGCAGTAGATACTGAGAACAGTTTTAATGAGTTAAGGAAATTAATAAAAATAAGATTGTGTTATCTTTTTCTTCACTGTAAATTTGGCAAGCCCCTTTCATTTGCAGTGGCCATTCCTTTTATCTAAATAGTTGGGAAAGAATACAGAGATAATTTTTGATGAAATTAAATACCAAGAAGTTGTGATTCAGATAAAAAAATGCTTAGAAGCACGAGGAAAATTTTTATCTTACATATGTAATCCTTTAATACATGAAAAGATTAGAGCAAATAGGGAGTTGAGCACTGGACTACAAAATTGAAAGCAAAGTACTGCAAACACTTCTTTGTGAACCTTTATCTACATTTTTCTAAATATTATGTGAGTATAGAGTGTCCTGATCATGTATGTTTATATGCTTGTGCGTACAAAAAATGCAATGAAAATATTGGCTGTGAAATTAAAGAAAGACATATTGAATATTCTGAATATTCTCAGCTTTTAGGAGCATAATAAATAATATGAATAGAAAAGAATATTTTGCTTTTCAGTTCTGTTTGTGTCTCTAAGTGGAGAAAGGGTGGTTTAGAAATGCACTTGCTAGAATAGATTTTATTCCTAATTTTTCACTCCTGGTATGTGATTTCATGCAAGCCACAGAATCATGGAATAACAAAGTGTTGGACCCATCTCTGGAGATCATTTAGTCTGATTCCCCTGTGCGGAGCAGCATCAATTAGAGCAGATTGTCCAGGAATGAGTCCGGTCAGGTTGGAAGTATCTCCAGGGCTGGAGACTTCCACACCCTCTCTGAACAATCTGATAAAAAGCTTGGACTCCCTTGCAATAAAGTGTTGTTGGCATGGTTGAATGCATCTTGTAATTCAATTTGTCCCCATTGTTTCTTGTCCTCTCTCTGGGCACCCCCGAGAAGAGCCTGACTCTCATTACACCTACCCATCAGGTACTTACAAGAACTGTTTCCCACCTGAGCCTTCTCTTCCCCAGGCTGAGCAATAACAACTCTCTCAATCTCTCTTCAAAAGCTGGGTGCTCCAGTTCCTTAATCACCTTTGTGGCCTTTCTTGCTCCAGTATGTCCATGTCCCTTGTGTGTTGGTCTCAGTGTTTGGCCCAACAATGCCTGTGTGTCTCTTCATGAGTAGAAAGAAAGGATCCCAAACTTCAACCTGCTGTCAAATCACCCTAATGCATCCCTGAATGCTGATTATGTGTATACTATCATGGATCAAACTAGATAAGTCCAGGGCTTGTATTGTGGCAGTAAAAAACAAAATCTATTCCCTATTACTTCATTCATCTGTGAAGAAGCAGTACTCTAGTATTCAAGTGTACAAACTACTACAAATGTGAGTGGTTTACAAATTTTATGTGCAAGGAGCATTTCCAAATTAGTGTGAATCACTAATAGCTGAGACAGGGCTAGAGACCGTTTTCCATGTTCCAGATGGAAAGGGAGCATGGTTAGAAGCCAGCCAACTGTAAGTAGAACTGTAAATCCGTCTCATTGAAGAATTCTGGGGAAATCACATAAAAGACTTTGTCAGCTGCTCACAAGATCTATTGCCATTTATTACCTTGGCTCATGCCAAAACAGCTGCAAGCTGTTGTTTTCTCTCTTCCTTCTCTATATGAATGTTATAGGCTGGAACACAGAGATTCGTATCCATAATGGCTGGTAAAATTAGAAGAATCAGAGTTGGGAGGCAAACTCAAAAGTGTTAATTTTTCTTTCAGTTTAACTATCTAAAATTAGGGGACTTGAAAAGAATAATGTAAGAAAGAGATATTCTGAAAGTGCCTGAACTATGATAAAAGTGTACCGCTTTATAGTTGGAAATAATTCCATCTCTAATTTTTAATTTAGATTAATGAATGAGATTCTGCTTGAGTGAGGGGAGTAGGAGGGGGAGAGGGAATCCAAAATCCTTGCCATCTGGTTCTTAACACTAAGCATGATTTCTCCAGAGTTTTACTGAGGAAATCTAGGTACCTCTAGAGGACGTTTTAGGTCTTATGCAGGCCAAGTAGCCCTCTAGAGTTTGTTAATTCTCTCCATCATCTGTTTACAGACTTTACAGTGGTTGGGTTCCTCCCTTAAAATGTAATTCAATGATAATGTCAAATTTGACTTGATGACTTACTGCTGCCAAGCAAGCAAGATCCCCCTCTCCCTCCCTCATCCTTTCCTATCTCCTCTCACATCAGTTTATAGCGTGCTAGGTTGATTCAACTAACTGTTCTGGCAGAAATCCAGTGGGGTTTTAGGCTGAGTGATAGGGTGCTGGGCTGGTTTACCAGGCAGGCAGGGATGAGCAGCAGGGAGACCATGCATTTAGGAATGTGGGGACTAGAGGAGCTGGGAGAGAAATGGAGTCTCCCCAGCTGAGGGCTTGAGGAGCTGTACTGGTTCAGCTCCGTTGTCCAGCTGTGCTGCTTCCCACTCAGTTTAGATGGGTCTTCTCTGGCTGCTTGAGGCAACAGGAAACTGTGCTGCCTGCCCCAGGGGAAGTGCCACCTCCTCATTTCATCTGGCTGTGCCCATTCTGTTCTGTCTATGCGAGCTCAAGTGACGGTGCAGCCATGGGCAAAAGCATGGATTCCCCCTATCTATGGCATCCCATAATTAATCACCCTAAAGACATTTTAGAACTACGTTCTTGAGCTCCTCAGGCTAAAGAGATTTGATCGATGAATGAACAAACAGCTTTCCAGCTACTGTTTTGAAGATAATGATAGCACGTATTTTGCTGACTAGTGGCTTAGCAACGGAGAAAAGGCAGTTTATAAACTGAGTCCATTTAATTTGTACAGTGACATTCCAGTATTACATCTCCATTTTCACTTAGGCAAATTTCTCTTGGAGGTTTGAATATGCTGAAAGAGACTGTACATTTTGTAATAATCATCTAAACATTAAAAAAGAAGAAAATTAATGAAAAAATAAGGTGAAAAATTATATACATATCTATGCTATTTAGGAGAAAAAATCTAAATCTGTACATGAGGAAAAAAACATAGATATAGCATTACACACATAGAATAGAAGCAGTTTTATGTCTTCTAATTTACAATTTCTAAGAATTTATATTAAATGTTTAAATAATTTTGATTGTTTAATAAGGGAAGCTCTCCCTTTTCATTTAGAATGTTGCACTAGTGTTGGTGATTGATTTAGTTTGGAATTGAGGTAACAAGTGATGAAAACACAGCTTAATTGCTCTCGTGGAAGGAACATTGTGCTGCAAGTTGATTATCACTAGATCAAAAGTGGGTTAAACATTATAAGTACCTTAACAAGATGGTGGTATGTGTGTGGTACGAGATGTGCAGTTAGATCATTGAAATCATGGGTTGTGCACCTATATGTATTGGGATTACAATCCTATAAAACTTGTGCAGTAGAGAGATCCAGCTGGCTAAATCTCATGTTCTACCATAATAAATGGCATCCTTTACATCCAGTATTTGATTAACAAGTTAAACGTGGCATTCATGCGATGAGTACATCACCAAAACAATCTTCTTTTGCGATGGCAAAGTATGCAAGGAATGGTGAACCAAGTCATTAGGCAAATGCTTTAGTGTTTCATAGAATCATAGAACTATCAAGGTTGGAACAGAATTTTAAGATCATTAAGTCCACCTATCAACCCAGCAGTACCACTGAAACCCCAAAACCACTAAGCCCTATCACCCAGAATTGAGTAAAGGCTAATGGAGAACCACAGCATCACAGGATTTTTCAAAAGGTTTTCTTTCTTTTTAAAAAGTAAATCAATCAAACAAACCCCCCCCAAAGTGCATTCTCCTAGTTTTGAGGGAAAAGGCCATGTGATTTCCAGAATTCAAACATGTTCACCAAATCTTTGTGTGAGTAGTTACTGGTGGTGTGCATGCCAAGACAGATGAGCTCCCAGCTTGTACTGCGTCGGTGGCTTTGCGGTGCTGGGGATGAAGGCAGGAGCCCGTGCTTGCAGGCCTACACCCAGGAGAGAAGGCTTCTTCAGAAATCAGCTGACAGTACTCAGCTTTTGCATTGAGCTTGCACTGAAGAGGCCTTTTTCTCCTTGCAAGGATTTCTCCCTTGCAAGCTAGGGAGGCAGGTCCAGACAATAGCCAGAGATACTACTATAATAAAACAAGAAATTGCAGCATGTTTGTTCAGACATGCAGTGTCTGTAGAGATGCCAGCTATCCCCTTTGTGTAACAGAGGCAGTGTTGCCTCTGGAGATTTCTTCCTGAAGGCATCTCTGTTTAGAGACAGTGCATGCATGTGCATGCCGTGTTTTATTTTTGTGTTTGTGCTTGGTTGTATTTTTTTTAATCTAACGTAATGTCATACTGTACATCAGATCACTGTACTTTATATTTTCATATGCAGCCGTGATGAGGTATTTCAGATTTTCCATACCCTGTAATAAGAAGCTATTTTACAGCTTAATAGATATGATTTGGTTTGAACAGAGTATCTGAAAATATTATATTAGTCTTGTAGGTAACCAGGTTGGTTTTGCATGAAAATAAAATAGAACCTTTTTGTACTTCTAGAGAAGGTGATCTGTTAAAACTGACTTCTAAAACTACTTTGAATATTCATAATGATTCTGGTCTGTGTCAAAGCACACCAAAATCCTGTATTGATGGATGCTGTGTGCCAATCACAGCAGACTGATTCTAAGACTGAATAATGACTGTAGAGAGATACCTGAGCTGAATTTACCATCGGGACAAGGTACCAATTACACTGTAGCCACAACAGCTTGGGATTCAGATTGATCTGCAAAAACACTCTGCAAGTGTTTGTACTGAGTTCTGCATTGCCACTGCCAGATAAGTTTTTTAACTAACTAGTTTAAAGCTGGGTGCCTTGTATCTGTATGTGCTGCAATTGATTATTTGGATGCACAGTGGCAATGTGTGGTACCAAAAACTGGGAGCTGTTGATGGTTAGAGCTCCCCTTCTCTGTGCTGAGGGTAAGGTATGATGTAGAAACTGCTGTTCCTCCACAGCGTGGGAGCGTTCTGCACCAGTGTACTCGCTGGGACATTGGCAAAGCAAAGGAGCCTGTGTGAGGACAAGGGTCTGAACATACCCTCTTTTCTGGTGAAAAAACATGACATTTTTTCTTTAAACTAATGTATCTAAGCTTGCTGACTCTACTTGTCACAAGTTTTGTCCCTAAGCTCTTCTTGAAGATAGTAGTAATGTAGTAGTGACCACATTTGGAAAAAACAAGTTCTGACTGTGATTTGCTGAGGAAGCAGGTGTGGTGGTTTAATATGTTGCTAAATCCCTTTTTGCCAGAGGTAGCTGCCTCTTTACAGAGTCAGCAGAGTGGTATGCATATGTTAGTAAGTCCAGAGTTAGTGCAGCTCTGTAGCAGTGCAAGATTAAGATGCTGAACTATGGATCTTTTAGGGCAGGGATGCACACTCTGCTTCAGTAATGCTGCTAGAGGTCTGCCAGTGATATAGGAGGGGTTGAACAGCTGAGGAGGGTAATATCTTAGAGATGCTATGGCAAAATTTGCCAGGGCTTTCCTGTCCGATATGCTCACGAGATCAAGATTCGCATCAGAATGTACAGCATCATGCAATTCATTAAAAGCTTTTATTCATCGCTCATTTCAAGTTGTCTGGCCTGTCCAATTTAGTATAAGCTGCCTAGAAACCTATCGTGACTGCACACAGATTTAAAACACCACAGTCTAATTATCATTGAATCCACCACCCTCTTCATTATACCGTTTCTGTATTTTTCATTGCAGTTATGGACATTTGCATCGCTGGTATGATACAGGACATAAAAAACATGTTATGAAAAGCAATCCTGTATTTAATGAGAATAGACAGACAAATTCAATTTTAAAATTTGATTTTTAAAGTATGTAGTTGTAGCAATGTAAAATAAGTTCAGGTTCACCTATGAAGGGGTTGTTTTCAAGTCAGCAATCTTTGGTCACTGGGCGTGACATAGATGCGGTCAGACTTTTGCACTTTAAAGAAATAGTGTTTATATGTAGTGCTTATAAATAGTGCTTCATATTTAAATAAGTAGGATAATATCATGAGCATTACAGTGCCAGCAATTCTTTTTACTATGGAAGTATTTGTATTGCCTGTATCAGTCATATCAAATGAAGGATATATTAAAATGTATTTATATCTCATATGCTAACATGTGCTTAATGGTAGAATGCTTTGTTGAGAGGGAATTGAAGTTTGGACATGGCGATTGCCAAGTAGAATTGCAAATATGAATGTCAAGTACTCTAGGAAGTAACATGCAGCATAAAATAAGAAAAATAAGAATAAAGTTTAGAAAACTATGGTTTAGAGGAAATGGGCAGACGCGTTGGTGTAGATGCAACTTCATCAGGAAAAGCTTTCAGATTTGAACAGTTATAGGGAAGGAACAAAGAGAGGGTTATTAGCAGAGAAATAAAGAGAGACTGAAAACAAGTGCTGTACATCCAGCAACAACTTAGAAAAAAAAATCGGGGTTTAATTTGTTACAAAATTAATTTAAGTAATAGAAGGAATTTTCCCTTGAGTAATATGAAATTAAGGTGCTTTCTGAGGTACTGTAGAAGAAAAAGGTAATGATTTACGGAGCCTATAGAATTACAGTAATCAAAATGTGATTTCTATGTAATTTTTCTTTCTGTGCTGCAGAAAGCCAGCTGGAGCTTAAAGCTCCATAACTTACAATGTGAGCTAAACTGGGATTTTTTTGTTGTTGCTCTTTAAATAGGGATTTTGTTTGGAATATCAAGATTAAATGTCACTCTTTACAATTTGATTACTTTTTATATGTCTTTTTGTTTCTCCTTATGTGTTTTAATGAGAGACCCATCATCCCAGGCAGAAATGTGTTCTTAACAGTTTTACTTTAAAAGGGAGCAGGTCTTTTTTGGGGATCTTTGAAGCAGATATTTTTAATGTGTGACTGAAAATATTCTTTGCCTTCTACTTTCATCATCAGAAATATGTCACACTTTGCAAGACATATTACAGGAATCTAGAATTATGTGTGTGCTTAATCATCAGGTCCTTTATTAGATGAAACTGGTGGGGTTTCCATGAAGTAGATTGGAAGATTTATCTGAGTGCAGGCTGGCCATTAGAACTAAAGATGTGCTTCTCTGTGCTGTCACCTGGGTCCTAGAGGAGATTTTGTTCTGCAAGTGATCTGGGTCTGCTTGTGAGTGTTCACGTTGCAGGGCTGGAGTCAATTCACAGCATGTAGTCGTTCCTGTCAAGACTTCCAGTGCTGTGCTTGTTGAAGCACAAGAAAGGGTTCTTATGGCCTCACTGAATTGAACTACTCTGGGATGTTTGTTTTCTTAAGTTGAGAGAGTCTCTGGACATAGTGGTGTTGAACTGGCATTCTTGGCTTACACGGAAGTGTCCTACTTTGTCTGTCCATTGCATCTATTCCAGTATCCAGAGCACTGCTTTAGCCAGAAAGATCTAGAAATTCAGTGGTACAGGAGCCTCAGGAGGTGGGGGAAGTTTTAGCAAAATGATTGCATGTTTGGGTGTAGATGTGGAAAAGGGGAGACAGACACTGGGTGAAGCAGTGGCTGCAGATTCTCTAGATGAGGAGCTGAGCTTCTAGTGCAAATTGCAATATTAGTATTCTGACCAATCTCACATTTCATCTGTTCATGACTATTCTTGTTCAGCCACATGCCTCTTTTTGAAGAGATTTTAACTTTATAGGTAATCAGATGGATGACTACTTAACCAGAGTATTTTCCCCGAACTGTCTTTTTGTTTGTGTTCTACCAAGTGATTAGTTTTAGGCAGCCCTGGAACAAATGAAGCATGATAATTAGAAATTTTACATATGGATGTAGAGCTCACTGAAGCTTTTTGATAATCTGCCATGAATGCTAGTTTGCATTAGGCTGCCAAGAGCTGTGGCTGTGGCTAATCAGATTATCATCAAGTAAAACAGAGATGTTCTGTGTGAAATTGGAGGCTTAGGAGATGTTTTCTCTTTTGGCTGCCATATTCTTTGGCATATGCTGCAGGCACTGAGCACGAGGCCTAGAGCTTTTGTTAGGCGACTGCGAGGAAATGTCACACTGTTTTCTCTGGCCATTACAAAGGGTTAAGAAAGTACTATTGTCATCATCTAGGCTGCTTTCAAGGAAGCAACCAATATAAGGAATGCTTTGTGCTTTCACACACCTGCATGACAGGAGGAAGGGAAGCCATTTCACTGGAAATTTGCGATGCTATTAAACACTTGTCCGCCTAGGTACTTTTGGTTTTATGAGAAAAATTATGATCATTCATGAAAATTTAGAATGAAGTGTTCTTGTTTTCTTCACCATGTTATTATGGGGAACAATTCAAGGGAAGAAGTCACTCAGTAAGTTTTGCCAGTAAATAAAGTGTTAAAATTAGAAATTATTAAATCAAGCAGGGGAAAATTTAAATGTAAAAAAAATATAAAAAGTGAAAGTAGACCTAAAGCCTAGGAATAGTGCAACCCCTTGCAAGACAGGTAGAGTTCTTAATTATCCGAGAAAGATAAATTATTTTATTGTCTTCATTATGACTGAATTCTGCAACTGAAGCTGTCAAATCTGCTGGGCTTGTCACCTCTGAGCCCTGAGAAGTGGAATTGACACCTTCCTGTATGACTGGAGATCTTGGTGCTGTTTTACTAGTCTCTTTGTACTGGAGATGAGTGTGAAGTTTCACTAAAAGCTAGTGGCTTCTGAGTCACTCAGATGTTTTTGAAAATTTTGTCTGGTAAAGAACTTCAGAGAGGAATTTAGGATTAATTCTCACAAAAAATCTCACAGTTTTTTGTGAGCTCAACTAGTTGCTTCCACCCTGGGCTAAACTTGACCTGATGCCCTACAGAGTTGCTTGTCTATCTGCACATCATCCTCCCCAGCATGTCTCATAATTCCCTTGTTATTATTTTTTCTATTTTCTGGGTTTTCCCAGGCCCCTTAACCTTAACCATGAATAATACATAGTTAAGTGTAATTCTCTATTACTGGAACAGCACTTCAAAATTTACAAGAAAGAATAGAATGTTGGCTATACCCACTCCTAAGTCTAAAAACTTTATGCTGTCTGATTTTTCTTGTGGGGAGAGAAATGTCAACAGGCTGGTCTTTTGTCACAAGAGTGTATACAGTTACATGTGTCCTTTGTGTGATAGGATTTTCTCAGTGACCTGATTAGGGAGGCTTTTAAAAATGCATTTTTCATTTTAATAGAAACCTGATCCTACTTTAAATAATTGAAACAAAAATAACTCAAACTGAGTCCCTTCAGTGTGATCACAGAGACACATTTACAGTTGTTTTTTTTTCTAAACCTATCTTCCTATCTCTCTCTGTCTTCACTTCAGAAGATCTTTATCTGTTGTGCTTGAGGAGAAATTAGGGGGTTGGAGAAATGCATCAGAGCAGGCTGAGATTGAAATCAGTTTTTCAGTCATATTTCACCTGGCTAGTAATCTTGGGTAGTACCCTTAGTCCCTCTGTTGCAGTCCTCATTGGTAGAAAATCTCCTTTTCATTGTCCTTATTTAACCTACAACATCTTCAAACCGTCTTTAAAGGAAAGGATTTATTTCCTCTAACTTAGTTTAGATATATGTTTTGGGATGAGATTAAGCCCACATTTCCCCTCTGTTGTCAAAAGACACACCTTGAAGGAACTGAAGTGTGATGTTTATTCTGACTGGACTGCTGTACTAGGTCTTCAGTCTCATGGACTTTTATTTAAAATTTGTATACATAACAAACATGGAGTTGCAAATACAGATATGGGCTATAGAAATAAAAAACAGAAGAGGTCTGTTATGATGGGCTGCAGGTTGCAAAGCCTCAATTTTTTAGCCAGCAGGTGAAAAAGCAGTGGCCACTACAAAGGGATGAGCTACACAGAGGGGTTCAGAGAGGATGGCCAAGATGGGGTGAGCAGTGTGCAGGAAATCTGCAGAACAGTGGTTTTACTGGAGCACATGTGGTAGAGAACCAGGGAAAAACCTCACCTTTGTACTCCTGCACAGGACTGGCCCAAGGAAATGTGTCGGAAATACGTGTTTGATGTGTTTAGTGGAACTCAAGGGCTGGATGAACACATTTGTGCTCTTTATTATTGGCAGGCCTTGCAAAGGAATTTTCATTTTATTTGGAATCCAGGAGTGGTTTGGGGAACTGGCAGAGGGTTAATATCTGCAAAGCTCCAAGGTATGTGAAGTGCTCAAGGCGCCTGCTCACAGCCTAATACACTGTTTGCAAATGGCTGTGTCATGTCACTTGAATGGAATATGCGAAGTCCTACGATACAAGCTGGGCTGTGACACTAAGCTGTTGATGGAGAGCATGTATTTTAGCAGGACAGTGTTGATCGTAGATCACTTGTGCATCATTGTACGTACATTATTGTATCCTTGTGGCTATGTAAGATAACAACCTCTCTCTCTGACAAAATAAGCAAAATTCGGCGACATGGGTGTTGTAAAACAGAAAAAGAGCTAGTGTAAGGTTCTGCAGGTTTTAAGGAACAGGCTCAGCCATGGAATGGGATGTATCTGTATTGTATTACCTGATCACTTGATGAGTTCTTTGCTCATAATTAACCAACCCCTCTATAAGTCCTGAAGTGAGACTGCGTTATGAAACATTGTGTTGTTTTTGTCCCAGATCTGGCACATTAACAATACACTTTTTTATTGTCTCTCCCTCTCCCCATATTTTATTTTGTTTGATGAGTTTATCTGTGGCCACTGCAAAAGGGAGCTTCAGCTTATAGTACTGTACTTTCTTCAGAATCAAGTATGGGATGTTTGCTATATTTCAGGCAGATTTTTAGGCAACTTTGTAAAATGAAGAGATAATCACCTGACCATTGCCACCATTTCTATCTCTCAGAGTTGAATATGTGGAAAAAATCTTGTAAAGTATTGAAACCAAAATTACATGAAAGCTTTTTTCTTTTTAGAAAAAGTTATGCTTAAATCCTCTTAAGGGCAACATTAACATTAATACTCTTTTTCTCCTAGGTGGTGGCATCAGCATGCACATCAAAAATATTTGTTAGCAAACTGACAGATATTTTGTGATTACTGCCATTTCATTTCACACATGCAGGTTAAGCATACAATAAGAAGGGTTCCATTCGCCCTTTTTTTTTTCCCCCTGTCCTTTCTAGCATAAAGTACATAAACCTTGGAAGATAATTTTTAACCTAGGAGTTACCCATTCATTAGCAGAGTTGAAAGCAGGATGCATTAAGTAGTTGTTTCCTGACCTCAGAGAGAGCTGCCTGTGTGCTCTCAGATCTGTGTCCAATAACTGGTCCTACCTAGGGGGAAGAAAAGAAAAAAGAAACCACACAAACTGACTGAATGACCACTGAAGGGTGCTTCCAGAGTAATAGCTGGCTTCTGGCAATGCTCCTGTTCATGTGACATTGTTTGAAATACCTTTCTTGTTACCCAGGGGGTGTCTTCTGTCTTAAGCTTTTAAAAAGGTCATTGTGGAAAAGCAAGAATATTGATTAGTTAGTAGGCTGAATTTTTAATCTTAGTGTTTATGTTGTGATCAAAAAATGTTAAAAGGCCTTTCAAAAAGTGAAAGTATGTGTGTGTGAGATTTAATTTTCTGAACTTCATTTTCTACAGATATACTGGACTGCTAATAGCAAACTTTGTTAAATTAGTTAAATATTTTTTATGCAAGTCAGGATTTTAGAATTATCTTTAGATTGTTTCATGCCTATGTACAAAATCTGTTAAATCTGTCAGGTTAATGCTTTTGCCTTGAGCTGGCTGCCATGACCAGGCAATCCATTCTAACTCTCTTTTGTGTAGCTCCTCAGCTGCTTGCACAATGCCTTTGTCCTGGAGAATCATTCCGGAGTGCCTTCAGTTTTGTCCATTTTCACTTGGCCTAAACTTACTTGAATGGAGTGAATGTAATTATAATGTGAATGGTATGTCGAAGGAGAAAATAATCTTACAAGTGCAAGGAATGATGCTTTTTGGAAGGTTTGGTATGTGTACTTTAAATAGGAAGTTTGATTCTTTGACATTTTTCTTCTGCTCTTCTGAAGTTCATAAACTTCAGAATAAGTAGAAATGAGAGCATTTGAAAAATCGCTTTTTTCTTTCATGTGATTTGTTTGCATTTTACACTTCACATACCTTGGTTGTTGTGCTGGATTTGGCCGGGGTAGAGTTACTTCGCTTAGCAGTGGCTGGTATGGCACCATGTTTTGTATTGGTGCTGAACACGGGGTTGATAATACAGAGTTGTTTTTATTTCTGCTGAGCAGGACTTACAGAGAGCCAAGGCCTTTCCTGTCTTTTGGACTGCCATCCTGGCAAGGAGGCTCAGGGTGCATGGGAGGAGATACAGCCAGGACAGGTGACCCAAACTGACCAAAGGAATATTCCAGACCATGTACATCATACTCAGTATATAAAGAGAGGGAAGAAGGAGACGATAGGGAGGAGGGGCACATTTAGAATTATGGTTCTTGTCTTCCCAAGTCACTGTTACATGTGATGGCGCCCTGCTCACCTGGAGATGGCTGAGCACCTGCCTGCCAATGGGAAGCAGTCAATTAATTCCTTGTTTTACTTGTGTGCATGGCTTTTGCTTTCCCCTTGAACTGTCTTTATCCCAACCCACGAGTTCTCCAGCTTTTACCCTTCTGATTCTCTCCCTGATCCCACTGGTGGGGGAATGAGGGAGCAGCTGTGTAGGGCTTGGCTGCTAGCTGAGGTTAAACCATGACAGTCCTTTTTGCACCTAAAAAAGGGGCAAACCACAGACACTTCAGAAAGTTCATGTTTACAGAAGGGAAAAAGGTAGGACTGAAAAAAAGCAAAGCTGAAAAACTGATAAAGTAAGGTAAAACTTGTACTTACAAAACATTCCAAATACGTATAATCACGTCTATTTTGCATTTCTTTTCTATGTGAGAAGGTAAGATGCACAGTCAGAGTAAGCATCAACAGCAGAGACAGAGTTTCTCAATGGGTCTTTATTTTCCTTTTGATTTTAACCTGCCTTTTCTGAGGTTAGATCATGTATCTAAAATGTTCAAGAACAGAAAATGCTGGAATGGGCTTTCCTACAGGTGAGTTAGCGCCTTTGAGGGTAGCCAGTAGATGTCATCACAAGACTGAGCGTCTTTGTCCAGGAGCTGTGCAGCACCCTTCCCTAATCCTGCACACACTTGCCTGCTCATGAGTGGCAGAAACCTCATTGCAGCACTTGAGTGTGTATTTTCAGGCTGGCAGCAGGTGTGGGCTGACAAAGTGGTTCAAAGTATGTCGTCTACACAGGAGTGCCACTTGCTGAGACACCTTTCCAACAAACTGATTCTCCTTGAGCTCTGCTGGTAGTGTGTGAGACGTTTAAAAGACTTTTTTTCAGTAGATGAGGGTAACAGTGATGCCTGTGGGAATTAGGAAATAGCACTGACAATAAATTCACTATCTTAAGGGCTCGCTAGTGTCTTACTGAGTACTGATAGGAAATTAACCATTGAGTTTATGAGAGGAAAAATAGGGTTTAAAAAAAATCCTTTCCTTAATTTTGATTTTAAAAATGCATTCCCAGTCCTGATAATTAAGCTAACTGTTTTAAGAATGACTTGCCTAAATATACATATCTTGCAATAATCCAAGTACAGTAGAACCAAGAGGTAGCCTTCTTGTCTCTAGCTGTCCCTTCACAATAATTCAGGTTTTCCATAGGCCCCAAAGCCAGCCTGCATTGACGCCTGGTTTCCATAACCTTAAATTGCAGTAGTTGTCAGCGCTTTGGCATCCAAATCACATCAATACAGTATTCTTTTTCTTTTGAAATCTGTAAACGTGCTGTTTTGTGGTAGCGTTTGTATGACCTGCCCTGTGTATGAATCTCAGTAAGTTAACACTGAGGCTCTCTCAGACAGTCATCACAGAAGCAGCTGTGGTGGTTTAAGATGTCCTTGTCCTTCAGCTGTGCAGTACTAAACCACTGCTAGAGACTGCATCCCACACAGGATGAGGGGAGACAACACAATTCTATCTTTCTCTCATTCAGCATAATGCTTACCTCAGTTACTTAAATTGTTGATGAAGAGGTTTTAAATTAATCTGGTTAATTTGTGCTGGAGAAGACGAGAGAAGCTCACAGGATCTGTTAGTTTATATTGCTAGATGAAGCAAAGGAGCAGGAACAAGTAGCCAAGGTATATCAGCTTCTAATACCATCTCATTCATTTCTTTAATGAATGTCTGGCTGCAGCCTAAAACTAAATATAACAATTTAAACAGCTGCAGTGGTATGGCTAATCTTCTTCATATGCTCACTCACTGCAGTGTTTTAGAATATTGCCCCTATCAAAGACTAACTGGACATCACAATCTCTGGCTTGCCATTTGCTCATCTCTCAGAATTCCCAGCTGCCCCTGTCCAATAAATACATGTATACTGGAGTGTGACTTTAGTGCCCTGAAACGAGAAATGAAGATGCAACATTAAATGCTCTGCATTTTGCATCATAGCTTTATATAACAGGAATTGTATTGATTCTCACAAGAATTTACTTGAACTCAAGAATCCTTTTAGACTTTGGACGCATAGCTGCATCTGCTATGGAATTTCCACCTGTCTGTAGTAATTAATAATCTGCCTGTAGCATCTAAGTTCAGTTTTCCATGGAGTGTGCAGCATTTTGTTTACTGCAATTTGTCCATGACAAGTCCCATAGAAAGCAGCAGGGCCCATGGAGAGCTGCCAGGGAGATGCTGGCTCAGAGAAAGAGAAAAGCCCCTTTGAGAGTTTTCTGGCATAAATGCTTATCTGGCCAGCTTTGCCAGCACTGGGGAGGACAGGTGGGAAGCACCTTCTCCCCATCTTTATTTTGTAGTCCTGTATTCCATAGTGCCAGTCCTTCCCTTTGTGAGAGGACAAAGTCTTTAAGAGTATTCAGTCCACAGCAGTGAGATGGCTGCTTGTGTGCTACTTTTGTTGTCTGAGGCAATCTGAGAACAGGCTAAGACTGTTACTGCACTAAGGACAACTTAGCAAAAGGAAGCAAAGTATCCTGGTAGGAGGAAAGTATCAGCTCCAAAGGGGAACTCCTTACATTAGTAGAGAGTACTGCTTGTACAAATGCTGCAATAAAACATACTTACTGGTTACTTGCCATAAAGTGCTTTCATGATGCTCTTCCTTCTAAATCTTTTAGACTACCTGATAATAACCTACTCATGATAATTCTTGTAAAAAATGAAATGTCTTGTGTCATAGTCTCTCTGGGGTTTTTTTTGCAGGAACCAAATTTTCATTACTAGAGACCAATTTTGACATTTTGAAATTTTGCAAATTTCACACTTATTTCAGTGCCTGAATTGACTGTTTGGTAAAGACTTTAGTCCTAAATGTACAAAGAACACCAACAAATTTCTTTAAAATGCAGGTTATTACTATTGAAACTGTCAGTTTGAGAAATATGATGAGATTACAAGATCAGTCATGACAGAGGCTTTGTTAAATGAAAACATATGTGACAGAATAAAGCATCCAGCATAAAGTTTTATTGTCAGTTTGGTCAATTTGTAAAACTGCTTCGTGACCATTTTGCAAGATACGCAGTATTTTCGTGCTGTCTTTAGTTTCACTTATCAATCAAATAAAGTCAGCTGGTCTCTTTCCTTCCCCTATGTTATGCCTGCAGTTGGATAAGGAGTACACAGATGTTGCTTGTGGTAAAATCATGCAACTGTCAGCACAAGGCAGGTTAGAGTAAAAAATGGAGACTGCATTTTAGCAGCAGTTTTCTGGCAGAGGATTAATAATCTACTACTAAATAGAAATGGATATCTGAAAGTTTTACGAATTACACGGGTTTGAAAACCCATTAAAAGGATTTACATCTGAACAGATGTCCAATATGGTATTCAGATGTCTTGTAATAAGAATGGATAAACTAAAAACTTTAGAAATGTTTTGGGAACAGGGAAATAGAGCTTGAAAACCATATTTGCTTCATAGCATATGCAAAAATTTGTGGAACTTCATGTTATTGACTGAGTTTATTGATAGCTCCCTGTACTGTCAGTATTACTTTACATTCCAATTTTTTGTTTATTGATAATCATAGTGAACATTTACAGAATTCATTGTAGTATTTTTAGGATTAGGAATCTGGCTTGATGGATAAACTGTCAGGTTCATTTTAACTGTGAGCCTGTGGAGGTGACAAAGAGAATGTTTTCCTGATAAAGCACAGAGCATTGCCCTGGGAGAGGGAAGCAGCCTTACAGGACATGTTGGGACGTGACTGATGGTGTGGCTGTTCTCTTCTGTGTTCATTCTTACTGCCCTCCCCCTTGCCCCTTCCTATAGTATCCAAACACCTTTCCATAGTACATGAGCAAACATGATTAACATCTGTCACAAAATGTTCTTTCTTTCATCTTTTTCTTGGGGCAGAATTGTGTATGCAGTGTAACCAAGCACTTTTTTTTTTTTTAATGTATTTGTTATATTATTATATGTTTGTCAAAGAGAAATCAAAGGTGTATACTCTGACTTAAATTAGAAGACTTGTGCTTTATTCCTTGGGGAGTTCATTTCACAAACTCAGATCAGCTCTCAAGCAAGCTGTGTTTCCTGCACAGACAGGCTTTACCTTAGGAGAAAAACAAAATCTATTATGCCTGAGGAGTATTGACTAGCCAGTTGAACTGAAACTTTAAGCAGTGTTTTAAATATGCTCAGCCCAGAATAATAAGCCCCTTGAAAGAATGTTTTTTTTGGTTTAAACACAAGTCAAAGTTCACTGTGAAGTCATCAAAAACTGTTTAACAAAAAGATTGGACACACCCTTTATAGTCTCTGTTGGTCAGATGAATGGGAGTGTTTGGTTATCATTTAGCATTCTCTGTTGACTGAAGGACGCATGTTAAAGAGATATCACATCACTGTGACCATGAGAAGAGTGATAAAAACAAGTATAGCCTTTTTTTTCTGTAATTAATGATAAAAGTAAAGCCTTGCCCCTTGACATAATCCTTTTTTTTTGCCATCAAACATAAAACAATCTGAGTTGTTTCTGAAGAAACCTATTCGTGATACATTATTACAACCAGAATTAAGTCTAAGTTACATCATCAGAATCAGAAATAGGCCGAATACACATTCATTTTTCATACTTAGTATCTTGGACACAATTAAATTTAGTTTCAGTCCTGGCTTACCACACAACCTGATTTGAAGCTTATTGGCACAATACAGCCCTATGGTAAGAACACTTGCTGTCAAATGTTCAATCCAGTATGTGCTTCCTTACACTTTCTTTAGAGATGCCGCCTCTCATGCAGTGATATCTACAAACAGTGCTTCCTGCCATCTGTTTGCTCGTAAGTATGCCTTCTTCCATTTTGTCAGCATGGTTAACCATCACCCAGTTAAGAGGAAGGTTTAAGACTGATATGCTGTATCACATACTAGATATATCTGTCTCCAAAGAGAAGTTGGTTAGTGTAGAGTTTTTTTTTATCAGATGAGGAGATTCCTATTTATGGTTTCACAGTTATAAACTATCAACTTTCATTTATTATTGCAAAAGGCCAAATTTTTGGGCTTGACTGATGTTGACAAAGAAGACATGAGATTTCCTTCTACCCATTGGTCATGACAAGATATCTATTTTGTGCATGTAATCCGTTCTTAAAAAGCAGACAAACAGGAACCTTAAACCAGATTTCACAGATTCACAGAATATTCTGAGTTGGAAGGGACCATAAGATCATCCAGTCCAACTCCTAAGCAAATGACCCATACAGGAATTGAACTGGCAATTCTGGTGTTATCAGCACTGAGTTCATCTCAGTTTTATTTGAAAATATACTCAAGGTCATTTCAGCTACTTCACTTCTAATAGCTGATTACAGTTTTGAGAGAAATCTCTTGTATTGTGCAGAGGCACTGTCTGCTTTAGTGGTGACAGTCTCTGCAGAAAAAAAATATTTTCTTTTGTTCTCTGTTAGTATCTGGTAGCTGTGAAGATGTTACTAGAGAGAAAATGTTGTATTCCAAAGTGTGAAAGCACAAAAGTGTGGGCTAGCTGCCTTGACATGTCACCTACAACGCTTTTACATCTTTAGTTAGTTAATGCTTAAAAAAAAAAAAAATTGAGCTGTTTTGTAGTTCCTTATTTGACTGAATGATTAGAGCCATAGTTAACCTTTCTCCCCTCATTTTTCAAAAGATCACTTGTTACCAATATTTGGGAGTATAAAATCATTGTTAATTCTTTGCTCCCCATAGGTTCAGAAAATGTTTTCCATCTTCCGAGTATTTAGAAGAGTAGCTGGAAAGACTGAAATAAAGATAGGACATGCATTTTGCTAACGAAAACAAAAACTCTATACGTTTACAAACTCTACTATAGGAATAACATGCGATCAATTTCTTTCTGCTGAATTTATTCTTAGTACAAATACATAGATCAAAAGTGTAGTAATTGATCGACCTTATGCTTAAAATTCTACTTACTGAAAAAGGAAACTCTTTTATTTTGGGTTGTGTTGTTTTGTTTTGTTTTTTAGTGGTGCTATGCTTCCATGAGGGGGAAGAAAAAATTGGTGAGACATCATGAATTTTGTATGTCTGGGTTTATATTCTGGTGAGTGGCGTCCCTGCCCATGGCAGCAGGGTTGAAACTAGATGGTTTTTAAGGTCCCTTCCAACCCAACCCCAAACAATTCTGTGAAAAAGTTCTCAGAACTTCTTTGTACCTTTAAGTTAACACTCGTGTTACTGATGCGTGATTTGAAAGCTGTACTTTGTATACAGTTTTATGATGAGATCCTACCCACTTGATAGATATGAGGTTAATTACATGAGACTTCAACACTTGGGCTTCTAGAAGTAAGGTTTTTTTCCTTCTCTCCATGTTCAGAGGACATCTGAGAACCCTACAGTGGTACTCCCACCACAGTGCTGTGTAACTCAAGGTCTTATGTGTTCCAATGTTTGCCAAGCAAAGCTGGAAAATTTCCCTTCTTAAGTAGAAAGGCAACAAGAAGAAGCCCCTTTTTTTGTGTGTTTTTGGCCTTGTCAGCTAGTTTTATTTTTTATTTCATGTTTGGATATTTCAGTATGAGCCAGAAAATAGTTCACAGGGTTTCTTGTATATAAAAACACAAAATAGCTATGTGTGAAAGAAAGCAAAAGCAAAAAATGTAACTGTGCAAGTTTGTTACATTTATTTATTAATAGCAAATAGAGAAACTGATAAATACCTGATGAAGTTTTTGCATCTAAACAGCCAGTGAGATAATAATATTATAAAGCCAGTTGGTCTTCGTGTTGATCATTATGTTTCTTATAATGAGGTACAGAAATGTCATGCTGGTGCCCCTTATCCTTCCAATTTTATTGCTGGTTTTTTTCATTCATGGACCTATTTTCTGTGTGTCAAGAATGAGTGCCATCACCTTGTATGTGGATTGTACATTTTAAAGATGGATTCTTACATTCTCCTAATGTAGGAAAAAAAAAAAGGCAGGAAGCAAGCCTTGCTTTGTTGTAGGCTCAGATTAATCTAAAAACAGTGCCATTGAATCAGATATGAGATTCCTTCCATCCTCTCCACGATTTTTGTTCTAGAGAATATGGTGTTTCTCTTGCATGCACTGTCAGATACTGTTAAAACATCTCTGCATTTAAAACTAATTTGAACAAACATGAAATTAAGGAGGTTAATATGAAATTTATTTTGCATGTGTGTGTCTCAGTTACATTTACTGTAACACAATCAAGAGGAACAAAGAAAACTAAAGAACACATTGTTCAGATTCATCCTTCTCTCAGTGCATTTTCTTCCCTGTGTTTGCCCTGGTGTCTGTCACAGTCAGGCAGATCCTGTTTATTCTCTAATATAAAAGTAAGTAATGAAAGGAGGATTTTCCAGCAAAGATCTGTTTCTGGGTCAATCATTCACTTATCTATATAAATACTTTAATATGCATAGGAGTACTATACTGGAAGAGGTCACTTGTGTTTTCGCCGGGTAAGTGTCATAGAATCAAAGAATTGTAGAATGCTTTGGGTTAGAAGGGACCCTAAAGGTCACCCAGTTCCAACCCCCCCTGCCATGACCAGGAATACCTTCCACTAGACCAGTTTGCTCCGAGCTCTATGCAACTTTGCCTGGAACACTTCCAGGGATGGGGCATCCACAGCTTCTCTGAGCAACCTGTGCCAGTTTTACCACTCCTACAGTAAAGAATTTCTTCCTGATGTCAAATCTAAGCCCACTGTTTTACAGTTTAAAGCCATTCCCCCAGGTCTATCACTACACGCCCTTGTAAAAACTGCCTCCCCAGTTTTCACGTATGTACAGTACATATGGAAGGGGCACTCAGTTGAAGCATTACTCAAGGGGGAAATAATACACAGTTCTTGATTTTACAGATGAGACCTGTATTCTTCATCCTTTATTCTGTTGTGAGCTTAAGATGTTGAATGGTTTAGTATAGGATGATCCATATCCCTATCCAGATATGGATACATTCACAAGTGACTCCCTTAATATATTTCTCAAGATAATGAAGTCTGTGAAAACAAGGAATATTTTTAATTTCCTAATTCTTATCTAGATTTTCATATTTAACATGTTAGTACAAGTGGATCAAACAAACCAGGCTTCTGTCCATTTAGTTTCTTTTTTTAATTATTCATTCACTTTAGAATTCATTCTGGTGGGTGCTTTATAAGCTACGTGTTTGTGTATTTTTAGGTAAATATCTGTAAGTATGTATATAAAGCACAAGTTTAAGAGAATTAATTTTTGTAGAGGGATAGAATTTTTTTTGTGTGTTTTTCCTGTTAGAACATCAAATCTTCATTTTGTAGAGTGACTTCTTACCTTTAAAGGACGTGGCTGGTGGGCAGTTAGATGCAAGGTAGTTCCTCAAAAATGATCAAAAGGAGCAAGTTGCAATATTTTAGAAAGCTCTGTCCTTCAGTCGCATTAGCGTCCTGGCCTGTGGGTCTGATGGAAATGGGCCTTAACAGAAAGCCTGGTTATCTGTAGCAATAACCTTAGGAAGCATTGTAAGGCAGGAACCTTTATGACCTCTTTAAATGGTTGCCACAACAACTCCTGCTTTCTATCAGGAATTATTTTCGTGTTGTTAAAAGTGATGGGATTTGTGTCACCATCAAAGCATGTGTTGCATGGTTTCACTCTCTGTTAGGAATCAAACCTAGGGATGAAGTTGTTTCATAGTGGAAATAACATGGAAAACTGGCTTTTCAGGTTAAGGGGCGGATTTACATTCTAACACACTGATTTATACCAGCAAGGAATGTCAGCATGAGGGCTTGCTTCCAGCATCGAGACAGCACTGCTGCCAAGCACAGCAGTCCCACTTTCTCTCCACCCCTGGTATTTATCACTGTGCTGATGCCTCCCTTACACTGGCACAAGCACTGTTACTCTTGTACCATGAAATCTGGGTCAGGGAAAACACCCAGATTAAAATTAAACTGTTTCTTTCCGCATTTAGTTCTGCTGGAGGTCATTTCCCTAGAGCAGTTCTTTAAATGACCGTGCAGCCACTTGTGCCAGCTCCAGGGAGGGAACAGAGCAGGAGCTGGTTCTGAGAGCCCGTGGGGAAACAGGGACTCCTTGATTTCTTAGGCAGTGCTTAGTCTGCATTTTCTGGATGCATACTGTGGCTCAGGGGTGCATTTTCAGTTAGTTTAATCCCATCTGAGACCAACACTTAAATGGGTACTGCCTCCCTCAGAACCTGTCCTGCTCTGAGACGTGTTCCTGTCCCACCTATATGCCTGTTGTTTCAGGCTGCCTGTTTGATGCAGGCAAACACCGCCACATTTGTCTCAGATATGGTGCCAAGAGGTAGGGCTTGCAAATTTACCTTTTAGTAGAAGAGTCAGAGGCCATGTAACATGTTTGTTTTTCAATTTGCATATTCTCCTCTCTGAGGAAAGTTTTATGTGTAGTTTGTGCTAGATTGAAGACAGATGAAGTTAGATGGCTAAATGCAGGTTTCTGAATGTGTCTAGTTGTCAAAGGTCCCATTGTGGTCCATGAAAAACTAGATGGTACAGTTTGGAATTACAAAAATATTCAGCCAATGCACGTCTTCTGTATGATGAATAGCTCTCCAGACACTGTTGAGGATGTTTCAGTTCCCTCAGCATAGGACCAAGGGCTCCAGCCCTGTGAGGGCTCCAGCCAACCTGCCTGACCTCTGTCCAACCCTGCTGAAGGGCATGGGTTTCCTGTTAATCATGTGTTATATTTGCCAGCTGTCTGCAGATGTCTCAGATACCTTAAAGGGTCTCAAATGACCCTGAGTACCTATCTTTAAACAGTAGGATACAAATCCACTGACTAGTCTTCCCTGGATATAGTGGATGTTTACGATAACTATCTTAGGATGCAGAGATCTACCTCATTCAAAGTTAGGTGGAACAAATCTCAATAAATGCTTTTCAAAAAATCCTGTCTAACATAGCATGAGTGTAATTCAATGCAGTAATGTCTCCCTACATAGAGAATTCTGGAGAGAAAGTGGACAAAGGCTTCCAGCTGCTGCTGGCAAGAACAGTGAAGGAACTGAAGTTACTAGAACCAGCAGGTCTACAGCCTGGATCACTCCTAAAAGGGCAAGGATTTGCATTGCGATTACAACTATGAGCTGCATATAGCCATATAGCTCACTGTTATAATTAGTAAGGTGTATCATTATTTCAGTAAAGGGTAGCATGGGTATAGAAGTTCAGAGGAGAGAATAGATAAAAGAATTCTAAAAGAATTCCACAGACTTCAAAAAGAGTTTTCTGCTCAGGATAGCCATCCTCTTTTTTGTGGTTTTTTTTGTTTGGTTTCTTGTTTGTTTGTTTGTTTGTTTGTTTGTTTGTTTGTTTGTTTGTTTGTTTTTCCCCCAGAACATTGCTCTTTACAATGTCTTTACTGACTGGGATATTTCTAGTGAGTCAGGCTGTGTGGAACAGCAAACCAGCAGTGTCCACAGCCAGTGTAGTGTCCAGGCCAAAGGTTCAATGGACTGCAGGTCAAAGTCTGACTAATGAGAGAAGAAAGGTCAGTGAGTTATAGCAACCTAAACTGCAGTGTTGAAGGTAGGAGAGAATGCCTGACATTACTGTGCTGTTTTCACAGAATGAATTTTTCCCTTCAGAACAGCCTGCTTAGTCTTGGTTTACTGACAGAATGTGATGTTTTTCTTATGTGCCTTATGAAAATGTATGAACTGATTTCTCTTGTGTGTGCTGTGGGAGCCTGTTGCAGTCCTGGACTAGGTTCATGAAGAATTGCTCTTGAAATTGCAGGGATTGGAGTGTGAGTCAGGTAGAATGGAACCATTCATACATAAAAAATTACTCTGGAGATCTGCATGATAATTTAGGTTTTTTTCCACTTCATCCAGCAAAATACTATTACTATCCATAACTGTAATATTATTATCCATGTTACTGATTTGTTTTAAACAGCTGAAGAGAATTAATCCTCAGCCTGTTACATAGGTTCTTCAAGCCCTTAATGAAGACTTAAAATCTCTGTAAGATGAAAAATAAATCCCAATGAATAAATTCAACATTAGAAAAATGGTAGATTTTTGTGGATATGGTGCTGTGAGCACATTTATTCTCATTTATGTTGGTGATATGAAGTGAATATCACTGGTAAGGAGCTATTATGGATTCTGTGGTGTCAGAGAAGCACAAAAATTGTGACCAGGTCTTTATCTTAATGAGTAGTTATTGCTTTGTTTGCTTCAACTGAGCTGCAGAATGAGATTTATTTTGAATACAGAGTGAAGGCACTGGACTCAATGAAGTTTAACTGCGTTCATTCTTACCTAAGTCTGTGTGTATGTATCTATAGGAACTTCTGTATGCATATATCATTATTTTGATTAATATATATACAGAGAGAAAGAGAAAGAAAGAGACTTGCAGTGTATGAACATTATAAAGAGTATTCCATTAAAGTAGTGCATCTCAATTTTCTTTATTTATCTAACCATGTACAAAGAAAGCTGGCTTAAGTTCATCAGTTGAAACACACATGGTTTCCAAAAATATGGGATACATAGCTGCTGGGAAAAACTTCATATTCTTCCCAAAAACTTATGAAAAATGTAAATCTCAGTAGTCAAAAAATTTGGTGTCAATCATTTGAGCATATCAGGTGTGAAATACTTTAGCATTAATTATATTCTACATATTCCACACAAATTACCCTTAATACATTGGTGTTAACTCATGTTAACTTGTAAATTAATATTCATACTGCATTGTTTGATGATGATTGCACTTCACACTATTGGGCAGATTCAAACCACAGAAATGAATGCTGGCCTTGAGTTCGCTGCTGGTGTTTGCAGTACAGTGCTGAAATTCTAGGAATGGAGGGAATTGTAGAAATAATATTCTCTACAACATGGATCTTTATCATTTTTCTTTTCCCATATTAACAATATCCTAGCATAGGTTAGAACATATAAATATTATACTTACTAAAGTCAAGAGATTTATACCTTGTTGAGTATCTCTGAAAGAACTCTAAGCACTCTGAGCTATTTGCTTGACACACTATTTAGTTTTTGTAGGAAAGTAATGAAAGTTTTCACTGTTCTATTATTGACCTAAACAACGCCAATTTCTTGACCACTAAGTGTCAGAACATTTTGTGTATTGACTCAAATGTAGAACTGAAAAAATCACAGAGTCATTATGGTTGGAAAAGACCTCCAAGATTATAGAATCCAACTTTCGACTGGACATCACCATGTCAACTAAATTCCATGCTCAGTCATTTCTTGAACACTTCCAGGGATGATGACTTCACCAGCACGTCAGGCAACCTGTACCCGATCACTTTTTCACTGAAAAAAGAATTTCCAGTTGTCATACCTGAACCTCCCTTGGTAGAGTTTGAGGCCAGATCCTCTTGTCCTGTCACTACTGCTTGAAAGAAGGGACCAACCTCCACCTTGCTGCAACCTCCTTTCAAGCAGTTGCACAGAGTGATATCCCTGACCCTCCTCTTTTTCAGGCTAAACACCCCCAGCTCTCTCAACCACTCCTTATATGATTTACTCTCCAGACCCTTCCCCAGCTCCACTGCCCTTCTCTGGACATGCCCCAGCACCTCAATGTCTTTCCTGCAGTGAGGGGCCTAGAGCTGGATGTGGGATTTGAGGTGTGCCCTCACCAGTGCCAAGTACAGGGGCACAATCCCTGGTCCTGCTGGCCACACTGTTGCTGGTACAGGCCAGGTTGCCACTGGCCTTCTTGGCCACCTGGGCACACTGTGGCTCATGTACAGCTGCTGTTGAGCAGCACCCCAGGTCATTTTTTGCTGGTTCACTTTCCAGCTACTCTGCCCCCAGCCTACATGGGGCTGCTGTGACCCAAGTGCAAGACCTGGAATTTGACCTTGTTGAATCTTACACAGTTGGCCTCAGTGCATTGATTCAGCGTGACCAAATCTCTCTGTAGAGCCTTCCTTCCTCAAGTGGATCTGCAGCAATCTGCTGCATCATATCAGACTTAGTTGTCTTTCCATCATGCTACGTTATGATTCTTTGAAACATTTTACAAAATTCCACAGGATACTTGGTTACTGCTGACTTTATATATATTTATAGAGGTTCACTTGTGTGTCAACCATAGACAAAAGAATTGTACAAAATATTAAATAGTAGATTGCAGAGAGCATTCAGGAATTCACAGGAATAATGTGCAGTAAGTTTTGCATTATTTGTATTAATATGGATTTGTGAGGTTTTTGGTTTCTTTTTTATTTTGCAATATTTTATTTTGTGAGTGTGCAAGAACACTAAGTGGCAGGGAATACTTTATCATCAAATTTGATTTGATGTTAGCAGAAATTTTCATATTAGAAAGCCAGTTTCACTCAGCACTGCACAATATAAGAAGAGAACACGTTTACTTTAAAGTTGAAATAGAGTATAGCCATACTGGGATATGCTCAAATTTCAACTGTTAATCTGGAATATTTTCATCATTACATATATATATATATATATATATATATATGTAAATAAGTATATGTAAATATACTTAGGGGTAGTACAAATCAATATACTTTTATTTCGAACTCTCATGCACTTCTGAATAGCTTTTCTTTTATTCAGGTCTTATTGCATACTTGGTAAGGGAGCTAAGAATTAACCTAAAAGGTTATAGCTTTCCTGTGCTATGTACTGTCCAAATCTCATTCTCAAGATCTCTTAGGAGGAAAAAGTTTAACCATAGTCTGAATGAAAGAACAGGTCCACTTTCAGGCCGTTGAATTTTGCCAACCTGCTCTCTGGTAGATTTAAATAAGTGTTCTGCTTATCAAAATGTGATTCAGAGAGAGCAGTGCCCTTTGAGGACACTGATATGAAAGCTGGCTGTGAAACCTGTCTAACACATATGTGGCACATCTGTAGTTTTGGAATAATGTTAAAGGAAAGCATGAGAAAAAAAAGTTGGAAGGCTTGGCCTGTATTGTATGTCTGTGTAAGCAGCTACTGTATTTACCCCAAGGAGAGCATGTGATGACAGACTGGGGAGAAAATGGTTTCTGCAGCCACAC
The DNA here is from genome assembly GCA_013400175.1 of Phainopepla nitens. Taxonomy (NCBI): domain Eukaryota; kingdom Metazoa; phylum Chordata; class Aves; order Passeriformes; family Bombycillidae; genus Phainopepla; species Phainopepla nitens. The sequence goes on along the minus strand of VXBQ01017088.1, from coordinate 198,827 downwards.
ATGAGTAGGAAAGAGAGAGACAAGTGTGTCCAACAACCTGTAGAGTGCACTGTCAGAAAACAAGGAGAGAACCCAAGATCAAATCTCATTTATTTCCCTCTAGCCAAAACTAAACCTTTTCTGTCTATGGAGCAACACAGTGCTTTAGTGAGCTACTCAAGACAGAGCCTAATGAACTATCTCAGAAATCAGCAGGGTTGAGGAGGCTCAGCAGAGCATCCATCTGGTAAAGCTTTGCCTCTGACAGGGCTGAGTCATGTGGCACCATCCTTTGTGCCATGAAGAGGTACCTGCTCAACTGGAGATTGTTTGTGTCACTCTAACAGGATGCACACACTGTGTCTTGCCCCCATGTTCATGAGCAAAAGCACATTAAGGTATTTTGGTGACTGTAGATTGAAATACCTGTTCAATGAAAGAACTGCAACCTAGGGCTCTTAATGTAAGCACATGCTAGAACAAACGTGTCTGCATTGAACAAGTAGTTTTTGAGACAGTACGCACACATTTCTTTTCACTTTAGCCTCCAATGTTCTTTAACATAAGGACTTTTATCAAACTTATCCTGAAAGTTGCTCATTAACTAGGAAGTGAAAAGAAAGTACTTTCCCATGGTTATGTTAGACTGTATTACCCTCATTAACCTCTCAAGAACTTACTCAGGGAGTATGTGAAGAGGTGAAGAACAGACGTATTGCTTGTGTCTCAGCAGCTAAGAAATCTAAAAGATATATTAATTTATTAACATGAGGTAAGAATCATGTCCAAAGGATTAGAAATATGTTTGGACAAAGATGTTTCCAGGTCACAAGATGTTCTCTTGAGATATTTGAGTTAAAGTGTGAAAAAAAACATATTGTGAGACCTCCTTTGGACTACAGCATCCAGTTTTAGAATCATAGAATGATTAGGAGTTTGAAAGGATCTTAAAGTTCATCTAGTTTCAAATATTTTGTTCCATTTAGTCAAAAAACATCTAGTTTTATCTGTTCAACAATTTTTGGAGTGTTCCACCGTAGAAGGTGGAGACAAGGGCAAGAAGCCCCTGCTTTTGTAGGTGGAGATTAGTGAGAATATCCCTTTGGTCAGTTTGGATTAGCTTTCCTATTTGTGCCTCCTGCCAAGATCTTGCCATCCCCAGCCTTCTGAAGGGTGGTGGAAAGTTGGAGAGACAGTTCTGATGCGGTGCCAACACTCTTTTGGCAGGAGCCAAAAACACTGGCTATCAACACCAGTGCAAAGCACACCACTGCGAGGGCTGCTGTGGGAAAATTAACTCCATCTCAACCGCAACCAGTGCAACCTTATAAATAACATTAATATTTTCCCTCTTTGCAAAGGAAAGAGAAAGCTACCTAGGTAGACAAGTGATTTTTTTTTTAAACAGACAATGTAGCAGGTACTTCTTTGAAAAGCTTAAGGCTAGAGCCCACCCTTCCAAGTGACAAGATGGGACTGGCCAGTAGAGTTAAAGGAGGAAAATTTCTCTGGCACAGAGAAACCAGTCAAGGATCTGATATAGCAAGGGTGTGGGCATGAGTTAAGTTAACTGTGCAAATGTTAGAATGATTGAAACTTTATTATGGATCACAAAACTCTTCAGATCTGTCTCTAAATAAGGAGTCACTGCCATATTTTTCTTCAGAATGTGTGGCATAGATTGTTTTGCACAGGAGGATCAGCAGTGTATTGCTTTCAAACCGACCAACTGGTCACTCAGCTTTCACAGGTGGCCTGAAATGTACATATTTCAGCAATGTCGAACAGAGGACCAGCAATCTGTGACATTTCATATGTTGCACAGTTGTCTGTATGAAGATTAATACCTTTGCCATCTCATTTTCTGCTCTTAATTCATATCCACACCTGTTTGGTCTTACAGAACAGAGAAAAAAATCCTGTAAGTTATGCACCTCTTATGTACCTCTCATGTACCTCTCATTAATCAATCCTGCTAATTAAGACATCCATTTTCTTCTAGAATTAGAGTAAGAAGAGAAAGATGTGTTCTTAAAAGATATCCAGGGGAGAGGCTTTCACAGGTAGCTCTCTGTAACCATCTATACTTGCACAGCTGGAGGGCTGCCCAGGCTGATTCCGTCTGAAATGTCCTGTTAATCTCATTGAACAAACAGTGAGCTTTGTCGTCTTCTCACCTCTGCCCTGTTCTCCAACCTCTGCTGTATCCTCTATTCTTCATGGCCCTATGGTCCACGGGGCTTCTGTGGCATTCCTGGAATGGGCTTCCATGGGCCTCAGTCCCTAGCATATTGTTGCATCTTACAAGAAGCAGAAATCCTAACAGGTAGCAAGGGCACTGTCACATTTAGTGGGGGAAAGAAAATAAAAATTTTGAGCAGCTGTGAAATCAGTTTAAAATAACAAGTTTAACACCCCCAGCCAAAAGGAGGAGGTAAGTGATGACAGCTCGGTACTGTGTCATCAACTTTGTTCAGATTGCTACAGGCAAGAGTTTTCCAAGCGACTTCCCAAGTGCCCCCCATGGTGCTGCAGCCCAGAGAACTGCCCTGGTTTGTGTCTCAGCAACCTCAACAGGTACAGCAGGTGACATGTGGGAGGCTGAGGTCATGTCCTAACAGGTGAGCGCTCTGCAGCTCCCTTTCCAGAAAGGGTGGGAGACAGCTTTCTTTAAAAGTGATAAACATTTGTGCTGGCTGGCAAGTTCAAACTGCTGTGATCACACACCTCTGCACGTTTCTGTACCAACTCTGAGGCAAAAAAATGTAAACTTGAGGCCAGAGATACCCAGACCTTCATCTGCCTGTATGCTATAGCCAGCAGATTTGGTGGGAGCCAGACTTGACTTGACTTGAGAAAAACATTGCCTCCCTGACTCTTGGGAAAAAGCTGAAGGATTTTAATTTTTCAATACATATAGGACAGCAGTGGTGGAAATATTCATCAAGGATTTTTCAGAAGTTTGAGAGATGCCAAGTCAAATAGCTAAAATAGTAATCTCTTTTCAAGCCGAATAAAATGTGAATTGTACATAAGTTGTTAAAATCTATTGTATAATAAAAACAAATTTGATTGTAAAGATGAAATTTTTCTACTGCTGATTTTAATTTAATTGCTACTTATCTCAAAGTGTAAGTGAAGATTTCATGCAGAGAAGAGAGAGAAAGAAATGATGTTTTGGAAGCAATATACTATCAAGATTGAGTTGCCATAATTTCACAGTCACTTCTGTCCCCTGTCCTTCTGCTTTATGTCTGTTGAGCTTCTCTTGTGGAAAACTCACAGTGCTCATATTATTCTGGACTCTCAACTCTGCTTTTCTTTTCTGAAGTACTTTTGTGCACTAATTTTTAATATTTAAACAGATTTCTGACATCTTGGCTGGAATCTTTTAAGGAATCTTCGGCTTCTTCCAGTTTTGTTTTTCCTTCTTACAGTATACATTGTAACTACAACATAGGAATTTCAGATAAAATAATACAGGAATATATTATAATTAATAAGAATATTCAGTTCTACTCTTTAGGATAGACTTCAAGTAACACTAAAAAATTTGTCATGATATAAAAAAATAACACATTATTGCAAAAATGTTTCTTTCCTCAGCAGAACTAACATCTTTGACTACTCTGCAAGGCTTGTCGCAAGTCCAAGTTAGTGACTTCAAAAGGAATCCTTTTCTGTTCTTGTTTATATTAACAGTTTTATATGTTTTCTGTTTTTTTAATCTGCCATTGCTGAGCAGGACTAGATCACCTGCAAAAGCTTATAGTTTGAAAAGGATGAAAGGCACCACAAAGGAATTTCTCTGGTCAAATAATATTAAAAGTTAAATGTTTGAGATTACCTGGTACAATTACTCTGAAATGAATTAAAAAGAAATGTTAAATGAACCTTCCTGGCATTTGTTCTCTTCCAGTCAGTCAGGCATTTTATTTGTTGTATTGCCAGAACAAAAAAAGAAACCAAAATTCAAGTCTCTGGAAGTAAATTCTTAATAACAAAAACCAGTTCAATCACTTTGACACAGAGTTAAAAGAATACTTTTTGTGTCAATGCTCAGTGAGTTGCAGCAAGTCCAGTTGATAAAATGGAAATGCTATTCCAACTTGTTTAGAGTATGTTTCGCAAATAATAACAACCTCTTAAATTCCTCTTGCATACATTTTCCTCTTAAGTCTGTAAAATTTGAGATTTATGAGTTTGGATTGTGATCTGAAATTGAGGGGAATTTTCTGCAAAGACAGTGTTCAACAGCTAGAAAAAAAAAAGTTGAAAAGTTCAATTACTTCTTCAAGGGAAATTTGCCAATTTGACACAAAAAAACAATTTAAAATTAATTTTGAAAAATGAGAGGTCTCCATTTCAGATGATACCCCCTCATGCACCCTGGTTTTAAGCATGAGAATGATTTTGCAAGCAGTGAAATATTAGGCATGCATGTAGGAGTCTGCAGTAGTGGATTCTAAATGAAAATGTAATCTAATGAAAGGGAAATCGGTCTATTTTTTTCCCAGAACAGAGAAATTTCTTGAACTAGTACAATATGAAGTGAGATAATATTTTGATTGTAATTATATTTCTCCTGACTCCTGTTCTGTTGTAATGTCTTGCATTTTTGAGGTTGCAGTGCGCTTTTCTGTTATTACTGATATTACTTAATATAAATTGACTGGGGCTTAGGATGTGCCATGACCCTCAAATTAACACTTTGTCTGAGTAGGCTTCAAATGAGAGTAGTTTTCCTATGGGCTAATGCAGGTGTACTTTAAAGGTATAAACCAGAAAAGAAGTCCCCAATGTGACAGTAACCAAGATGGTTGAGCTAAACCCGTTATTCTGTGAGCCAAGGAAATGAGCCTTGCTTCAATTCAGCTGGAGCCTCTTGGGAGAAGTTGTCTGGCGCCACAAAACAACTTAGCAATCAGAGACTGAAAACTATTAAGTTTATTTTAAGAATATGTTGTCAGAGATCTAATAAATTTACTTGTTGCTGCAGGCCATGCATGTATGAAGCCCTAACTAATCCAGGTGGTGTTTTTTCCTTCAGAGGGAGGTGCAGGGTGTGGATCTTTAGGAAAAAGGTATTGTGCTTTAGGTAATGTGGGCACAGTTTAATGATAGACATGACAGCTTGAATGGTATGTTTGGGTTTTCTCTTAATTCTCACAAGGCAATTTAAATTAATTTTCTCGTGCAAAGTTAGTTAGTGACTACATAAAGTGCTGATTAGTTTAATGAAAGCGTGGAAATAACTATAGTAACAGAACAGTTCTTCTAAACCAAATAGCTTTCTTTTGTTGCTGTATTTAAATATTCCAAAGATTACTTTTAAAGTGTTGAAATTTACAAATTTATCATATTACTGTTCAGGACCAGCTGTATCTTTGAGTTTTCTCAGGACCCTCCTTTGTCAAGAAGACAACTTAACTGGGTTTTAGTTAGCCATATAGACTAGTGGGTTGAACACTCTCCGTTACATTCAATGCAGGGGGTAAAATCTTTCCAGAAGGTGATCCAGCTGCTCTTATAAGATGTGCCTGCAGTTTCTGAAGGTGTAGTTCTTTCCATTCCTTGTGCTTAGACAGCTAGTTTTAATTAAACATACATTTTTTAATAGGATAACATTAGATTATATGAATCCTACATCTAGGAAAGATCTCTTGTAAGGATCTCTAAGATGTCTTCACCTTTTGTTGAACAGGAGCCAGTTGATTATGTTCCTGTGCTCTGGAACCTGAGCAAAAACATACTGTGTTTTGCCAGGAGTGATTATTCACTGGAGCTATTGAATTTATTTGCTCTGAGTTCTTTTCTGCCCAGAAGCAATGGTCATCCTGCAGAGCTCGTTCCTTCCTTACAGCACAGAATCCAAAACCAGCAAGTGGGTCTTTTGGATCCCTTAGAAATATGTTACAATTTAAGCACTTGATATACTTAAAGGCTTTTAAACACACACAATGCTTCAACATCTTTTTTGATGGTTCAGATTGAGTTGCTCTTTATCCACTTTGCTCTTTGCTTTGAAAAGGAAGTCTCCTCATAGTCTCTTGGTGCAGCCAGTGGAGTGTCAGTGTCCTGGCTCTCAGTGAAATAATTTCTACCAAGCTGATTTATATCGAAATTAATTTAAAGCTATAAAATTAATTGGCTGAACAGGAAGTGCATATTTGCTTGCACAGTTTTTGTTAATGAAAATCAGGTTAATCACTTAATCAGAACCCAGTTAATCTCCTGCAGAAGACCTGGACATAGACTTGAATTGGGAATTCCTTAAATTAAGCCAGTGTGAATCTCCAGACTGCACTTAGAGACATCCTTAGTGATACTCAGTTGAATTTTATGAGGATCCAAATTTAATACTAAGGCACTAGGTAACGTTGACATTTATGTCTTGTCTGTCACTTCCCCTTCCTTTTTGTAACAAAGCAGCTACATGACATTCTTCAGATAGTTCTTCTGTTACATGACTTCAGGCATTTGCTTATTCTGAGCCCTGGTAAATGTGGCCCTTCCAACTTGTTTTTTGGGGGTGGATATAAAACAGAAAAAAAGAGTTACAGAAACTACTGAAAGACGGAAGCTGTCTGCAGTTCATTGGATATCAGCAATTATACTCCAGGCAAGCTAAGTCCCTAATGCTGGGAAGTGTGTGTTTTCTCATGAGAAGTTCAGAGAAAGCATTGTTTTAGTCCCTAATCACCAGGGGCCGATTTAGGGGGTTTGTTTTGGCTGTTCTGCAAATATATTGAGTTACAGTGGCAGATAGAGTGCAGGAGGGTGCAGAGTTCAGGAAGTTGCTTTAGTGATTGGGGTCTATTTTAGTATACTTGAAAGACACTTATAAAGGTGAAGCGTTTTTAAGATTCTCTAATCAGGCAAAATCATTGGGTTATCTTATGCATTTTTAAAGTAAATTGAAAACTTTCTAGTGTTACATGCTGGGTTTACTTAGGCATTTTACTTCTGCAATTTCCTTATGAAATTAAAGCAGTTTTACAAGATATACCCTTTCTGAAGGTCATAGCAGAGGGAATAGCCTGCGATCATAGAATCATAGATTAGTTTGGGTTGGAAGGAATATTTTCATGTCATCTAGTCCAATGATGTGCTGCCTCAATACATTGAGAGCAGAACATTTATTGTCTACTTTACTGCTAGGGTGAGGAGGGGATTAATAGTTTGGCAGAAAACAATATTTACTTGAGACTTTTGCCTTATTAACCTGAGGCTAAAATGTACTGGGACCATTATATGGCATGGCAAATCAGAGCTGTTGAAACTGTGTGCCTTGAGCTAGGCATATAATGCCTATATATTTATTCTGACTAGCAGAATCACCTAGGATTTATATATTTCTCCTGTTATCTGGTTCCTGTTATTTGGTTCCTAAAAATAGGTTTATACTTTCCATGAATGACTAGGAAAATAGTGTGGGGAAGTGGAAAGTACCGAGGTTCACAGGAAGCTTCATGACTAAATGGGGAATCGTAATGCTGGGGACTAAAATTTCTGCATTTCACGTCAGATTTTGCTTCTAATAAACCTGTTGATGTAACTTTATCCTGTTGTACATTAACTGACTTGATTTGACGCAAAAGAGACTGATCAGAACACATGTCTAAAAATGGACATTTCCCTGTTCTTCCCTCTCTCCGTATCTTTGAATTCAAGTTCAGGTTTCTGTTTCCAGATGCTTCATGTCCCTACTGCAAAGAGAAGGGTAGGGTAATGCCAGGTTAAGTAATCCTGTCTGAATGAGGCATCAGATAAGGTCAAATATTTAGAACCAAGGAAGAAGGAGTGCAGCAGACATGTGGACATGCAAACAAGTCAACAAGTATTGCATTGCTGTACAGTGATTCCTGAACTGTAGGCAGACTGTTCATACGTCACAGTTGTTTGATTCTCATTATTAACATCCTTTTGCAGTCTGTTTAGAAAGCGAAATAAGAAGAGGAAGGAGAAAAGACCAGTAGTAAAAGTTTTGAAGAAATTCTTTTTCCTTATTGCTTTATTTACTGGCTGTTTTTTTCCACTCTTTCTTGTTTTTGATATATGTTCTTTTCCTCAAGGCATTTATAGGTTGGATTTTTTTTTTCCCTGTTAAACAACCTTAGCTAATAACTAAAGAGAGCAGATACATTGTACCTTGAAGCTCTACAGGTCCCAGATAGCTGTGTTTGTACAGATATACCTTGTGCACACAATGAGTCTGTGTGGCTGTGGTTACACAGGGTAGGCCCTCTTGCTGATTCATCTCTGATTTATGCCATGATACTCAGCAGGGAAGTCAATATCTGCATCAAGATGCATCAATTTCTGCTTTTATTTATGAATTAGGGTATGGGGTAGCTTCTAGGGACAGAAAAACTACAATTAGACTTTTCTTACAGAATGGCCATTTTTTATGAGCCCTCAGGTCAGCAGTGCTCAAGGTACAAAATTTAATGTTAAAATTATTTTTGTACTGTCTTTACATAGCTCTGTGATGTATGGAAAAAACTGGAACTGATTCTTTCCTTCTCTGAGCTCTTTGCACCTTGACAGAAAAGTCTGACAATCTAATATGTATTTTTTTAATTAAGGATTTGTAACTTTAGGATACCTGAGCAGCATAGCTGGAAAGATGAATGCTTGAATAGGAATATTAATTTATATATTTTTCCCTTCAAGCAGTTGACTGACCAAGTCCTCCTCTCCCTCCTTTTTTATTCATGTTGTGTAACTGAAACTGTTTTTTCCAGATGACTTGATCTTTTTAGGAATTTCTTGTTTGATGACTTATGCAAAAATAATACATCACTGTTTTCTGACAGGCAAACAGTTTGCTGACAGGATTTCTTTAAAGACCATTGCCAAGTTATATCTATCTTTGACTAGTCATATGCAGGCAAATCTTTTCAGAGGGTTTTGTCCTTAAAAGCCTCAGTCATGAAGTCCCTTGGTGACTCACTCTCAATCCTTACCTTCAGCTCCTTACAAAGTTTCTAAACTCTTGCTTTCTCATTTCTCATTAATATCTCCCTGCACCACCTCCTGTCTAGCATCTTCTGATTTAGCCCTGCTGCACTCTGATCTCCAGCAAAATTCAGGAAACAAGTTTTCATGCCTCACTTTAGCAGCATCTTGCCAACCATGCCTCATTGATGCAAAGTTCCTTTTGGATTTACCTTGTTCTAACACTGCCCTCCTTCCTTTTGTGTAGTTTTAAAAGTAATGGCTTCCCTCTCCGGGCTTCTTATGTATTTGTACAGCCAACACTTGTCTGGGAGAGGAGTAAAAGCAGAACTGTCACTGGGTTATAGTAGCTTAATGATTTGCCCAGCTGCTAAATGTCTGATTGTGCCCAAGGGCAATGCTTGCGAGCAGGGCACAATCCATCTGCTGACAGAAATATTATTGTAGGGCAGATACTTATTTTAATAATGAACCAAATTAAAGTGGCATGTGCTGTTTTATTTCTGACATTTTATAACTTCTAAAAGCTATACTCTTTATATTCTTCACAGATGTTGTGTTTGGGTGGTGCTTTGGCTCGAATGTGTTGTAGCAGTTTCATCCAGATCAGGCAGGGGGCTATTCATCTTACGCAGCATTAGGTGGTTGTAATAAAATTGTCTACAATGTAAAGGGTCACAACAGGTGTTTTTAAAAGCTGCTGAGGTAAAATGCCGGTATTTTTGCATATTTCAAGGGAATGCTAATCTAATTCAAAAATAAATGCCTAAATTAAGTCATAGCCTTACAAAATGTCTTTTTCCTGGGTTTGGCTATAAAAATCGTAGTTTAGTCCCAAAATAAATACCCAAAATTAGGTAAGGTGTATCATAGGCTGCCTGTTCTGTTTTGTTAGCGGTCTGTAGTAATCATAATAATAATAATAATAGTAGTAGTAGTAGCTAATAATAATAAGAAGAGTGGTTTTACTCTGTGGGACAGTGGACTGTGAAATAGCTTGTATAAATTAGAAAACATGTCTTCTGAACATGATAAGAAAGCACAAAGTGAAGACACAAAGGTTTAAAATACCTATATTCTTTTCTTAAATTTTTAAAGCTGATGGGTTTGGTACTGCACATTCTAAAAGGTGAACATTACATATTTCAGGGACAGAAGTAGGTCTGTAAAAATGGACACTTGCTGTAACCCCCTTAAGAAATAAACTTTTTGCTTAATTGTTGGGGTATTTTAATTCTATGAAAAAAATAGAAAGAAACTACTGAAAGCAAGAAATAGGTGGAATGAAGACAATACTAAATCTCTTTTATTGCCTTTCTCATGCTGTTTTTCTTCCTAAATTTCATTCATAAGAGACCTGTATGTAAGATGTAGATTGTGTGCCTTTGTCCACAGCACATTTAACCTTGAGTTCTTTGGATAAGAGAATAAATTATGCCAGATTTTCTTTTACTTTCTATCCTCTGGTTAGAATCTTTTGTTTAAAAGGATGCAAACTCTGCTAGAAAATTTTCTTTTACCTGAGCAGTTTCAAATATCTGACATTCTCATTTGTAGTAAGCTCATGCTGCAGTATTTCTTCTCACTAGTGGTACAAATAGGTTCTCTGTCCTCTAAAAGACAGTAAATTTCCATCCTTTTTATATGTCAGAAGCTTTTATCCTTCTGTTAAATTATGGTCAAATTGGGCGGTGTGTTCAAGGGTGGCACACAAATGGCTTTTCTCACTGGATTGGAGAACAAGTTGCATTGTGTTACATTTGTCCCCAGCAACTCATGGGAAGACATAACACATGGCTAACCTAATGTGTTGAGTGCTGCTGTAGTTACTGCTGTAACTCTATAGCTGCTGCTTCTCTGGGGTACTCACTGGTTTTTGATATGTGTGTTTGTCGCCTTCCCCTTTGTCAGTAACAACAGAGATCGAAAGGAGCAGAAAGGAGCAGGGTGAGGAGTGCAGGGAGATACTCCAGTAACCAATTCCCTCCTTTCATTTACACAGTACCTTTGCCTCCGGGTGAGATTGCACAACTGTAGTTCCTGGGGTTTTCTGGTAGGCAGGTCACTAGAGAAACACAAAGGCTTATCTTTGAAGCAGAGTGAAAGCACATGGAGTGGCTGCCTCATTTTTCAAGAATGGAAGAAACTGGAAGGGGTAAACCACCTTCATTTGTCTCTTCCTCCAGTAATTAAACCATGAATTAATTTAAGTGCGTAGATATGTCTCCCTGCTGTTCAGAGGAAGGACTTTTTCACTGGCTTGAGTACAGAAGTGTTAATTTCTAAAGGAAATTTCTTGCACGTTTAAGACAGTTGTTACCTGAGCAAACCTTGTTCTGTAGCAGCACCTTGTGGGAAGGAAATCAGACTACAGTCTCCCACACAGGCCAGCATTCCCAGAACACAGTTCTGCCATCAGTGAGCTGAGCAGCTTATTTTATTATTGCTATAGAACTTACAGGACTCTAAAGTAATAAAATGCACATCCATTAGGATGATATACAGAAGGCATCCCAAATACATTTTTATTAATTCTTGATCTTTTTCGCTTAAGAAATAATAAAATTAATGTACTGTATTTGTATGCATCTAAGAAAAAAAAATACTCCCATGTGTAGCAAATGTGTTATGGTTGGGTTCTTTACTTGTAATTTCTTAGTTTTAAATCTTTAAAACCTTTGGATTCTGATGTCCAGATAGATACATATCTTACACAGGATACAAGGTTGTTTTAACCTCAGAAGACAAAGAAATCTTTAACAAAAATTAAAAGTGATATATTTTTAATTTTGTTTTGCAGGAGGCAATAAGCTGAAAAATCAACATTTTCGCCTAAACTGGGCATGGATTTCCTTAGAAAAGGAGTATTACTTAGTAAATGAAGAGTCCAAGTATCTTGATGTTGTTCTTAAACGGAGAGGTTACCTGGGAGAAACCTCTTTTATAAGTAAGTTTAATTCTGACCTTATCAGTTGCTTCTATAAATCACTGCCCAGCCAGCTGGTATAATGTATCCATGCATTGTATCCTATTACTGCTGCTTCACCATAAGCAAACTATATTCAAAGGAATTTGTTTGATTATTAAAGAGTGTATCTTTTATATGATGCATGATTTCTTTAGTTAAATAATTTTAACTAAATTTTCCCTTTTGTGTGTTCTTTTTTTTTGTCTTCTGCAATTAATTTTTGAATAAACAACCCAAGACACGGTCCTTCTTTCTTTGATACCACTGTGTGTTTCACAGAGTACAGTTCCTGCCCAGATCTTCTTTTCCCTATAATGAAGAAATACAGTTGTAGCAAATGAAAAGACAACAATAAACATGTATCATTTTCCAGGAAGACCGCTGTGAGCTGGTCTGACCAGCAGCTACGAGCATTGGGCTCGTTTTTTTTCATTCAATGTTGGCAGTCAACTGAGGCTGATACAGGAGGTGTTGAAAACTGTTTGCAGTGTCTGGGGAGTGAAAAGGTGAAAAAAAGGTTGTGTTATCACATTCTGCAACTTCACACCTGTTTCTAGCCCCTGGATCTGTTTCCTCCTCTGATGCATTTGCTCCGGGGAGCATTATCCATGTACAATTTCACATTGAAACCTATGGTGAGCTTACGCTGCTTAGAGCAAACACTCAATTTAAAGCTGTTTTTGCAGAGATATGTACGCACTTACCTGGCAAGTTTCTGTTTAGGGCTTTTTCTGATTAAAAATCTGAGTTTCAGGTACTGAGATGCAGTAAGGACACCTATTTTGGCATGAGATTTAGGGGATCTAGACCTTGACCAACAGGATTTTACTTAAAAGACTCCGTTTTGAACAGCGAACAAATTTTGGTATTTCTTTTAAAGAAAGAAAACGAATGGAAGAGATAAATACATAGTTAAGGATGTTTAAATTAATTACTGGTACTAAATAACACATACTGATGTGACTTCTGATCCTTCAGATCAGAAGTTTACAAAATTTTCTACTTATGGATTCAAGGTAAGTTTTACTATTGAGCTGACTGAAAAATCAGCAAAACCAGTTTGAGTAACTTGCCTATGACTACCTTAATCTTGCAAATGGAATTACAGAATTGGAAAGAGCACAAAACAGACTGGTCAAGATGCTTGCTGCCTTTCTGGTCTGTATGCAGTGCCAAAGTGGCTGAAGGTTTATAGGTTATATAAAATTGGCTAAGACGAGGCACAAGCCTGAAGAAAGAAAGGCAAGATTTGTAGGGAAGGGTCATGTTTTCAATACCTTAAATAATACAGTCAGAAGAAACAATAAGAGAAGGGAGAAGTTTTAGGGATTTTTTTCTGAAAACCTGAGAAAAGCCTTTAAGATTTCAGTTGTACTGTGGGATTTAAACAAGGCCAAACACACGAGTTAGAGACAGTTTTGAAATACTGTCTAATTTCCATGAGGGTCTTTCAGACAGCCTTAAACTAGGAGTGAAGTGCCTGTGAAAACCTGTTTCAGAGCAGTCTCAATCTGAGGCTGGAAGGTCTGTGCCATCTCTCTGGATTGAGTTGTTTGAATTTTTTCCCATGGACTTGCAGCTTCAACTTCACTTTAAACTAATGATTGTCATTATGCAAACACTGAAATAAGAGGATAATAATTTTTAAAAATTCTTATTGCAATTGCAGTGAGAGCAATGGTTCAGGTTTTGCATCTTCTTTCATTTTTATTCAGTATATTTTTCCTTTGTGTCTTTGTGTTTTCCTTAGCTTTCCCTTTAAAGTCTGAACTTTCCAGAGGTGTTTTTTTTTTTTTTTTTCCCTAAGAGAAGGTTTCAGGCAGGCTGCTATTTAGATGTTCTGGAAAAGAAGAGAACCCAGAGTGCTAAAAGGAGAGAGAAAAGTCTGTTGTCCTTTTTGGACGTCCATAATTGAATTATGGGGAAATGGAAACTTGAGATAACTTCAGAGAATGTAGAGTTTTTCCACCTCTATGTGTGACACCCAATCAACATAAAATTGATCAAGACTAATGGATTTAGTTTGAATGTTCTCAGGTTGTGAAAAGTATACTTTTCTACGTGTCTTTTAAAGATGACACAATGGGAAAAAAATTACCAGTGATTTTTTATAATGACATGGATTTCTGATTTTAACAGGTATTAGCACCAAAGATGGTACTGCCAGGAAAGATAAAGACTTCAGAGGAAAAGCCCAGAAGCAGGTGCAGTTTAATCCTGGTCAAACCTTAGCTACATGGCGAGTACGGATTTTGAGTGATGATGAACATGAACATTCTGAGTCCTTTCAAATTGTTCTTTCTGAGCCCGTCATGGCAATTCTGGAATTTCCTGCTGCATCCACAGTGGAAATTATCGACCCAGGAGATGGTGAGCACCTTTCCAGAACTGTACTGCCAGTATGTGTATATACCAAAAGATAAACTGGAGGTCAAATGCTGTGAGTAACGGTGGATACTAGAGACTGAATGTGCTCAAAATATTTCTGAAGTCAGAATTGGGTTTCAGGTAGACATTTGTCCTCCATCACTTTAAGTGCTTGATGAAGGGCTTACTCAGGTAGCATGTTTTTTGTGAAATACCTGCATTATTTTATGATATGTTATTCCGAGGGGCTTTGTTTGTTTGTTTTCATTTTGGGTATAACAGGTTTTCTATTAAATGTCTTTGCAGACCAAATGTGTCTGAAGACTTGGCAGAAGGCTGACTTGATTTACTCTGCCATGGTAATTCATGTGGGAGAGGATGGTACAGGAAAGTCTAGGCTGATTGATCACAAGTTTGGTCTTGGAGCAAACTATTTGCCTCAGTTAGGCCTTGATATCGACCTGAGAAGCTCAGTAATTTTAAAGGTCATTAGACCCAAGTGTAGCTCCCACTGTGTCAAGAACAAATAAAATTGTGGTTAAATATAAATTAAGAAATAAGCTGATTTTAAAAAATTTTAAAGAGTAAGTAGAGCATGCTCTGGTTGCTTTGCATCTTTTCAGCTGCATCCAGACACTTGAACCTGTGGGCTGTAGTCACACAGAACTGTCCTTAAGAAATCTTTTAACAACTGTAAAAATTTGAATTGTACAGTCTTCCCTAATTAACATTAGAAGAGTGTTAGTCATGGAAATTATCAGAGATGTCTTAGGTCCTAGTTACAAATGCAAGTTAAGCCAGAACTTCTCACATGCATTTTTAGTCACTCAGAAAAATATTGCTTAACTTGAAAAGCGGCATGTATGAGGCACAGAAATAACTTGAAAATGTGTAGAATCTCTGTTTTCTGTGATCAGTAAGATAGCATAGTTAAAGGTAATTGGCCAAGTCTTCTTTATGCCAACAACAGTATTTTTTTTATTTCTTACATTAAGATAAAATTTTTACAATCCCAGAGAATTTGTATTAATTATACATAAAGTGAAATTGCAGAGGGCAAAATCAATAGCACAGCTGCAAATCAAGGAATACCTTGAAGAAAAATAGAGAGAATTTTAATGGGAAGGACTGTGTTTCTTAACAGTCTTTTGAAGCTCAGGGTTTACCGAGCTCACTGAATAGGAACCATCAAAAGTTTTATTCTGCTTCCAGTGAAAAAATCATTGATTTGAGTGGTGTAGCTTCAGGATTATAACTGTGAGTTTTTTTGGAAGGCTGTACCAGCTTCTTGGGGTATGGGACATTAGTTAATGTTTTATTTGAAATATAGATTACATAGGGATGTGGTTTTTTTATACTACCTATGATGGTGTAGCTCATTCTCCTCCAAGCTTTTATGTTGTTCATAAGGTCTGTTAAACTTTTATAATGGCATTTTACTCCTAGTTGAATAATGAGAGAGAGAGAGAGAGGAAACCGAATAAATCAGATTCCTGCATGTTTTGGAAGGTTAGAGTTTTTTATTTTGCCAACTAAATCCTGAAGGGAGAAATAGAAGGAATGAAGTGGGTTTTTGTTTTTTGCCTTTTTTTTAGTGATGCCTTTTGCTTTACTTTTAAACAAAAACGTAGGGATCTGGTATTTTTCATGTTGAATTTTTGTCTTGCTAGAATAGTGAGTAGTCTAGGTCTTACCAAACCTGAATTACGGCATTTTTAAGGCAGGCTTTTGACCTTAAGTCATGCTAGCAGTAGTTGGAGAAATCAAACCTGGAACATGTTGTCAAAGAAGTCACTTGAAAATTTTGAGAACACTGTTTACCAAAGTACTCTGAAATGATGAAAAATTTTCTTTGTACAGTCAGCTGGTATCACTTAAGTTGATATTATACAGAATTATATTCTGTTTGGGTTGCAGTCACACTAATGAAACTGTAAAGGTGCTTTATAATTATGTGCATAGCCACCTTTTGTCCTTGAGTTTTTGAGGGAACAAGAACAAAATTTATCCTGAATCCCAGTAACCACATAAACCCCAGCAATCTGATTATATGAGCATAAAATAATGAAGGAGTTCAGCATGCATCCTAGGGTTTTTTCCCCCTGAAAATATTATATCTTTTTGCATGATACATTTTAGGGTGAGATTGCTCCTCAAACTTCACTGGCTGTATTGTCTGGATCTCCTTTTAGTAAAAAAAGGAGTGTAGATGAGTAACCCACTCAAATCAAATGTCCAAGTCAGAGTAAGATGTCAAGAGTTCAACGTTGCTCCTCAATGCCAAATGATTTTCCTGGTTATCTTGATGCAGTAAGTTAAAGAATGGCCTTGGTGAACCACAGCCTGTGTGTGAGCTATGCTAATGATACTTCTGTAGTTAACAGTTAATTATTAAATGCCATGGAAATAATAAAAATATAGACTTTGTGGACAAATTCTGCAAACACTGTCTTGCACCCTTAACCCTAGATAAACAAATCAGTCACATTAGAGATCACTTAATAGGGATTTGTGAGTTCAGACCTAGTGATCTGATTTTCTTTTCCATTTCTGGAACACTAAGAAACTCTACTTCTCTCACTCTCCAAGTTGTACTTACAATTTAGTGGCATTGCTAATAAATGTGAATTATTTGTGCACTTTAGAATATTCAAAAATTCTCTTAGCTAATGTACCGGGGACTTCATGAGGTTCTTTTCTTTGCAGAGTCAACAGTCTTTATTCCTCAGTCCACTTATACTATTGAAGAAGATGTTGGTGAGTTATTTATTCCAGTCAGAAGAAGTGGAGATGTGAGTCAGGAGCTGATGGTCATCTGCTACACACAACAAGGTAGTAGAATCTACTGTAGAATAAAAATGACAAGAGTGAAAAAGAGGCAAAAATTTAAAAATATTTATTCTATCTATTTTATAATAAAATTGTTTATAACTCTGCTAATTACTTTTTCATCTAAATATCTTCAATCTCATCTGGAAATGTATTAATCTCTGCAATCTGTCTAAGAGTATTACTGAACGCAGTTTAAAAATCATCATGGAGAGGTGAAGAGGATCTGTGTTGTTTATATTTCTGCAAGATTTTTATATGCAGCCCCATATATCTGAAAGTGATGACAACTGAAAGCACTGCAATGATTGCCCTGGCTCTCCTTCACTTGTTTATATCTTGCAAAAAATTATACAAAATAATATTGCTTAATTGTCATACTTGTCCTTCCTCTGACTTTCAGTCTCTTACTAATAATACATGTGCAGGACGTGGGGTTTCCACATCTGTAGTTTTATTGTTATTTTTTTATCTGGAGAGCTGAAGCAATATTTTGTGTAAAGTGATCTGGAAACAAAATAATTTGTTTTCATGAAATTCTATCTGTTCTAGTCCACTGGTATCTTCAAAATGGGTAAAATATACTAGGGTAGTTAACTGGTAATCCTCACAGAGACTATTTTGTCAGTCTGTGTCTCCTGTGATAGGCAATATTCCTTCTGACTGAAAAGATACAAATGATTTGATTTCTTCCATTTTATCATATATAGAAGTAGTACAGACCTCACAAGTGAGTCTGTGGACCTCTGACCTTGTCCGTAGCCCATCTTATCACCAAAAAGTAAACAGAAATTAAAAGATAATGAAAATAAAATTCCGCCTCTGTGAGGAGATACTGTAACCGTGGTATGTACAGTGACTATTTTCCTTTTATGCCACAGGAACAGCATCAGGCACTGCCCCAACCTCTGTACTTTCCTACTCTGACTACATATCCAGGCCAGAGGATCACAACAGCGTTCTACGTTTTGACAAAGACGAACGAGAAAAAATGTGTCGGATCGTCATCATAGATGATTCCTTGTATGAGGAGGCTGAGACCTTTGATGTTTTGCTGAGCATGCCCATGGGTGGAAGAATTGGTGCAGAATTTCCAAGCACTCGCATTACCATTGTACCTGACAAGGATGATGGTAAGATATCATATAATTGGAGTGATACTCCCAGTGCAATACAGAAACTACAAATAACATCACATTCAAATCAGCATGTAGAAAATGGGTTTTGTCTTTCTTCGTGCTGGTTAAAACACATGCTGCTTCCATCTTGAGATTAGAAAATACTATTGGAAAGCGATGCAGGTTTTTGAAAGCATTTAGTATTGCTATTTTATTGCTTGAGATAGTCACATGAGCAGTGATTCATAGCAGATAGCTGCCCCTTTTTCTTCTGTCACATTAACAGACATAATCCAAGATGTCACCTTGCATGGGCAGTCTTGTTTCTGTGATTCTGAGGCTGTGTCCACAAAGCCTTTGGGCCCATTCAGTCGTGCTGCAGAGGGCCCTATTGGAGGCCCTGATGGGGCAGAAGCCATCTAGCAGCTCCAAAGAGGCAAGCTGTATTTCTTCTGATTTGATGCTGCATTTGAATTTCTGCATAGAAATGTCCATTTCTGCTCCCTTTGTCTTTTTAATAAAGCAAGTATTCAAATAAGAGTAATGTTGCTTTAGAAATTACCTCAGAAAGGAAACGCTGACAGAATTATGTCGTTTGTTCAACTGGTTAATAGCTTTAAGATATTGCTTTGAGAGGGACACTTCTGATGGTGATTAGAAAAAGGGGTGTGACTAAGGCAGAGTAGAATCAGCACACTATATGAACTGCTTTCGAAAATGCATGTATTATTGCTGCCTCAAGCCTCTCCTTTAATACTTCAGCATTGGTGAGACAGCTCTTTTTCTAGGACAAGTAGCATGAAAGCTTCCTGGTACAATTGTGCTCATTTATATGTGGAGTTTGGAGACTGACATCTCAACTGTAAATTCTGTGATAGGACTACTGATAAACTGTTTTAGTCCTCTCTGTGAGGCCATAAACCATCTATTGTGACACCATCATATTTCCTAAAGACTAAAGGGAGGCATTATGTAGTACAGTACCCTTTGAAAGTCTGATGCCAAAACAGACCATTATTATCAGCACAATACTCTCTAGGTAAGGATACAAAAGGCAGCTCTTAAAGGCAGGAAGTCCACGCCCATCTAATTGCCTCATAAATACCCAGTCTGCCTGAAATTTCTCACCTGTAATCCTGTGACAGAGGTGACTGTTTTCACTGTGGAGCATTTGGGTAATCATATAGCGTTAATGACTACAACAGGTTGAAAAAACATGTCTTGTAAAGTAAGAGATCATATATCGAATGCGAGCCAAATTAGAAATCTTTATCTGACTCTGCTATTGCAGCAAACACAAATTTATTCATTTAGAAGTTTGTACAACACTTAGATTTGTACAAGTAATTTTGATGAATTCATGAATTTTGACGTTAGTACGTAGCAGACTATAGAATATTTAGAGAGTAGCTACTAAAAATATGTATTCATGGAGAAGCTGATTACCCAAAAATTAAAAGTGTTCTGACTGCTTAAAATATATATGGAGAGTTTGGGATGGAGAGAATGATTCTTCAAGACGTTACTTAATATCAGAAATGAGCTGAAATTAGACCATCTAACTTCAGTGGAAAACTCAGTGAATGCCAGTCACAACAGAGTGAAAAACTTCATATTTTATGAAACTCACAAAGTATTCGGGAAGTTAATGAGAAATCTCCTTTAACACTGCCATTAGAAAGCAGGAGGAGTAGTTTAATTTGTGTACCACTGTTCAGTTTTAAGTTTCTGCATTTATGAGCACAAACTCCCTCAGAGTGACAAACTTTTCCACAAAAATTAATTAAACAAAGAATAATCTTATGAGATTTATTTAAAAAGCTGGGGAAGTATTTGGGAAATTAGAATGGAATATTTTCATTATGAAGCAACTGAAATATCTATGTTTGTTGGTAGGAGTAAAGAATATTTGGGATATTGAAAGATAAGGGGTCTTTGAAGGATAGGTTTGGAACACTTTTTTGCATTCACTTTTCTTTTTACACCCACAATGTTGCCTATGTGGTATTTGAAATGATGTGACAGAACTCCTTTTTAGCTTTCTGTATCAGTGAAAGAACTCCCACAAAGAATTCCAGCACATGCAAAAACTTACCAACAATTCACTTGCCAGTAAAATTACCTACCACATTCTTTTCAGTTTGCATAAAATTATAAAGTATGAAAAGTCTTTTTGTTTCATCTGACATCTGTTGTACTGTCTTTTCTATAAAGAGCAGAGTACAGACTAGAGAGTAGATAAATTATAGATTACACCTTGCATATTTATTTGTGTATTCATTTCACACACACATACAAACATATATATATAAGCACATATTTATGTAAGGTGTGAGCAATTTTGCACCTGGAAAAAGTCATGATTGAAATTCTGCATAAATAAGCAGAGGATTTGAAGCGACATTGGTTATTATTGTTTGCAGTGCACAAAATTAGTTTTACTAAGTTAAACCAGTGTGGTATGTGAAAAAAAAACAGAAAAAAAAAAAAAAGGCTTTTCTTTAGCTTTTAACCTTAAGATTTAATTCAGAAGATGTCTAAGACAGAGGTTGGTAGAAGCTTTAGCACATACCTAATAGTCTGTCAGCTGTGGTAATGGTGTAATGCTAAATTCTGTGGTCTACTTCAGTCTCTACTTCACATCTGCTGATATACATTTCTCATTGTTTGTTTAAATTCATCTTCTATTTAACAGAGTTTCTTTGGACAAATGTCACAGTGTGTCATTAAGTGATGTCTCCAAGTAGTGGGACTGGATTAACATTATGCATTGACTTCTTCAGGCCAAACAATAGAAAATAGCAAAGGTCAAAGTTTAATAACACTACATGAGATCTTTCCTATGGAACTCAAGTCAGCACTAGCAACATTGCCTTATCTCTTCTGGCATTCAATTCAAGTTAATTAGAAAACACTCACCTTCAGCACCTACTATCCAAGTCTTTTATTTCTAGAGAATGCCCTTAGGATCTAACTAAAGTAGCTGCTATATAATCATGACAGTAAAAAAAGCAAGAGGAGTGCTCTAGTGAACTACAGTGTATTCACTAAATTCCAGGCAACTGAAAAGTGTAATTGGGGATTATACATTGTGCTGTGCTGCCAAAGCAAAATCTGGGAGGAAAAAAATGTAGCATGTAGAACATGCACTGGCATATTTATATATTGCAAATGGTGATTTTCAAATTGGTGCTGCAGTTGGGACATTTCCTAATTTGGACGGGACTTTTCCTGATAGGTAGAAAAAAGGAAAAGGATTAAGTTAATGAAGTAAGCAGCAGAAAAAACTTAACATAGAGATCTTGGATTCAGAGTTACCCATGCCACTACAGTTAAGGCACTAAAAAGTAAAAACATGGTTTGTTTGAGTCAGATATGATGGTTACTAACTGTGAGCCATGGAAGAAAAGCATGCATAGGGAAAAGACCTATGTAAATCATCCATGTCTGGGATGGCACTAATCTCACTTGGTATTAGCCTCTGCAGCTTCAACGTCTGATTCAAATAGGCTATTACAGGATTCTTCTATAGTTAATGAAAAGAAAGATCCACTCCCAGGAAACATCCCATCTTAGGACAAGTATCTAAAAGGTTGAGCTCAATCGCCAGGGATACCTGGTGCATCTGAATACATTGATTTACTACAGTAGATATAAACCCTACCTTAGAAATTTAATTTGCAAATACAAAGTTGTAAGCACTACTGGGCGTGAAGGACATACCTACGCTGAATGGAGAGCACAGAGTTCAGCATGAAGCTCATTTGAAGGAGACTCTTTACATAATAGATAACATTATGCATCTAGGAAAAGGGAGATGAGGTTAATGTGCACTCTTCATACCCCTTGGACAGAGAAATCCTGGAATTTAGTCTAAGACTCATGAAACCACTCAGACCCTACTCTTCCATGGAAATGCCTTAATCCTCAGGCACTTAGCAACTAAGCTAGATCAGCCTGGAAGTGCTCTCTTTTTCCAGCTGAAGCGGTGACTCTGAAATAATTTCATAGAGAGAGAGAGAAAATGAGATCTAAGTCTTTTGTTAGTATTCATCTGGGAATGAACAGCCTGTAATTTGGTTCCAGCACTAACAGTGTTACTGTGTTGTATGCCACAAGTCTGATACAAAATGCTTTAACGAGGTTTGAGTCAAAGCTCTGCTTTTTCATAGTCCCAATATTTTTACTGCTGTGCTAATTTAGACTCTTTTTCACTTACTTGGTTTTTGTTCTGGCAAATTTAAAACTGTTTGTAATCACATTTCAAAACCTGAAGAGAAGAGGTGTGGTGAATGCAGAGCTGGAAGTTTGCACCTAAGGGGAAAATACTTAGAATTATTTCATGTGCTGCAAGTTTTTTTGTAAGTGGCTGTCTCCACATGTGATTTTAATTCCATGCTACTGTATTTAGTGTTGCCGTGCAAGCACACAGTTTTACAGCCAGGCTGACAAACAGTCATCCTGTTTTAGTGGAATTGTTGAAGCCTCATGCTGTTCACAGCAGGAAGTACATTAAATACATTTCTTCCACTTCATTCACATTAGATGGGCAAGAAGCTGCTCAAACTTCTTCTTTACATTTCTACATCAAGGCTGGGAAAGGAGAGGATTCAGGTTTATGTCAGAGATTTGCTGACCATTATCTTTACACCTGATCAACAGGATCAATCACTCCTACCATCCACATGATAGAGAACAGCACTGTCTGGGAATACTTTACAGATGAGTAAATTGGATGATGGTATCCTCCTGTAGAAAAGGAATGTTAGAGGTCAAACAGAACAGATTAATTATTTAGTCGTCTGGAGATTTCTTTAAAACACTTGCTGTCACTTTCCTTAAACATAATTAAATTTTGAAAATCCTTAGACCATGTTCTGCAAATTGGTACCCACTAACACTTGTCCCGCTTCTTTGGAATACTGAAGTACATATTAATATTTA
Organism: Phainopepla nitens; assembly: GCA_013400175.1. Lineage (NCBI taxonomy): Eukaryota > Metazoa > Chordata > Aves > Passeriformes > Bombycillidae > Phainopepla > Phainopepla nitens. Next base: position 175,661 of record VXBQ01017088.1, on the reverse strand, counting down.
CTATCAATAGTCTGAAAAGTCAGCACTGCAATGTTATACTATAAATATATGCTTTGCATTGCCTTCTAGCAGTATGAACTAACTCTCAGTGTATGTACTGAGCCAAATTTACCGCTTATGATAAATAAGTGTTTTATTAGTAATATAGTTTATCAGATGAACGTTCTTATCTCACAAGACTAGTTGGAATCTCCTTATTTCCACTGGTCTCCAAGGCAGGCAGTCAAATGTGCCTTTTTCTTTTTGCCAGTAGATCTCAGACCTTAAACTGAACAGGTTATTTATTAATCTTGGTAGTTGACATCTGCTAGTCTATTTGTCCAATTTTAATTACAATCTGAACACTACAGGCAGAACATGCCCACTGTTATATTATGGACTGGAGTCATGGTTTGGCCAACTATCCATCACCACTCTCTGGAGATGCCTAAAATAGTGAACATGTTATTTTTTTCCTGTGTACACCCATCTCTGATTACTTTCTCCCTTTTATGTTTTTACAATGCTTGTGAGTCTGATGCCTCTGGCACTTCTGTGTAGCTTTTAACTTCTTTTGTCCTCCCATTAAGTAAAATCTCTATATGACCCCTCCCCTTTCCCCAGTCTGTGGCAGGTGGCCAGGTTGGCAACTAATCAAGGGAAAAAATGGATGACAGCCAGCTTATGACACATATTATACTCCCAGTTTTCTTTACTAATACCTTCTTATTATCACCAGTTCAACAGAGTGAAAAATGTTCAATCTATGGTGATAGACTTAAAGATTCAGAAAGCGCCTGTTTGCTGCCTATCACAGAAATAAATTAATGTCATACCTTGCAGTAGGACATTCTATAGAGTAACCAGGCACATTTATGATTTGCTTTCTTAGCATTATTTTTTGCTTACAGCTTATTACGTATGCAAAAACTCCCATTTTATAGATGTGTGTGTGTGTGTGTGTATGTGTGTGTGAACTACAGATGTTTTTATTTATCTGCTTAATAACTAGAAATATGGTCCAACCTTATGATCTGGGCTTCTTTGATAGGTGAGGAGGACAAACATGACCTCCAGGCAGTGCTTTGTCACATCTATTTCAGATGCCTCTTTTACAGTAAGGGATGCCGCTGGTGGAGCACAAAGCTCTTCAGCCTTCACTGCTGCATGTTTTTAAATGGGTTGCTTACACATGCAGTATTACCCTTCTATGTAAATTGCAGTAATAGTTTGAGGAGAGTGTTGAAATACAAAAAACTTTTTGTTTTGTACTCAAAGCACACAAAATAGTCAATAAGCAGAAGGCACAAGATTACATGAACTGTAGAAAAAATTATAACTCCTGTTAAATTTAGAATGAGTTTAATGGTGCTCTTATGTGAACTGGTATTGCATCCCAGAGCCTAATGCATTATTGGTTTATGACAGCTCACACAAGAGTACACTGAACTGCTTTCTCTCTCTTGTCTTGCTGTAGCGTATTGTATTTTTGATGGCATTGGTCTTTGTTCTGTAGATCTTGCATTTATTATACACTGTTTAGAAATGTAATTAATGCCTAGCGAACCATTCTAAATTAATCATTTGTTCGTTGTTGGATATGGTTGTAGGGAGTGAATTTAGTGACTGAGTAAGTGCTTTGTATGTTTAAGATTTGGATAATCAAGTTGAGTAGGATGTGTTGGTGCATTCAGTTTTCCTAAGGCTTCTTCAATCATCTTTTACTCTGCATCTCCTCAGACAGAGACTTTGCCAGTTTGCTCATAGTCTTTGAAGACCCTAAAGATACTCTAACTACTGTAGCCCATTGGGCTTTAATGCCATGGGTTCTCCTTCTGAACATGTAAATCCTCAAAATATTAACTCAGTTACTATCTTGCTTCACTGTCAGGACACTCTTTTCTCTTGCACACAAATAGGATCAAAAGTCCAGGAAACAGAATTTAAGAAGTTTTAACATACACAGCAGAGCATAGTTTCTTTTGTGAGAGTTCTACTTTTGTGGTCTAATAAGTCCGGCTGTTGCTCTGTTTTCACTTCTGCTCTGTCTTCTCTGCCAAGTCCCATCCTCAACAGTAGCTCTGGTAAAGGGATATCTTGAATGCTTTTCTTCTACAGCCTTGATGAGCTAAATATGTTCTAACTGTACGTGGGCAGAAAAGCCAGAAATTATTTCCACTGGTTAAGCAAACTTCACATAACTAGCATTGTGACTGAATAGTAAAAGTGTAAAAAACAAAAGTTGGATCAGCCAGAAATGGCTGCATACCATGTCTTTACACAGCCTGATTTCTAAAATGCTGCTGAATTTCTCACAGTATTTCTGTTTGTAGCCCTCATTTTTTACCTGATGTGTGAATCACTGACTGTGAGCTCCTTCAAGCTTGGCACCCTTGTGAAAAAGCTTGTGTGTAGTATATTTAAATGCTACTGCCAAGCCTTCCTATTTATTTGTCTGCCTCTGTTTCATCAGTTTGTTGAGAATTTGTTGCTGATCCCATTTCCCAGCCCTGTTATATAAAAGTAATCTAATTCATTTTAAAAATAGAGCATGTAGAAAATTCTGAGTTGGTTTCATGCTCTGTGGGAGGTATAGCCAGTAGAAAAAAGGTCTGTGAAATTCAGATGGTTGCTGCAGGCAATACGATCATGTTTGGGTGTGTCCCCAGATTCCAGTGTCTGTTTCTTCATCTGTTAGTCTTGATATTTTTATTTCCATTGGTAAATGAGGCAATTATCTGCATTATGGAGTGGTTTAGGCAAGTGATTGGAGCTTGATGTACCTACAGCAGGAAAAATCTTTTGGCCATGTCCTCAGCCTGAACATAGGAAGAACTCCTTCAGCATGTGTAGTAGTTCCGGTGATACCAAGGTCTGTAGGTTACACCTTGAGGGTGTGTGGAAGAATCATAACAATACTATCCTACTAGTAAATATTTTCTTGTGTATGTTAGTTCACCGATACATGAATTTGGTGTTTCAGAAAGGTAACAATGGTTCTTAGCAACTAAACAAAGATAAATTAATTGCTTCAAGGGAAGGTCACTTACTAGAGTGAACTGCGCACGAGTCTTTCTACTAACAGGCCATTTGTAGCTGGGAAACACTTTAAGACTGCTCATTACTATCTCGTACATAATAACTAATTATTGAGAAATTAATTTTCACCTTAAAGGCACACATCTTCAATGAGTTGAGCTACAGCTTGTCCTCATAAATGTCTTTATTCTGCATTGTTCAGGAATACTCTGTAGCTCATTGAGCTGTTACTGCACCGTTTATGATCGGCAGCCTGACATTAATCAAAATCAGAATTAGCTCTGTTCTTCAGGCTACAAAGAATATTGCAGGCTGTCAAGAAGGAAAGTACAGCTGACCAGAGATAGGGTATCACTATAGCCATCTCCCTGCCATCCCCACTCTTGCAGCTAGAGCTGCAGTCTGCTTAAATTAGCATGCTACTTTGCTCATATTTGAGTTTTGCTTATTGATGTAGCAGAGAGTTTAGATATGGACTCCAAGTCTGCCAGGCAGGTGCTGCTTGTGATGAAACTGTGTCTAGAGAAACTGAAGTATAGATGCACTTTAACGTAAAGGGTGAGTTAGAATGTAAAGTGTTATGCTAAATTAGTGTGTATCACAAATAAACATGAATCATATATAATGTTGTTCACAGCAGTTGCTGCTTCACACCATGTTACTCTACTGAAATTACTCCGTTGAGTTGCATAAAATGAGGGTAATTAAGTGATGAGGCAGTCTAATCAATGTATGGCACTGCTGTTGTGGATAAAAAAAAGAACCACAATTTCCTTACAAAATCAAAGTGTGTTTGGTAAAGATTGCATTAATTTGAATCTGTACTATTAACTGTTGTAGTGTTTGCAGAATTGTTTTAAAAAACTTTTTTAAATCAATAGACATTAATGTTATGTTGAGACAAATGGAGAGGCAGACATTATTTGCTTAAGATAATGTGTATGGCAATTTGGCTGAAACTAGCAATTTTGATTCTGAGGGGAATTTACTTTTTGATTGCAAAAGTTATGACAACACTCCTAAGAAGAAGAAAGCTGTTAAGATTGCAACATATGAATTTGAAAAGTAATCTGTTTTGACCACATCAAATAAAAAGCTATTGGCATTTGCACAATAGGTACCTGCTACAGAACTGAGCTTTGACTGTAATCTTGACCCCTGCTTCTACAGCATTCAGTGAAAATAAATTACTTGGCAAATTAAATTCATTGTGCTAAATACAAGCTCAGTTGCTTGCATAGTTTCAAGTGTGTGTAAATAGCTGCAGAACAGTGCTACCTAGTTTCAGATTTGAAAGTCCTCTTTGATTTTGTCTTAATATAAAGTTTTTGTAGTGGGTGGTTTCTCTGGGCTTTTCTTTTGCTGCTATTAACATGCATATATGAGAGACATTTCAGAAGTTGACCTTTACTGCTATTAAACAGTAAATTCTCATGCCTTCTTACATGTAATGAACTCTCATTCTTAGCTGGTCTAACTACAACTCACACACTTCATGTTTGTAACATTGGAATCTGTTATGCTACAGACTCATCAGATCAGTCCTTTAATGCCAGCGTTGATCCTGAAATGCAAGTAGGCATTGTGTAGGGATGTATATGTTGTTATGAGCCAGATCGGGTCCAGCCAATCTGGCCATGTTTGTCTGGTTTTGTGTCCAAGCTAATTAGCTGTGCCAACCACCGGGGATCCTTGCTTTGGATTCAGCATGGCCGTAGCATGTCCAGACTGTACCAGAACAGGCTTGTAGGTTTGCAGAGCACTGGTTTCCACCTTCTGCATTACCACAACAGGCTTCTGCTAGCTCTGGCAACTCATAATGTTCACATCATAGCCTTGTTTGTACTCTTAATGGAAAGAAGGAAGACAAGAAGGAAACTTTTAGGAATAGATAGTCTTAACCCTAGGAAAGGTAAGCCATAAGTTCATTTGTAAAGACTCCTCCTGGTTGCAGTATCTAAATATGTCAGAGCACCATGTCTGTTTCCTTCTATTATCTCTTTCCTCCTGAAAGGAAATGTATATATGTATACATATGTGTGTGTGTGTGTGTGTGTATGACTGGTAGCATATATCACTGAAATTCACTTCAGTTTTAAGCCTTATCAAGGTGTCAGCATGAAAGTCTGTTCTTTTGTGTTTGTTCTAAATATCCTGCCAACAGGATTTTTTATAAACAACCTACTCTTTTGCAATGTCTCCATAAAACAGTTTATAAGGATATCATTTTAAAAGGTAAAGCCTCTTTGGAAATAAACATTTTTGTGCTATCACACTGATTTAACAATGTACCTTCAAAGTTAGGTGTGTTCCTAACAAAATGAGAAGTGTGTTTGTTTTTCTGCTTGATGACTTACTAGTGCTGTAGTTGAGATATGCCTCTGACTCTGTAAGTACAAGGACAAGGCAAAGTTTTCATTTCTGTGCCAACAAACCTGGGACTAAAGCTCCTAACCTTTCTCCTCTGATTATTGTAACTTCATGCCAGTGAAATCTATGGGTCTGAACAAAAAAACCCTTAGAAAACTTACTCTTATTTCTCTAAGAGGAATCATTAAATTTGCAGTAGTCTCTCTTCAGAGTGATTAGTAGATTAAAGGTCTGCTGTAAGTGAGCCTGCAGTCATTGAGCAGAGTGTTTTCCAGACATGACCTGAGATAGACAATGCCTTCCCTGTTAGGAGCTTGGCTTTGCTCCTTCCCCTGGGGAGCTACTAACACAGCTTACAGGAAATGAATTTAGAAAACATTTGTAAGGATTTGTTTCCTAGGATGGGTAACCATGCAGAATGTGTCTTTCATTGAACATACATACCTCAAAAAGTGTGAAAAACTCATTCTGAAGTACAAGGCAAGCTAGTTGAGGATTTAAATATTTTTTTTTTGTTTGGCTGTGACTAAAGGAATGAATAGTATGTGAGGATTCTTCAGCAGCAGTAAAGCAAGTGTTAGAATAATGCTGTAAGAAACAAACAAGATTTTATTTCATGCCCTCCATCTAGTTTAAGGCAGCTCATCTAAGTTCCCTGTGTAGCCAGTAAGTAGAAGGGAATGCTTCCACACCTCCTCAAATTTTTCTGATTGCAGTGAGTGAGCCATTCCACCTGTCCTGTGTGCTCATTGTGCTGGGAAGCCTGGAATGGCCTATCTTTGTCCTTGGAAACTGAGAGCAGGCGTGCTCCATGTGAGTACCTCTCACTAAAGTGCTTAAAATGAGGCGCAGCCAAGTCCAGATCAAGTTCTGGAACCATTGGGACATAAGAACAAGATTATACTTGGGCAAGTGTGCTGAACTCTAAGCATACCTGTTTAAGAAATGACATGTATTAGAATTGGTAATTTTTTTTAGCTGCTTTATGTAGCTATTGGCGCATTAATAATAGGCATTCTGTATTTTTATTGTGTAGAGATTGGGGAAGTCTTTGTCCCTCTTAAGAATTTAGAAGAACCTTTTATGTCTGAAATCACACATTGCTTTGCAGATCTAATATCCAGTGCTTCAGTATCCCTGTAAGTAGAACTCTCATCAAAGTTGATAGTAGTTACAAAGAAGGAACAGAGGATGTATCCTGTTCACCCATTAAAAATGTTTCGGATAAGAGTTTCACAGTTCCAAGTATAAAAACAGCTACTGACAAGCCAGCCTCTATGGGCAAATAAACTAAGATCGATGTGTGTCTGTCTGTGCACACAAATACGCACATGTTTAAGTACACATGCTCTTGAATTAAAAAAAAAAAAATTAAATTGGAACTGACAACGTTTTCATCTCCAAAGTTATACAACTTCCAAGTTTGTCTTTCATCCTGCAAAGGTTGATGACTTTGGTAATGCTCAAACAGGTCTATGAATCTGCACTATTTTTCAGTAAATACATTCAGTTCCATCAACTTGTTGCATGATTTCTGTTTCAGATAAGTAGGGAGGCAGCTGCAGTTTTTTCATTGATGAGGCATATTAAAGAAGTTAAATTTTTGGGGTGTTTTTTGGTTTTGTTTTTGTTTTATTTTATTAGTTATGAAATACAGGAAAATCTTGAAGGCAGAAGAAAAGCTTCTTTTCTCACAACTTGCAATTTTACTCTTGATACAGTTCCAAAATGCTTATTAACTACTGTTTTCTCAGATGAAGTTTTGGCTTAGTAATAACTATGTAAAAATCTTATATTATTTCTGGTTAGCTTTAATTAAGTTGCTATTTTACATTGTTCAGCAATCTACCGGAGGAGACTGTTGCATACACCATGGTGAATCTTCAATACTGCATTTATTCCATTGTAATAGAAGTCATAGCTTTTGCATCAGACATATAATCTTATAAAAATCTGACTTAAGGAAATTATGCTCCCAACTTTCACTTACCATTAAAAAATATTTATTTAAAAAGTCTCCTCCTTTGAGTAAGTTGCCTTGCTTTTCTGTAAGCAAGGCATAGCTTTGTAGAGCCATAACCTTTTCCAGTCATTTCCTTTGAATTTTTTGCTTTTTTCCTGTGGTTGGTGAAGGGGAAGTACCCATAGTGCTACTCATGGAGCACTGAGCAATTGCTGTGATCTTTGCCAACTAATTCAAGTTGGCTGGATGCTGCATGGAATTTCAAATGCATTTGTGATACTGTAGCATCATGATTCTCATAAATTTTCACAAGACAGCATAAGAAACTTGTGAGGAAGTACAAGGAGAACTTGGGTGGGTGTTTCTACACTTGGGAGAGGTAGTGGTGATTTCTGTGCAGTGGGAAGGCTGAGGCTGTGCATGATTAATCTTGTGTGTTTGAAACAGGAATGGAAAGGATAGAAAAGGGGAGATGATATACATCCAGGATAAAGCTGGGATATGTTTTTAAGGCCGTTTACTTTGTGAAATTACTGTGGGTAGGAAAACTGGCAAAGGGAGGAAAAAAAGAGGCTAAACAATGTGTCTGTTAAGTGGAATAGCTCTTAATCTCCTTTGCTTTTTGCTCTGCTTTCTTATGAACTGTGGAACTTCAGTATTAAGATAAAGACTTTCACATTTCAGTTTACATGAAATAAGATTGATTTTGTTTTAAATGCTAGATGTGGGAGAACTAAAATTAAGCATTTTCCCCTTTACTTAGCTGGAAAATGTTACCAAGAGTAGCTCCAGTTACAGGTCATGTTCCAGTCTGGTTTTAGCAACAGGAATCTGTGAGAACATTCAAGTTAAAGTTTCATTATCTATATTCACCTTCGTATGTTTGCACCAAAGGGGAAAATGCAAGGAATTTTCTGGCTTGTGCGCAGGACTCAACTAAAACAAGTTTAATAAGATAATACTACATTTGGTTTTGTACACAGATTCATAAGTGCTGACACAAAAAGTTGAAAATGTAGGAGGCAAGAAGAAGAGCGCAGGGGTGATATAACTATTGCTGTCTAAAACCACACAAACCAATACTTGAAAAGAAGCCAAAAATAGCGAGAAGAATTCTAAACCTTTAGAAAAGAAGCTTTATTTCACTTACTGAGATGAGCAAAGTGCTCTCCATTGTTTAATGTGGATTTTATGGTTAACTTCAATGTAAGGTAAAGAAGCATTTATGGACATGACTCCTCTTTCACCAGAACCAGCATTCTCCTTTGGAAATGACGAATACTATGTTGATGAGAGTGCTGGCTACATTGAGGTCCGTGTCTGGAGGACTGGAACCGATCTGTCCAAAGCTGCCTCTGTTACGGTGAGGTCTCGCAAATCTGAACCAGTAACTGCAGAGGGTGAGTTGTTACTTTGCTCTAGTTTCATGCTGCTACTACACTGCACATGCCGGTACATTTCACAAGTGCTAGTTCAGAGGGTCTTGGTGCGGTTTCAACCATATAAAATGAAAATTGTATGTGTCTTGCTCTTAGCACATCTCTTCTTAGAACAAGTGGTTACAGAATTTCAGAGAAGCAGGAGTAAGAGCTGCTATGAAGTACAGCACTAAGAGAAATGCCTTTAAATCCTCATATAACGAGTGCTACAAAGGCAGACTGACTGCTACAGAGGCAAATTGATTGCTGCCTCAAGAGCATACTCTGGGCATGGTTATAATCACTGGCAGTGTACTGAGTTTGCTTCTCTCATTTTTACTGTAGGCAGTGAGAAATTATTACCTAGTATCCTATTCAGGAACAGGATTGCTTCATCTGTGTTGTTCTTGGATGCTTTGACAGAACCTTTGTCTGCAGAATCAAGTGTTGGCATACTCTTATTTTTTTTTCACAAAATGTGTCATAACGTTTAAACTGATATATAGAAGCAGTATAAAAATTATATTCCTTAGGTGCTTATCCTGAGTGTAACTTTACTGTTATTTCAGGAATATCTAAACATAATATATATGTATGATGTGTTTATAACATAATATACATAACATATATGTATTTTTCTTATGAAAAAGAAAAATATTAAGTCTGAAAAAATGCATGATTGCTTCAGTTCTGAACTTGCTTTCATGATCTGATGTCTTTATCAAATCTTGAATATTTAACTTATTTTATTTCTGATAAAAAAATATCTTTCCTTACAGTAAGGATCTTCATTCATTCACCTCTAGAATTAAAAGCTGAGAAGGGCTCTGCTCTTGAGCTCTCTAGTCTGTCTGTCACAGCATGAAAGCTCTGACATGGCTAGCTGCCTGTAAAACCATGAACCGGGTTCTTTGCCTTACACAGTGCAGCAGTAGATCTGCTGCTCTGAGCTGTCACTCCTGGAATCCTGCCTTAGAGGCTTATCTCTAGGGGAGTAGAGCAGTAAGACTTTTAGGCAAGCGCCCATCTGGTGATGGCCCTTAATCTGGCCAAATTCTGTCAAATTCACAGAATTCCAAACCTGATTTCAATTTCAATTGAATTGTTTCCCTCAAAGCTTTGTTTCAATAGCTCTGCTGTTCATGCTCCCCAAAAACTAGTGTTAAAACTGAGTCCTTCCCTATTGGTTCCAAGACAGTGTCATGTTTTAGTCGGTATCTTGTTTTATTTGCCTTCTTCCCATTGACGTGTTATGGATTGGGTTGCTTTGCTTTCAAGAAAACAAACCCAGATCAATCTTCCTTTAAGAGTAAAGTAGCAGACCTCACCTGATATGCTCTGAGCAGAATTCGATTTGTTTGTTTTTCATTCATTCAGTTTTACACAACTCCTCTGAACAGCAGTTCTTACCCCAGTCAGCTCACTGGCCTTGTCTCCTTTCCTTTTTAAATTAATCTTAAAACTTCCATCTTTGTTACAAAATTATATAAAAATTTCTTTCCAAAAGACTTTGCTTCATCTCCAGAGTCCCTCTCAAAGCTTTTTGCTTACTTTCATTTCTCACTTAAAGCAAATTCCATTAGTTTTTCCGGAATAACTGTTGATTTACAACAGAACAGAATCAGCTCATTTTGTGACTCAAATCATCATTAAACAAAAAATTAATTAATACTGACTTATTTTATTGTGTAGTCCAACTTAAATGACCAAAAGATAATTTTGCTTTACATGAATGCCAGAATTTGGCAAATACTGAAGTTATAAAGGAAAAATATTTACCTAAATTAACTACCTAATGATAGATATTTTTATTTTTAATTAGATGTAATGCTATTTTTATCTCTTTTGCATTGGTAGCTGGAGTAGATTATGTAGGCATCAGTCGTAATTTGGATTTTTCCCCTGGAGTCAATATGCAGACATTTCGTGTGATAATTCTGGATGATCTTGGACAGCCAGTGTTAGAAGGAACAGAGAAGTTTGAGCTTGTACTAAGGATGCCCATGAATGCTGCCCTTGGAGAACCTAGCAAGACCACCATCTTCATTAATGACTCAGTGTCTGATTGTGAGTAATTTTTTTTTTTTTTGAACTTTTCTTATTTTGGAGATGATGTGTTAAGTCATTTGCTGTCTGGCTGCTTGTGTTCTATACCTGGTGCAGTGTGACATAACTAAATGTAAAATGGTGGAGGGAAGACATGATAACTTCTGCAGCTATGCTTTACATGTGCTTTCTATGTTTTTCTGTCCAGTGCCAAAGATGCAGTTTAAAGAATCTGTGTATGTAGCCAATGAAAATGATGGGCAGATTTCTGCCATGATATATAGGAGTGGAGATATCCGATACACATCCACTGTGAGATGCTATACAAGGCAAGGTTCAGCTCAGGTTATGATGGACTTCGAAGAGCGTCCTAATACTGACAGTTCCATCATCACATTCCTTCCCGGTAAGTTCTTGATCTTATTTTAGAAACCTTTAGTCTACCATGTTTTCTTTTGTTTTGCTTTCCTTTGCTTTGTTTGTTTTGTTTTACTGTGTTTTAACTGTGTCTTCTCATAAAGTAGTGCCAAAAAGATCACTCTGGAAAACAAAGATTTGGGTTGGTTTTTTTATTTCATACACAGTGGGATGACATTGCCTCTATTTCCTTCACTTCTGACTTAGAGGGATAATCAAGAAGAACCAAAAGAGTATATCTTCATTTTGGTTCAGCCTGAGTGCCAGGATCTTTTTGATAGCAAAAGCAGGTTTGACATAACACGGCAGAATCACAGATCTGCCGTCAGAAACGAAACTTCAGAAGTTCTGCTCTTTGCTAAGCATATTTCTGGTAAATACATTTGACTTGCACTGCAAGGAGTAATAAATCTTTCTACAGATATATAGCTCCCTAATTTCTGCTTGAATTTTTTCTCCCACCCAGGCTTTCCTAAGACCGCCCACCAATATCAGGTACTTAATATCTCACATCAGAGATGAAATGCAAATAAATCAAATGTTACTATGTAGAAAGAATATGGCCTAAAGCTTTCTACCTGTGCAGAAGGCAGTTTGGTCTTCTAGTCTTTGAAGTTTACACACATGATATTTTTTACAAGTCTTAAACAAGTTCTGTCATCAGCATGAAATCCTTGGTATGCCCTTATCACAGAAATCACAACCTTCGTATTCTGTAAGCATGTATCATAGTTCTCTTGACAAAGTGAGTCGTTCAGTCTTTATTTAGGGCTGGCTTCAGCTTTTAGTGCTATCCTGTACTCTACACCTTTGCTGTCACTTCTGTGCCACTCGGAAAGGAAAGAGTCCAGCTTATAAGAATTAATGGATTTGGGCCACTTGGGAAGCGACTTTTCTCTTTTTTTGAGTTGCCCTACCATTTCTCTGCAAAGATGACTAGCAAAGAGGTCTACTAGAATGATATTTTGTCTCCATAAGCTTCTTAGGCATGTTTAATATGCAGCAGTTTCATTTCAGTTTTCACATTCCCAATATAACAATAAGCAAGATGAGTATTTTGCGGTTTTTTTTCTCCTCCTAAGGGATAATTTATTTTCTGTAGTGGGGGGAAAAGGCAACCTCAGGAAATTAACACAGTCAGCATCTTGGTCTGGTTCTTCATCTTGAAGAGTCTTTATCTTATTTGCATGTGTAATGATGAAAAAATACAGTGAATTGAACTAATCTCTCTCCTGCTGTGCTGTTCCTTCTGTCTGGGATGTAGGAGTCAGTCTTATGATGAAGAGCCCACCAGGTCATGCTGGGTGGCACTGAACACCATTCATATGTCTTGCTGCTTCTGTAGAAGGTGTAAGAAAAGGTGTTCAAGTTTCTGAACATCTAGTAAATCAGGGCACATTAATTTGTGAGTAAAAAAATGGTAGGTTTGATACTGCGAAGCATTTTTAAGGGAATATTCACTATCACTTGGAATCAGTGGGAGTTCAAAAGACTTTAAAGTCAAACAGAATAATATAAGTGAAGGTCCACACAGTGGGAGAGTATCCAATCAAAAGAGACTTGAAATATAAAACTTCAGGACAAAATTGCCTTTAGTACTAGTGTTAGTAATGGTAATTAGTATTACCATTAGAAAGGTTTTATTGCTCTGTTTCCTTGTGCACGTATTTACTTTTTAGGGGCACTTTGTAGAAGGGGTCATTGAGAAGGAGCATTTCCTTCTTAGGTAAAAAAAAATGGGACTAATGCATGTGAAGTGGACATATCAAATAGAAACTTGTGTTACAGAAGTCCCAGAATGGGGGATTCCACTTTAATGAGTTTCCACAGAAAGGTAATGATTGCTAATTCTGCTTTCACTGCTGTCATTGCTCATTAACTTGTATGGTGTCAAGGTGGATGCCTTGGCCAGCAGGAGCAGCCTGTGGTGGCTTGGGCTTGGAGAGAAGTGCTTAATTAGAGCAAAGAACACCTAAGTTCTGCCTGATACTACCTTCAGAATGTTTGCAGGTGAAACTGAGAAGCCTTGCATGCTGGTGCTTATGGATGATACTTTCCATGAGGAGGAAGAAGAGTTGCGGCTGGTTCTTGGCACTCCAAGAAGTGATTCTTCCTTTGGTGCCTCTATTGGCGAGCAAAACGAGACGCTGATAAAGATTCGGGATGATGCAGACAGTAAGAGAATAATTTATTGTCACTGGCTTTTGGAAGCCCATTTGCATGCTCTAAAACCATTTTTTTTCCTTCTAATTACAGAGGCTATCATTAAGTTTGGTGAGACCAAATTTAGTGTGAGTGAACCGAAGGACTCAAGGCAAGTAGCAATTGTGAAAATCCCAGTGCTTCGTCTGGGAGACGCTTCCAAAGTTTCTGTTGTGAGAGTTCATACAAAGGATGGATCTGCTACTTCTGGAGAAGACTATCACCCTATATCAGAAGGTAGGATCATACTTACCACATTCAACAATTTGTTTTCATTCATGACTGTAACATAATTTTTGAAAAATTAAATAACTTTGTGATTAGAATACTTTGCAACCACATCCCAAAATGCATTTTCCTGTTCCAATTCAGTGTGGACAGATGCCCTGTGGTATACAATAGCCAATTGCTGTTGGAATACTAATTATCAGTGAAGATATTTACAAAAGAAATGTGACTCATTTGAAAACATCTGTAGCTCAAGTAATTGTGGAAGATGTGTGAGTTAAACCTTAGTTATATCTGCAGAGTGTAATAATATTACTCTGAAGAAACATCTACTTATAGTATATAATTGTGTGGTTGCTTATTGAGCAATTCATTAAGATTATGGCCTTTGCTCTATGTAGAAATTAATATGTATTTCTTTTTATTTTTCTACGTTCATAAAAGTTTTATTATTTATTATTTCTTCTGTATTTCTGAATTCACTACCTGTTGCTCCATACTACTAATGAATGAGAAGTTGTGCAATAGAATGAGAAATTTCTTAGCTAATAAACTTCTTTCCATTAATAGCCCACCTATGTGCTTTAGGCAATGACTAATGGAGTTTGTAGCATTATGATTTTTTTTCTGTTAAAGTTTATGATAATACATGATATTACTCTGTGTTTTAAGATTAATCATTCATTGCTGGAGTGTTTTCACAGTTCTGGATAAACTATTTTGGCATCTAGTCCAGCTGAAATATATGACTTACCTTTGAGCATCCAACAAACAACATTGTGCTCTGTCTTCAAATTCCATAGGAGTGGCATTTGCCGCTAGAGATATCTGAAGAGGCAATCTGTTCACCACAAGAAAATCAACCAAGAGCTTGCTCAGTCCAGTCACTTTGCTCCTGCATTTTAGAGTTTTGCTCTTTCCCCCTGAAAAACACGGGAAATTTTAGTGTCAGCTGATACTTGTCCTATGCACATTACCTGTAGTCATTGTCTTGCTTACATTCTCCCTGCTATGCACCAACAGCACATGGGAGTAAAGTTTTCAGGGGAAATGTGCTACTGCAGAACAAGAGGCGCTCAGCCTCTGCCCCCAAGCCTTTGAGAAAGGTCTGTCATATGCAGAATTTCCTCACAGGTTTCAGAATACCTGTGGGTTTAGGGAACCTGCCTATTCAGCCATAGGTGCAAAACCCACATCCTTAATTGGGTTTTCTGAAGGAAGTGTGGCAAACTGAAAATCAGTAAAATTATTAGCAATCACATAGCTAGGAGTTCATATGTTTATTATCACAAAGAGTATTTCACTGGCCTAATAATGCTTAGGATTGCAAGCATCATTAGATCACATAATCAGACTCACTGTGGATTGCAAGATTTTCCTGGTTTTCCCAAATTATTTCTGTATTGATCCAAATAACTTTGGTTGGAGAAAATATACCCTTTAGAAAAGGCATCCAGTCCTGGTTTGAAGGCTTTGGAGAGGAAAAGTGTTTCTTAGCATTTTGCTTCACTAACCAGTCTCTATCACTTAACTGTGCCTTATTTCAATGTGCAATTCAGCTTTAATACACTATTGCTTTTTGTGCCTGTCCCTTTAGAGTGCAGAGCTTTTTGTCACCTGGTTAATTTTGATTATGGTGGTATTTCTATATACGAGTGAGAACATCACTCTCTGCAAGTTCTTCTGGTTCTAAGTTTCTGTTGGTTATTTCTGTACATCTTCAAAGTAAATTTGACGTTCTTGAAAAATAAAAATATTAGAAATGCACTTATTATTATCACTCTCACCCTTTCCAGGCACAAATAAATAGTTTCTGTATTTTTTATTTCTTTAGTAGTTAATACAGTCAAGAATCAGAGTACTCCCTAACTTGTTTGGTGTGATGGGTTGGTCTTGGCTGGACAGCAAGTGCCCACCAAAGCTGCTCTATGACTCCCCCTCCTCAGCTACAGAGGAGAGAGAAAATATGACAGAAGGCTTATGGGTTGAGATAAGAAGAGGGAGAGATCACTCCCCAGTTATCAGCACAAGGAGAAGAGACTCAATTTGGGATAATAAGTTTCATTTATTACCAATCAAACTAGAGCACAGTGATGGGAAATAAGACTAGATCTTAGAACACATTCCTCCCTTCTTCTTGGAGTTAGCTTCACTCCCAAATTCCTTACTTCTGACTGGCTCTGGGGCATGGGGATTGCAATATGTTTATCACATGTTATTTCTGGTGCTTCTTCCTCCTCACACTCTTCCCTACTCCAGCATGAGGTCCCACCCACTGGAAGCAGTTCTTCAAAAACTACGCTATGGGTCCTTCCCATGGTCTGCAGTTCTTCATGAACTGCTCCAGTGTTGGCCCTCATAAGGTCACAAGTCCTGCCAGCAAACCTGCTCTACTCTGGGCTCCTCTGTCCATGGGGTCACAGGTCCCACCAGGAGGCTGCTCCACTGCAGGCCTCCCCTGGGGTCACAAGCCTCCTTTGGGCATCCACCTGCTTGATCATGGGTCCTCCACAGGCTGCAGGGGAATCTCTACTCCACCATGGGCCTCCATGGGCTGCAGGGGCACATCCTGCGTCACCAGGGGCTGCATCAGGGGCTGCAGGGGAATCTCTACTCTGGCTTCTGGAGCACCTCCTGCCCCTCCTTCCCCACTGACCCTGGTGCCTGCAGAGTGATTTCTCACATACTCACACTTCTCTTTCACAGTTGCTGCAGTTCAGCAGTTCTTTCCCTTCTTCAATCTGTTATTCCAGAGGCACTACCACTGACACTGCTGGGCTCAGCCTTGGCCAGCTGTGGGTCCATCTTGGAGCCAGCTGGCACTGGCTCCGTCACATATGGGGGAAGCACCTGGTAGCTGCTCACCAAATCCACCCCTGGAGCCCCCCACTACCAAAACCTTGCCATGCAAACCAAATTCAATCAGCTAAAATTGAACTTTTAACCCCGTGACTTATGAAGTTTTTTCAGAGACAATGATTTTCAAAATACAGTACGCTTGTATAGCTACAGCTTTGTTCCTTATTTTTTGTATATACCATTGTATTTATTACATTTTGTTGGGAAAAGACCTGACAGTGCTATTTATTTGGAATTCTTCAGTCTTTTGGTCATTCACACATGTTACCAACATTCATGTAATTAATTATAGATAATGTTTTGAAAATTAAGTTCCATGAGACTAAATCTTGAGCTTTGCAAATCTCCTGATTTATGTCTTATTTTCAGTGATTTCCACATATGTCCACTGCTATTCATGATTATTATTTGTGGCATCAAATAGGTTAAACTAAATTTGCAAATATCTGTAAATTTGAAAAATGGATATTAACTGCCATCTCTCATGGCTGGTCCTAGAATCACAGCTTGTTACGAACAACAGATTTATTTTTAAGTGTCTCATGTTTTCAGAAATTGAGTTCAAGGAGGGTGAAACACAGCACTTTGTGGAGATTGAAGTTCTCTTTGATGGAGTAAGGGAGATGAGAGAAGCCTTCACTGTTCACCTGAAGCCTGATGAGAACATGGTGGCAGAAATACAGGTAACAATTTCATGCAAAGTCCTGAACAACAAAATCTGGTACACAGATCTCTTACTTTCTGGTTCATCATTTTACTCTTAAGATTTCTTTACACCATCTTACTTGTATATTAAAAGACATATAGGCCATCCCAGCTGTCACTGTAATGCCTAAAAAACCAATTTGTTGTCAAGGCAGTAATGTTGATGGGGCCATAGAGTCAATGAAAGACTGAAGTCTTCAGGGTATAATTCCAGACATATTCTTCTCATATAATCAGTCTTAGAAACTGATGTCGTCTCTCTGGCAATGCAGTACAACCTCTATGCTGTAAAAAGAGCAATTTCAGGTGAAATGTGACTTCTGCTGTCAAAACCATGTTAATATTATTCTTATTGTGCAAGATGAAATAGCCACACATTCTTGTTATTTAGCATTATGTCTTACATACCTTTAATTTAAATAGTATATTCTTCTGATTTGGCATGAAATGTTCTTGAAACTCCCTGTCTGCTTCATCAGTGTCACACCATATATAGTCTGGCTCCAGACAGAAGAGACATAGACTTTGCTGATGACAAACACCCCATTTCCACCAGGCATTAAAGTATACAGTGCACACAGGGGGGTCTACCAGAATACTGAAGTGATAGCAAAAAAAGCTGGGAGACAAGGTTAAAGGTCTGGGATCTTCACTGTTCTGATAAGGAAAATTTCATTTTAACTCTTCCTTTTGCACTCTGCAGCGTACTTTCAGTGCCTCAACCCTTTCTCAATAGCTCATCCAGTTGAGGTTTTAGAACTACTTTTGGAACAATGTTTCAATATATTCCAATTTGTTTATTTAAATTTTCACAGAGAACTGTTTCTGTCCTTTTCATTGTCAGACAGCCAAGGCCATTGTTTACATTGAAGAAATGAACAGCATGGCAGATGTCACCTTTCCCTCTGTCCCTCAAGTTGCATCTCTGTTGATATACGATGATACTTCTAAAGCCAAAGACAGAACCAGTCCCATTGCTGGCTATCCTGTCATCTGTATCACAGTGAGTATCTCTGTGGAAAAACAGAACAAAATCAGTATATGGATTTTGTTCAGTGGATTTTAGGCACCCACTATCAATCCATATGGTGATGAGTTACACGTATTAGTCACACGTATTAGTTCAAGCTAGAATTATCCTTAGAGCTAATCTAATTTGTCTGGATAATTCATCTGTTTTCAGGAGGCCAAAAAGCACAGAAAGATGTTTCACTTGTTCCTCACTAAGAATAGTTCGATACTGATACTCACACTGTGTCTGTGATTGCATGACCTTACTGTTTCCTGTGTTATGCTGCCTTAATTTGCAGAGTTAAAATCACTGCAGATAACAGATGAGCCATTGTTTTCAATAAGTGCCACAGACTGTAAAATGAGCACTGAAGGAATACAGGCTTCTTTCATTTTTTTTCTCTAGTAGTTTTGCAGCTGAAAAGTTTATATAAATATTCAAATACCTTGAAAAATATTTTTGTCCATCTTCAATCTTTTTTCACACATTCATTTTGCACAGGAATGTCAGAAGTTGAATGGTTCTTCTAAATAAAAAAGTCTAAGAAAATAAATCTTGAAATGCAAAGTGTATTTACAGAATTAGATCAAAGAGAGAAGCTCAAAGTAATAGATGGTAGTTTGTGCCTTCATAAGTATGCCACATTTTCGTCTATAAATCAATTTTAAATAATTATTTTTATTTCAGTAAACATAATTAGATATGCCTTTTAATCTGCCCTAGCAGTACTAAATACATCACTGTCAAAATAAGGTGATTTCTTATGAGATTTACTGGCATTGTTAGTTCCATGTTGTTGAGTTTTGTGACTCTTGATCACTTAAAATTCCATTGCTGTGAAACAAATAAATTCTTAACTCATCTGCCTTGTTCTGCAGGCTTGTAATCCTAAGTATGAAGACTTTGACAAGACTGGTTCTATATGTGCCAGTGAGAACATCAATAATACTCTGACGCAGTACCGGTGGCTTGTAAGTGCCCCCACTGGCCCCGATGGTGTGACCAGCCCCATGAAGGAGGTTGACTTTGACACCTTCTTCACTTCCTCCAAGATGATTACACTCGACTCCATTTACTTTCAAGCTGGTTCTCGCGTCCAGTGTGCAGCTCGGGCTGTGAATTCAGATGGCGATGAGGGTCTTGAGCTTCTGAGCCCTATTGTCACAATAAGCACATCAGAAGGTAAGGCATCATCACCTACTGCAAAATGCACAGGTCTCTTTTGGATCCCAAACTCAGTCCTAACAAAAGCTGGTTACATGATCAGGTATTTTAACATTACTGTCTCAGCTTTTCCTCTGTTGTTCGTAGAGGTGATGCAAAAACATGGCAAAGTATTTTATAAAGAAATAGTTTTTCCTCTCTCCTAATTCTCCACATCTTTAAATTATAATCCACATAGCAAATGTGTACATTCATGAGAACAATATATAACAGGCAATGGAATTAGTGACACCTGATTTCTGTTGACTTCTGAATTCAGCTGCAGTAATGACCCAGTAGTCTCAGCCCCTATTGGACATTGGAGAATCCACATGGGAGTGGCATATGAAAGCCTAGCCATAACAAAAACCTCATTTGGCATTCAGGCCTCACTGGACACCTGAGAATTGACGTCTTCCTTGACTAAAGACTAAAGCAACTGGGCCCAATAACAGGGCAAAATTTTTTTCCCTGGTCAAAGCATTCATAACTATTCATCCTTCTTGTTATATGAAGCAGACTGGCTTTGTTATTGTAATAATGCATTATTTGGGCTACACTTGACAAATTAGCAGAGCTAATTAGCTCAGGCTCAGACTGAGTTGTCTTGCATAAATTACTTCCAGTACCTGAGCTAACTTGTGATATGGAAGGAAAGAAGTGCAATGATCAAAGGAACCTGTAAAAATCCTGAATATTTTCCACTTTGAAGATGCCTGACCTCCAGTGCATATAATAAACTCTCAAAAGGAATTCAGATTGTGCAAAAAAAATATATATTTAGTCTTTTTAGCAATGTTATTTGCATTTGATAAAAAAAAAAAAAAACCACTAATACCACTGACCAAACCAACCAACCAAAAAGCTGTCATCTGCAGAAAAGAAGAAAGAAGTTTTGTTTAATCCTGACAGAAGTTTCCAACTTGGAGATGTTGAGCAAGATGAGGTCCTCCAGAACCAAGAAGCTCTCCAAGAGGAGAGCCCTGCCTCCTCTTTTCTTGAAATCCCTCAAAAATGGGCAAAGAGAACTGTTCTGATTTTCATCTTGTTTCTTACTTAGAATACCTTTTAATCCTTTGGCCATCCCATGATAAAGCACCCAGAATGTAGACACATGTGCATTAAACTATGCAACTAGAAGTTGCATATATCTCAGATCATATGATTACAAACCTAATTTTCTGATCCTACAAACTTGGACTAATACTGGAACACGTTGAACTAACACTGGAAAGGATTACCAAAGCAAGTTACACATTCTCCTGTGTTGGAGAAATTCAAAATTCAAATTAATAAGGCCTTAAGCAGCTTGATCCAGCTTTGGGGCTGGCTCTATTCTAAGCAAAATATTTCTAGATATCCTGTGACACAATCTTTCTAGCTACACTTTTGTTACTAATGGATCAGGAGACTCATAAACTCTGTGAGGGCATATCACTGCATGCTCCAATCCAGTGCCAAAACCAACTGAACACTGGTCAGGTATCTTCCATAAAACTTAGGATTGTGGGAGGAATTAAAACATATGCCCCTGAAGACCTCTGTAAGAAAGTATGGCACTTGGCACTGGCTTTGATTGGTTTGTTGGTCAACTGGTAAGGTTGACACATACAACTGAGAAGATACCGATGCAATATCATCACCTTGTTCTGAAAATGTGATCCTGTTGATCAAGTAATCATTTCTGTTTGAATCCTCTTTTGCATAAATTCCTGTTGAAACCTCTGAAAAATGCTTCTTGAAGTGTTTACCTGTCACTGCAGAAAATTCTCGTTGTTTTGGATACCTTTACCATGGAAGAAAAGTACATCTAAAATAGTGCATCTGAAATAAAGGGAAAGTATAGATTGTTTCCTATGGGCATAAAGTGAGGTTACTTTCTCTTTTTTCCATTAGGTCTTTGTCAGCCTCGTATATCAGGAGTAGTTGGAGCAGAGCCATTCTCTGCCAAACTGCGCTACACTGGCCCAGAAGATCCTGACTATGCCAACCTCATCAAACTGACTGTCACAATGCCACATATTGATGGTATGAGAAAATCAGCTGTGGAGTTAGGAGAACTTATACAAGATGCTGCTATTTTATTGGTTGGGGGATTTTAAATATACAAGTTCATAACGTAATCTTTTAACCGTAGGACCAAAGAAAAATGGTATGAATGAGTAAGTGCAGTTTGCAACAAGGTGCATAAAATACTGTATTGATACATAGTCTCTGATGTGAAGAATAGCATTTTAAGATTAACTGCATAATTTACGTAAATTGGGCTGGACCTAAGCTCTGTAAAACTCCTTAGAAGTGCATAGAAATATACCATTTAATTACTTTCACGCTACTTTTTTATTTAATAATATGTTGTATATTAATATATTTAAATATTAATATGTTTAGAAATAAAAAAACATTGTCTTTTCATAGTATACAGACAGTTATTGTGGGTAAAATTCTGATACATACTTAGCATATCAACTTTCTTTGAGTTCTAAAGTACAGTAATTAGTGTAAGTACAAAAATAGAAAAGCACTGCATAACATGCTTAGTGTTTGACGGAGTCTGGCTAGATTAAAAAGGTCTGACAACTGATATGTAGTGATAGTGCTATAAATTAATGTTTTTAGGCATGCTGCCTGTTATTTCTACAAGAGAACTCTCCAACTTTGAGCTGACCCTTAGCCCTGATGGAACTAGAGTTGGAAACCATAAGTGCTCCAACCTGTTGGATTACACAGAAGTAAAGACTCACCATGGCTTTTTAACTGACGCTACCAAGAATACAGATGTGATTGGAGAGACCATTCCCTATCAGTACAGCCCAACAATCAGAGGCTTCAATACCTTGCGCTTCTACCGCAACCTGAACCTGGAAGCCTGTCTGTGGGAGTTCAGCAGCTACTACGACATGTCCGAGCTCCTCACGGATTGTGGAGGCACCATTGGGACAGATGGACAGGTATGGAACTGGAACTTGATTTTGTGCTGTATTCTTGTAATAAAATATTTCCCTTATATTACATCTGTGCTAGTAGAAATAAGAGAATAATTAGTTTTGAATGAAATTTGTTATGATTTTCTCCTAGTACAGTTCTGGGGTATTTTGGGGCCAACCAATCCCCCTTTTACTGTATAGTGAGCCAACTTAGTCTTTTCTTAAAATGAAAGCCTTCTGAAGAATTGCTTTTAGCACATCGATAGCACTGGGCTATTTAATATTCGTTGTGATATATCTTAAAAAGCAGTTTTAAAACATTATGGAGAGACTTGTTGCTGATAACAGTGGACTGCAGTGTCCTAGCAGCAGCTTGGCTTTGCTGATCTCTTGTTCACTGGGTAACACAACCCATCAGTGCAGACAGCACAGTGGTCTCACATTTCTCACAGCAGAAAATTACTTGTTCAGAAAGCAAAAGAAGCTGCCAGTATGGAATAGCTGAAGAACAAAGATGTGAAACTGATTGGGGAGTTAAAAGCAAGAAATTGGAGAGAACTTCAGGTGTAGTTTGGAAAATGATTTCTAGAAATCCACAGTAATGTGGAAGGAAAAGACTGCAGGACTTCTTCTGGAGCAGTGATAGTGATATTAATCTCTGGGTCTTCCCTGTGTAATTACTATATAAGCCTGTCTGATCCCACTCAGGCTCTGGAGTATAGAGGCTGTAACTGTGAAGTTTATGTACAGAAAAATATATTTGGGGTATAGTCCTACAGACTGGAAGAAGGACTCATATCAGAGAAGTCTACCCACAGCTAACTCGCTTTCTGGGTACACTAGCATTCCTTGTTGAACCACTGTGAAAGGAATGAACTTGCTGTGTGAAATGGCCATAATTTCTCTGCTCTTTTGACATTTTACCAGGGCTCCATCTTCTGTGAGACCTCAGCAGACTTATTTGCTCAAATTCTTATTTTGTTAGTCCCAAATGGCATAAAGCAGATGTGGAAAGTATGTAGTTGCCCACATATAAGAAGCATATAAGCATGTGGAACAACAGAGCTAATTTACTACTAAAAGCATAGTCACCGATGGACATACAGATATCTAATCAGATAAACTGATTTTTTTTGTCTTGATTTTGTTATAATTACATGTCTGAAGTGCACCTTGCTCCATGGGTGTTCACAGTAATCATATGGTCAGTTTTCTGGACAAGAGATTGCACCAGGATTTCTTTAGCACCTGGTTAGCTTCCTAACATTCTGCCCCTCTTAACTAGAGATTATATACTCTAAATCAGAAGATGAGAATAAAGTGGGAGCTTCTTCCCATCTCAGATGCAAAGGCCTTGATGGATATGTCATCTCACTGCTTTGTCATCAGTTCTGGTTCCTTGTCTGTTACAGAGACTAGTTCAAGGTCTCTGCCTTCATGTTGGAAGCTCACTGTCCATGCTCTGCTTGGGCTTGGCCTCTGTTGAAAGCAGATCCTCCTACAGGTGCATTCCACGAGATCTATGAAGCTGTCAGAGGGAAAGGGAAGGCATCCAAGTGTGGGATGTAAACCTTACACATTCCCACAAGATAAAAATGACAGCAGTCTTCACTGTTCTTAGAATTCTTCTTCTTCATTTCTTCGACTCATCATTCCTGTTTATGTCTATGTTCATATAAACAGAGGAGGAAATATGTACCATTCCAATATTTTGGTAAATTGGAAGAACCTGTATATTCAGTTTTGGAGGACATGCATAAGCGGCAATACGGCCAAAGTAGAGAGCTGTACTTTCCTTAGGCTTCAGAAGTTTTATGTACTTTATGTAAGCTCTCTCGTTAACAAATGGAGAGGGATCAACATGAGCTGTGAGAGTGCCTTCTTGGTTATGGAAAAATGGTTACAGTGTGTTAAGTGAAATATCAAGCTGAATTACTTCTAGCGGTGAAGTGTTGCCCCGCAGCCAGTGCGTGCTTCACTGCCCTCCCTGTTTTCCCCACCTCCATTTAATTCTTCTCCAGGTTTGGTCTTTATCTTCACATGACCCCCTCCAGCTGAGAGGGGAGGCAGTCAGTGCCCTATCTCTGTGGTTGTTACCATTGTTGTTTTTTTCTCCTTCAGTGAACAATTAATAATCCTCTTCTGTGGGAGGAAAGCTGGCAGCTATGGTTTTCACCATTTTTTTAGCAGACAAAGAAAGCCTAAATTCTATTATACAGACAGAGCAGACAAGTAACAAAAACACCCTTACCATATCCTGCTACCACTGCAGATTTAATATCTTGAATTTACCAGATACTTTGGCTAGATCTTTAGGCTCAAAATTTTTCTTGATTCTAGTTCTCCAGTACCTGTATGGTCAAACAAAGACAGCCATGTTGATTCAGACAGAGAGATTTCACACTAAGAACTGGCAGTATCTTAAATGACGTGGACCTTCACTTTATGGGAGCTCCTGCTATGGTAGGGGAGGAAGATGAACTTTAGTGAGCAAGAAGTGAGGTAGGAGACCTGCAGCTGGTGCAGTTCTTCTGGCACAGCTCCTAGTGTTTGCTAAAGACTGCAGCTGTCTTAGCCAGTTCCCATGAACTCATGAACTGTCATAATACATACAGAGAAGGTCTTAGTTTTCTCCTTTTTTTTTTTCCCCTTTGAGGCCTTTTGATTGTGACCCACTCTCTTTCTCAATTATTCTGTGCATGACCAAACCCTGTGTGAGCTACATGCAGCACGCCTTTCAGTGTACAGCTTGACGGTTTGTTCCTGGGGTCTGTCCACAACTGAAATACCAGGCGTTTATTTATCTAAACATGGACACAGATGTGCAGTTTAAAGAACTTCTACTTAAAATTAAATACCTGCTGCTCTTTAAATTGAGCTAATTAATTAGGATTAGAGTTCTGTCCTTGTTCAAGTTGAGGTCGGCTTTTATGATTAGCAGTTTTCTTTAGGACAACCTGCAGTCAGTCTAAAATTCAGTGTCTACATTTGAATATGTATAGGCCTTAAATAAGGGAAACTCTCCTATTTGAGGGCAGTCTTCTGGTATTTTCAAGTAGCTAACAAAGGTTGGGCTTTACTTCATGGGGAAATTGTGAGAGTCAAGTACTACAGACATCTCACATTCTCACAACACAGGTTCTAAAGCAATGACAGATATTCATGAAAGGAAGTGAAAAAATGAGACACTGAAAACCAAGCAAGTGACCATACTTTAATGAAGTGTACCTTGAAGTACTGGCCTACACTTATTTCATGATGTATCATTTGATCTCATTTCCTACTGTTATAACTCTTTGCTCTGGCCAGGCAGTTTGGCATCTGAAGGTTTCTGTGTGGTTCTGGCCAAGTATGTATATATAGATGTTGCTTTCCATAGTTCCAGTCCATTGCCACACTTGGAATAGGGAAGCAAGGAAATTACCATTCAAACTAATTTTATTAACGACAGCTCATTAATCAACTCATTAATAGGAACAAGAAGGTGAAGAACATGTATTAAAATACTTGAATGTATAGCTTTATACCTTGAAGCTATGGTAATTGAGTGTAGCTGAGCAGTTCGCTTTTCTCTCCTCAAGAACCAGTTATTTTTGGCCAAAACTGAAAATGTCTTTCTTCCAATATGTTCAGTTCACATTTATGCTACACATGTTTTGGCACTGAGCTTTTCAAAATCCCATCTGCAAACAGGTTTTAAAATCACTAATGTGCTGCTGCACCTTATACAAGGCAGCTTGCAGAGGGTTTTTATTACACAGAAACAGTATATTTCAAGCTTTATTGGAACCAGTTTTATCAAAATTATACTTTAAGATGAAAACTTACATATTTTGAAAATCTCACTAGATGTTATAAAACGCTAACAGACAGAAATGTATGTTTTCAGATTTTTATATTCACTGTAGTGACCCCAGTCAAGTCTCTGAAAACTCTACAACTCATGTTTTCTTGACATGGAAACTCACTAAAAGACAAACATCTTTTCTCTAGCTGCAGACATGTGCATTTAGTAAGCTGCAAAGAAAAAAAAACTATAAAATGAATGCACCAGCTGTGTTACAAAGTCAGAGGTTAAATTTTTTCAAGGGACTGGCATTTCAAGGCTGTATTGCATTCTCCTCTCCATTCAGACTTCTTTAAACAAACCTGCTTTGCCTTTCACCTGTGACCTACCTGTCTGGGTGTCTTCTTAGGGCCAAATCTTAGTTTTCCCATACTGACATTGTGTAAACAGTTAATTGATAACATTGTTAAGCCTGGGTGAATCAAATTCACAGACATCGCTAGTAAATGCAATAGAAAATGAGACTTGGGTAATTTGGAGAATAAAAATACAATTTTCATTTAAAGCCTGTTTCATTGAGATATACAAAATAAAACTCAAATTTGTTTTATTTCTAATGTCTAATTCTATCAGTACTATCAGTGTACACACACACACATATACAGACAAACTCTACCCTCTGGAAACGTAAGCCAGCTAAATAAAGTGTGCTATAAATGTAGAACAGAGTCCATGCCACAAACCCTTTATTGAAAATATTTTTATTGTAAATATTCTAAATTGTTACTTGACAGATTCTCAAAATAATTATGTATTTTGCTTAATGAAGTTTGACAGATTGCATCTGAAAGGGGAAGAAAAGAAAAACTCTTCTAGAAACTCCCATTAATATTTTCTAAGTCTTAAATCAGAATTGGCAATATTCTAAACCAGACCTTATGATCTGTGATAATTTATCTTACAAAAAAAATAAAATTAAACTCTACTTCTTAGATCAATGTCCAGTATAAATCATGTTCTTCTCTCACACACGTGAATTTTGAGATGCATTGTTTGATGATATTTATCTACATTTTTCCAGCTATTATCTGTAAGAATCTGTTCCCTCCTTGGAACAATTTTTGTCTTTTGTCTTCTCAGGTTCTCCAGACCTGGCATTGTCATGGAGTATGAGACACAATTTCCCCAGTTCATCTGGGGTGTAGCTGTAGTCTCTATTTCTGTCCTGGCATTGGAAGACTAAAATTCCCACCCACTTATTATTGTTTAAAATCAATTTTACTGAATGTAATTTGTTCAGTATAACTGGTAAAATCTCCTGTGCATGGATACATAATGCACCTGTCCTGTCTCTCCACAGCAGTTAAGCTGATCCTACACTTACACAGCTCTAAGTTACCCTTTTAGTTTCATCAGTGTCACATTGAGATATAAAATGAACAGCTGGCTACTCCCAATAGGCTTTGCATGCAGTGCTGGAAAAGAAAGATAACTCAATGGAAAGAATGTTTTCTCATGTTTTTCTAAACACATTATTAGGAGTGCTGGAGAAGTCAAACTCCTCCATGTGTGACACATTCCATCAATTCATTTGGGGGGTGGGGCGGTGTCTGCTCACTTACCTCTGCACTTGACTTCCTCTTTATTTTATTTCTACTCTATCAAAAAGATCCTTTAATATACCATGTCTTGAGACTTTTCTCTTCTGCCTACAGAAGAGTAGATTCCCCCTCGTAGGAATGAGAGGCTCTTAAAAGTTTTCATTTACTGTTAGAGAGAATTTTATATCCAGTAATTCTCTGACTATCAGTGTTGTAGGTTTGCCTCCAGTCCTGCAAATCCGTGAGTGCCTGTAGAAGGGTTTGTATGCATGAAAACTCAATGAGCTTTTAGCAAGAATTCCTTCCTCCCCCATCTATGCCATGCACCACATGTAAGAGCAGCGATACTGATGGAAGCACGTGAGTACACAAATAAATTCCCAGGCTGAGGCAAGCAGCTCTGCTGCCCAGACACCTCTTGCAGGTTTTACTAAACCTTTTAAATTCTACAGTCCTCGAAATGGAGAGATTTCGGATTTCTCCCCAGAGCAGTGGTTATATGTCAAGGGAGCAGTGTTCCTGGAAAACCTGCCCCAGAAGGGACCCTGCTACTAGATTTGGACCAGTAAAAATAAGCTGAGCTCTCTAACACTACAAATGGAGGCAAGAAAACCCTAAAATGTGGCTTACAAACCTCATTAGTGGATTGCTTTATGTACAGTAAACATGAAGAGCCAATGATATGTTGAAAGCCAAGAAAAGCTTTGTAATGAGGGGTATTTTTTTAGCTTGATGTGTCATAAGGTACTGAGCTAGAAGGAGTTTTGTGGACCACCCTATCCAGGCCTCTGCCTTAAGTCTATATAATGTTGTTCCAACATTAGTAAACTTAATCTAAAACCTGACAGGATTTCATGGCCTTACTATTCTTGTGGAATGCCACCACACGGAGGGCTGAAAACTTTTCTGATTTCTAGGCTGTGCTTATCATGGCCATCTTCTGCCCATTTGTTCCTGTCAGCACTACCTTTCATCATCAGTGGCCCTTCTCTGCACTCAGTCTCCTGAGGTATATAAACAGCATTCTTACTCCCTCTCAGCCTTTGTTGTACTGGGCTCAACAGCACAGCTCTTTTAGACTCTTCTCATCAGATAGTTTTGCTG
Source organism: Phainopepla nitens (assembly GCA_013400175.1). Lineage (NCBI taxonomy): Eukaryota > Metazoa > Chordata > Aves > Passeriformes > Bombycillidae > Phainopepla > Phainopepla nitens. The sequence goes on along the minus strand of VXBQ01017088.1, from coordinate 146,801 downwards.
TTCCTCTGATTATGTTGATTTCTTCTTCTGCAGTCTACAATGCAAATTAGACTTTTTCAAGCATGGATGATCAAAGCTGTTCCAGATAAGCTCTCACTAGTGCTCTGTATAATGGTATGCATGCTTCTAATTTCCACCCCATTCCTCAGTTTATCTTAGGATCATAGCACATGGAGAAGGGTAGGAAGGTCATAGTTATGATGTGATCAACTCACATAACAAAATTTCTTTCCCCTCTATTGTGTCTAATGAATGTCTTTCATTTCTACAGAAATCCCTGTGACTGGTTTCTATTACCTTATACTTTAAGCTATAAGATTTCATCCCACTACTATTACTCTAATCCTCAAGGTCATTAAATTCTCACTTTGATATTCCAGTCCTCTACTTTATCATTAAGCATTATGTACGCTTCTATTTAAGAAAATAATGGACATGTATTAAATCCTCTTCCACATACTTTTGTTTCTTCCTTATAAGCAAACTAAATTTCAGATCTCTGACTTCAATGTCTAATTCTTGCTGTACAGCATGGAGATATAGAACAAAAAGGCAGAGAGAAAAACCAACACAGTTTGGTCTGGGATGACTTTACAATAGTAACACATTTGTTGTACAATCAAAGTTATTCATTCAATCCTGGATACTGCTCCAGGAAATGAAAAATCTTTGAGGTTACCCCTGAATCAAAGGCAAACATTCAGACACTCGAGAGCTGCAGCATCGCTTTTTTTTTTTTTAATAGAAGTGAGAATATCATGTTGTTATTTGGAACAATTTAGTGAATCCAATTGCTCAGATACTCATGCAGATATCTCTGAGATAAACTTGCATCTTAAATGGTACTAAATAATATTTTTCTCTAACTTTAATTGGTCATCCAATATATAGAGAAAACTTTTTTTTCTGCTCCAAATAGAAGTTCTTGATTTTTTTTTGTGTAAATCCAACAAAGAAGCTTATACAACTGTAGCATCTCATCTACCAGTCTGTTAGTGTTTTATTTTTCAGTGGTACCAGACTCTTTTCAGTGATGCCCCAGTGACAAGACAAGGAGCAATGGCCATAAACTGAAACAAAAAAACATTACACCACAACATGGGAAAGAAAATAGAGGGTGGCAGAGCCCTGGAACAGGCTGCCCAGTGAGATCATGGAGTCTCCCTTTCCAGGGACATTCAAAACCCACCTGAACATGTTCCTGTGTAACCTGCTCTAGGTGACCATGCCTTGGCAGGTGGGCTGGACTGGATGATCTCCTGAGGTTCCTTCCACTCCTAAAATCCTTTGATTCTGTGATACTGTGTGTTTCCAAATGACTACTGTCTAAATGCTAGCATGTGTTATGGAGTGAGTCAAGCAGTATAAGTCAAAAGTATTTTGGTAGCACAGAGTGCAGATCAAGGAGACTCACACATGAAAGTGAGTTGTGGCAACTATGAACATTTGCCTTAATGAAGTCCTTCGTTAGGTCAAAGTATTTAGTCAGTGCAAACAGCAATTTTGTGGTTACATTATATTAGTAAAAGTTCCGTTAGTCATTTCAAAGTGTAAAGCAGCTGTAAGGTGGTGGCCATTCAGCCCCTTGACTTGCTGCTGGTTGAACCGAGCTTGTAAACATCCTTGAATGCTGGGGATATTTGAAAGTGCAAAACACTCTTCAGAAGGATGTAAGGTAACCAGAGGAATGTTCAGATGTGCAAATTTATATATGGAACGAAATGAGAATTCAGCAACTTTTATGACTTTGAAAAGTTCCCCACTGGGAGATGATCGCAATGTCTTTCCTCTCGTGTATTTCTAAGAAAATCCAGAATGGTCTAAAAGGATCTGGATTCCACATTTCTACTCAGAGATATGTAAGTGACAAAGTATTTGTAACCCAACATAAATGCCAAGTCTCTTCAGACAGGTTTAGATCCGTGTATCATGTAAGAACTATCTTAAGAGGTGACAGTTTACTGACACTATTCCTCTTGTCTTTTTTCATAAAAATATATATAAAGAATATATAATTCTTTGATAATTACAGAACAATTGTTTGGTACAATATATATAAGGAAGGGCTCTATTATTAAATCCATATCAGCTTACTTATTATTTTTAGCTCTTCCAGACAGTGAAGAACAGTATGATTTCTGTGTTTGCATGCAGCGTGTTAGCTATTATCCATGCACAAAGGAAGAAAGAGTTCCAGAGGTGACTAAGAAGAGTCCGAGGACTCAGTCTTGCAATGACATCTCAGCAATCTCAGCATCTTCCAGAACAATTTCTTAATGATATTAACAAGAATGTAAAGGAATTGGTTGAGGCAAAACCGTACAGCAAATGCAAAAGCATATTTGTAAAATTTCTAAAGCCTTCATTTGTAGTTACGTTGTTTATGTACTAAAAAACCTGAACAAAAATGAAGAGTCAAAATTGAGGGGGTTATGTTTTATCAGTTTGAAGAACAAAGATGAAACTTGAAGTGATGTAAGTTCAGCTGAAAACCACTGAAACGTGGTTTTGCACTTCATCTGTAATTTACAAAAAGAGAATTTGATTGAGTCACAGTATTTATTTCAAGTTCTCTCTTCCCTCTCTCTGGCATTCGGCTTACCTGCGCAATGCTGCCGCTCATGATCACTAACCCTAATATACAACTCTGGTTTTTATAGGTTCTCAACCTAGTGCAGTCCTATGTCACGCTGAGAGTCCCTTTGTACGTGTCCTACGTTTTCCACTCTCCTGTGGGCGTCGGAGGCTGGCAGCATTTCGACCTGCAGTCAGAGCTCCGGCTGACTTTTGTGTATGACACTGCCATCCTGTGGAAGGACGGGATCGGCAGCCCACCTGAAGCAGAGCTCCAAGGTGGGGGTCAAGTTTCTTGGCATAGAATAATAAAACATAGAATAATAGAGACATGCTCTATTAAGAGTATAATTTCCACACAGTAGGATGGTTTTTCAATCATTCCAATACTAAAAACAAATTTTAAATTTTCATTTATTATCAAGTGCAATCTGTTATTTCCTAGCACTCACAGGTGTCTGCTGGAGTGTTTATGAAAATCGAGTAAAGTTGACATCAGCTCTTCTACTGCAAAGAAAGGCAATTGTACTGTTATTTTGAAGTACATGTGGAAAATTTAAAACATTTATACCTACTCAGAACTTCAGGGTACATTATGTAACCAAATTCTGTTAGCACACAAGATGTTTGCACTTTAATGAAAATAATTTAAGCTTTTCTGTGATACCATTTTTTTTCTCACTATGAATGGCCAGTTTCAGAAACTTTTGATATTTTGAAAATGTTATGAAACATTCAAAAGAAACAGAACTGTGTCATGGGGGCCTGTCCTCTGTGTGAGAGTAAACTCTGAGACATTCTACAATATGTTAGATACTGTTATATGCACAAACATTTATGTTTGTGACATAAAATGTTTGTGACTATAACTAGCCAACAAGTCAAAATCTATCAGTGCAGAATTTATCTTTTAAAAAGGTTAATTTAATTTTTTTACAAAAAGTGACATACAGATATATGTGCAAGATTAAATTATATAGTTGCACCTGTGTGCTGCATTGTTCTTTTTATGCAAATTTACTTAGTATTTCCTAGCATTAAGCTTTAGGTGTTTCCTATCTCTCTCAACTTAAGGTAGAATACAGGTACTAGCTGTAATTATGTACATACACAATTTCAGGACTCCTGGGAACCTAAAATCACTTTTTGCTTCTGCTAATTCTGTATATGAACTACAGAAATCATTGCTCTGCCACTTCTGTCCTTATGTTAAGAGCAGGAAATAAGGAGCAGCAAGGGGAATCTGCAGTGCATGAAGAATGAAGCACATGTCATGCCTTGCCTAAAGAGTAAGCCACATGCCACAAATCATGTAATGTGCTAGTCACCAAATAACAGCTAGATTTAATCCTCTGTCTCAGGAGTTACGTGGTGCCTCTATGGCACCATTTCCCATCTTCAATATTTTTTTTATTTCTCTATTTAAGAAGCTGATGGCCACATCTTTGGAGGTGCTGAACATTGTCAGTTCCCTTTGAAAACAACCAGTACAAAACAACCCCCAACATACCCCAGTCTCATTTGGGTAGTATTTTTTCAGCAGTTGTTTTGCTGGACAGGGAGGGGTTAACTAGTTTCCAGTTTCCTTCCATACTTCTTGATCCATATAATTATCATGCATAAATTCTAGATAACACCGTAAAGGAGTCGAGGTCTTCTAAAGCCCTAATTCATTCACAATTATATAGGTTTTTCTTTTGTACCAAGAAATATGATTGGTTACAAATGATTTTGTACAGGTGGTGTAAATTCACACTGGTGTGTTAGATTTCCAGCACAATCATGGGGGAACATTCCCGTTTCCTTCTTTTTCCTGGCAAGCAGAATGGTGGTACATCACTGTCTGTTTGAAAGGGAGTGCTGGAGGAAAGGCCTGAACTCTAAAGCTTTGCAGAACTCCAGAGAAGGAAAAGGGTCTTGGCTGCAAGCTACAGAAGTAAATTGCTTCTGGTGTGTAAACAAGATCTTGTAATCTGAAATTAGAATACATAAGGCCTATGTTTTGTGCCAAATTCATGCCAAATATTGCCAGCAATGCAAAGCCTGTCATAAAGAGTTTCACATATTGTAGCACCCTAGAGCAGATTGTGGAAGTCACAACCAGCTACTTCAACTAATGCTGATGGTTGCTGCCTTGGCACAGTAGGCAGGGAGGCACTGATTGATAAAGGGCACCTCTGAAGCAGCTTTCATTGGTATGAGTCAGCTTGAATACTTGGTGCAAACAAAAGTCTTCCTTCTGCAGATCTCCCTGTCAGCTAACCATGCTACCTGAACCCAAGCACAGGCTGCTGAGTGAATTTTCCTCAGCCTACCAGAGCAGCTGTGTGGGTCCATGGTAACATGTAAAAGCATGGCTTTGGAGGGAAGTTCCCTATGTGCTTTGGAAGCTGCATCACATCCCGAAAACTCAAGGCTTTGCTGTGTAAATTCTTGTTTGAGGAGACTGTGAAGTAAACCCAAAAATTACCAGCAGGCCACCCCAAACATGACATGGAAGGGTAGATGAAAGAGTGGGTCTGGTGTTTCACAGGAGTGTGATTTCTTTGTCCCCTGCAAGAGGAACCCACTAGTTAATTGATTTTTGCTGGCAGGTTCCCTGTTCCCGACCAGCATGCGCATCAGTGAAGAGGGGCGCTTGGTTGTCAACTTCAAGACTGAAGCCCGGTTTCATGGTCTGTTTGTGATGTCCCATCCTGGTGAGTGTAACCTAACCTTAGCAGTACTACAGAAATAAAGACACCCTTCCCCAATTTGATACTATGCATTTTTTTTTCTCCTTCTGCTTCTGATAGGTGATATTTTTTGTAAACTATGCTCTTCAGATACAGATTTTTTTCCTCTGCTTGAGATTTCTTACTTGTCATTGATGACTGTATTCAGGTTGTCAAACTTATTGAAATATACATTAAACTGATGGAAGGCGAATAATTCCACTTGGTCAAGAGCCTGATTTATAAAGGATGAAGATCTAGTCCATTGTGTCCATTAGGGATATATAGATATATGTTTTTAACCCCATAGTTATAATTACTATTTACTTAGATTGCCCTAGGAACTTAGCATTAAAATTTCTTTTCTAACTTGAAGCTTTTCTAGGATATTTAGACCTTTTTCAGAGATCAAGAAAAAGTCTTGTGTGGGCATTGTATCACTCTGTTAATATAACACTCCTGCTGACATTCAATTAGTCATTGCTGAGGACTTGTTCCTGCAATTTAATCTGTTTAAACCCCACTGCCTTTATTCAGAATAATTACAGGTGTAAGACTCAGTCTACAGACGTAAGTCTGAGCATGAATGCCAGCCATGGAAAAGAATATCTAACTAAATTAAATCTGCTGAACAACAGTGCGAAGAGAAAAAAAAAAAAAAAGTAGGAAATCACTTTTGGTTTAACTCAGATGTTTTTAACCCATAAAACTCCTTCATGGTGCTTCTACAGTTACTCAGCTATGCTCTAGTGTGTTTGGTTTTGCCTATCAGGTGGAGACAAAAGTCTTCAATTACTAAGAGAAATTATGTTGTGTTTCCCTGGGCTGACATTCCAAGTTTAAAACAGGAGGGATTATAGATCTCTGCCACCCCACTCTCACTGTTTTGACTGCCTCTTAAATTTATTCTTCATACAGTTCTAGTTGTGTAGCCCAAAAACAACTGCTGAATAGACACTTGAATGAGAATCAAGGAGGACCAGCTGAGCTGACTGTAATTGATTTTAGTTTCAGTTAATAAAACCCAGTGCCTTGTGAAGGTATTAATATCAGCTATGCCATTATGTTTTATGAATCATTGGGAATGGTTTTTTTTCGGCTCAGAGAGTTTGCAGTGAAACTCTAAAGGTGACAAATCTGTCTCTTTGGCATGTTTCTAGCTTCATCTCTGACTTCCATGGTTATGTCAGCTGACCACCCAGGCCTCACTTTTAGCCTCAGCCTCATCCGAAGTGAGCCAACCTACAACCTGCCAGTCCAGCAGTGGAGCTTCATCTCAGATTTTGCGGTAAAAGCTCAGTCCTCACTATGTCTTCTACCGCCCCAGCCTGTTATTTCGAGCCTGTTAGTTGGGATGTTGGTGGTGCAGCTCCCTCTCTTTCTGTGTCCAGGTTCGAGACTATTCTGGAACGTACACGGTGAAGCTGATAGCCTGCACCACTGCCCCACATCAGGAGTACAGCCTGCCAGTGATCTGCAATCCTAGAGAGCCCATCACTTTTGATCTGGACATCAGATTCCAGCAGGTACCATTCCAATGACATCTTTGTCATGTTTCCTTTTTAATTTTTTAACAAATTACCATTTGTTGGTCTTGTAATAATTGAACTAGAAACTGAATTTCTTGCTAATAAACAAGGCATTCCTAAAGTGATGGGAGAGCATATACTCCTCTCCTGCTAAATTAGTTTTACCTAAATGGGAAAGGCTAAAGTAGGAACACAAATGTTTTTTTGTCCTCAATTCATGTCCAGTCTTTGATAGTCAAGAGGAAGCTCATTGACATTGTTCTGGGGGAGAGTTACTGTGATGCAATAGTCACATTTGGGAATTCTTTTTTTGTCTGTTAGGTTTGGTAGTAAATAGTTTTATCAGGTAATTAGGAAAATAGAAAACTGTTATCAGAAGGTCTTCATCTGACATAAAATGAGAGTTAGGTCTCTGGTTTTAAAAGTGGAACCTCCCAAGGAAGATTTATTCAGTCCTAAGGTAGAACTTCCTTCACTGACTGTAGAGGAGAGTGTAAGAAGGCCAACAGTGGTAAAATACTTAGCTTTAAAACTCACAAAAGTGACCAAAACAAATCCGATCCATAGCAATGTGGATCATATGGAAACATATGGTAACAGGCAAACAGCATACCTTTCACAAAGCCCAGCTGTGAAGCTCTGTAGCTGGGAAAAAATTTATGGAGAGATGGATTCTGCTGGCTTAAAAAAAAACTGGAGGTCATGTTGGATAGTTAAGAGAACATAAACTGCCAGCTTGGCAGATTTTCAAAAGGGCTAGTGTGACCTTGGGATGTGTAAGGAGGAAGTTATATCATTTCTGTTATTTGGAGCCAGTACACCTAATACTGGAACAGTGTGGCTGTGGTTTCATGCTCATTAATAGTATAGATTATGCTATTAAATCATCTTACAGGATAAATCCATATCAGTCAGGGGAACACAATCACTTTTCTGTTGACTTAGCCAGAGTACACAAGGGAATGTATGTAGTCTTTATGCTTTCATTTGGCATTATGCCACCTGTGGGAGAACAGATGATTCCTGATAGGGCATTAAGTCCTGGCAAAGAAGAGAGATGATACATGATCTGATGTGAAACCTGCCTTCTCAGAGTTAACCACATTTCAACATTTTGGGGAAGTTTGAATGGAATGGATGAGGAGAATTTATACTAGTTCAGCACTTCAACCTTTGTCTGGCATTTCTAATCTACTTCTAGGAACTCTAAAGCAATTCATAGCAATGCTAAACCACTGCTTGTTCCTGATCCCAGTATAAACAATAAGATGTTGATATTTCAAAGAAAGGCCAAAAAATGTACAAAAATCATTGCAAAATGGGCAAAGCAGCATAGGACGAGACCTAACTCTTACCTGGAAGTAGCCTACAAGTAAAAGCTATGGCTAAGAATTAGAACTGCCTTGGAATAAATAGATGGACACTGTAGGGGTTATTATATCAGACAAGGCTTTAATAATATCGAATATGGAAGTTTCAGGTACATCAGTTCAAAATAGGCATAAGGTGAAAAGTTGCAACAATGCTGTAGACTGTGGTCAGCAAAACCCCCCATCACCAACAGTTTTCAAACCAAGACCAGCTCTTTTCCTTGAGATACTCATAGTAAAAGGGGCTTGGGCTTTCTGTGGCCCATGGTAGTTTTTCCATCTGATCACAGATTGAAACACTATGTCCCAAAGCAGGTCCCAAAAAAGCAGCAGTACAATAGCACAAATTACATAGCCAGTATCTAGCACTTAACCACTAAGATTTTTTAGTCATTCTGCAAAACTGAGTAAGCATTGGTGTCCACTCTTTTACAAATAAGAAACAAAACAGTGGAGGATCAGACTGAAGGAGGCTAGTCCTTAAACTATGGAACACCTGATACCTTGCATAGGCCCACTGCATCCAGTCCTCTAGTGCCCAGTGCTAGAAAGACATGGACCTGTTAGAGGGGGTCAGAGGATAAACAGAAAAATGGTCAAAGGGCTGCAACACCTCTGCTATGAAGAAAGGCTGAGAGATTTGGAATTGTTCAGCCTGAAGAAGAGAATGAGCTAAGGAGACCATATTGTGGCCTTCCAACATATAAACAGGGATTATAAGAAACAAAGGCCTGTTACCAAGGGCTGCAGTTACAGGATAAGGGGCAACTGAAAGAGAGTATGTTTAGATTGGATGAAAATAAGACACTTTTTACAATGAGGGTGGTGAGGCACTGGCACAGGTTGCCCAGAGAAGCTGTGGATGCCCCATCCCTGACAGTGTTCAAGGCCAGGCTGGATGGGGCTCTGAGCAGCCCAGTCCAGTGGAAGGTGTCCCTGGCCATGACAGAGAGGTTGGGTGAGATGATCTTTAAATGTTCCCTCCAACCCAAACCACTCTGTGACTCTCTGAAATCAGTGAGTTTAGGTGTCACAGCTGGACCAAAATTACTTTTGACTGCAAAGTCTAATGATACAAGGATGAGGCAGGACAAGAGTTGTGTCCCCCAATTCTTAGTCTAATGCTCCAGTTCCTATACTGAATTACCTTCTTGGGCTTTTTAATATGAGGCTGTTTATTTCCTTGGAAACTTTTTCTTCTAATTTCCTTCACAATTGTTTTCACTGGTCACAAGTGAGGAACCATTTTAAGAATCCGAAAGAAAATGTATTTGCTGTTTCCCCGCTGGTTCAGCATTTCCTTTTTTAACATGTATCATTTGCATATCTCCTTTTTCCTCTTTCCGTGGCCCCTGAGGAGTGAAGTAGGTAGCCTGGAACTCTAGTGAGGATTGTATTACCACTGTCTCACTCTGGAATTCCCTGAAAATGAACAGTATTCAACCTCCAAGCTCTGCTTTATCCCAATCCTTTCAGCATGTCCATTCTTTCAACGTGTATGACTATTTCCTGACAGAAGCCCTTCCATACTCAACATACTTGTTGCCCTGGGATGGACCAATCTGCTCTGCTCCTTGAGGTACCAAGTATCATGTGGGCTTTGATCCCATGGATGATCTGCAATGTCCCCCATCATCCATATGCAGAATTGATGGACATGGCAAATAAGTAGAATAAACTGACAGTTACTCTTCTCACCCAGGAGATCCTCACAGATTATTTTTAAGAACTCTTACATAAAATGTCTCAAATGCCCATGAAAGTAATTACGCTTAAACTACTGTCATAAATAACACAGCTGGAAAACAGTTGTGCTAATCAAGTATTTGTGGAACTACAAGCCAATGGCCTATTTTCCAGGCATTTAGAAACAAGCATTCAAAGGGAATGGACTTTTTAATTTTTTTTTTCTTTGCAAAGGCTATGATGGTAAGGCTCCTTTTTCTGTGGAGTAGGACTCCATTTATAAAAAGGTTTGAGCTGTACATTCTTGTTGCCAGACCCTGTTGCTTTGACAGTTTTGGGACTCTATTGTAAAATAGACCCTTGTTCATGAGCCAGAAAGAATGTTTTCTTTGTTGTTTTCTTTCCTTCCTGTCCACACACTTATACATATATATACATAAATATACATATATATTTAAAGCTTTTTTATTTGTTTAGGGGCCTCTTGTTATTTTTTCTCTTTTTTTTGGATATATGTGTCTTCCACATTGTTTCCTCAGGTACTTGCATCCTTTTGAGCTTTAGGTTCCCCCAGTTCTTCTATTCACTGTATAATTTCCCTTTTATTAAGCCATGTCCCTTTATAGTTTTGCCTTTATCTTTTGTTTTACGGTCCCATGAAAAACTGCTGCTAATAGTATTGATTAATTTTATATTTTTCATGTAGAAAGGAAGAACCATAAATAAATGTGTCAAATATATAAAGATAAATACTAGCATAAAAAGATGTTCAAATGGTCTGGTGCATTTTCACATGCATGATCTGATATATCCTGCAGCACATTAGAAGAACTGATACTTGCAAATAAATTCTCAACAATGTGTGCTTTCAAATATTGACAGAAGATCAGAAGCAGAGGTGGCACTTGTGTGTAGGAATGAAAATGAGATAGAGAAAACAGGCTGTGATAAGTCAGAGACAAGTTTTTGAGGGAAAAATTTTCCTCATGTTACCCCCCTTACATAAGTTGCCCTAGACACCCCCTTGCTGGGATTTGGAAAAATGTGGTGGAAAGAAACTAATCTAGAATACTATCAAATATCACAGATGCAGATAATCAAAGGTTGTTTGTGTATAAAATCCATAGAAATGCGTTTTTAGTACCAGGAGATCTTTTTGTTGAACTGTAATTTTGCATGTGAATGTGCAGAGCTGATAAATAATGTACATTGGGAGAAGATCATGCTTTCATTTAAGAGTTTAAGATCATGCTATGTTTTTTAAATTAAAAAGTCTTGTTGAAGAGCCTTATGTTTTTTGTGGTTTTAGGTTAGTGACCCAGTGGCTGCTGAGTTCAGCTTGAACACCCAGATGTTCCTCCTCTCCAAAAAGACGCTGTGGCTGTCTGATGGCTCGATGGGCTTTGGGCAAGAAAGTGATGTTGCCTTCTCAGAAGGTATAATTGTGTACAGATCATGCACATTTAATTTGTGTTCCACACCAGCGGGATCCTGTTGCTGTCAAAACAAGATAGGAGTAAGGGCTTGTGCTTGTTGCACTAATCCTCTTGACAAGGCTTTATTAGCTCAGCCTGAGAGCTGTGCTAACTGTTCCAGTCTAACAGCATGTGAACTGTGTGTGCTGTTCACAGGTGACGTCATATACGGGCGGGTGATGGTGGATCCAGTGCAGAATTTGGGTGATTCCTTCTACTGTAGCATCGAGAAGGTTTTCCTGTGCACAGGAGCTGATGGATATGTACCCAAATATAATCCATCCAACACCGAATATGGGTGCCTTGCTGATTCTCCATCCCTTCTGTACAGGTTTAAGATTGTGGTAAGTGTTCTAAGCTAGGTAAGTGTTCTAGCTCCAGGCTAACATGAACTGATGGAGGCAGTATCTTGCCTTTTTTCCTTCCTGGCTCTGTTCTTTATTTTTCTGGGAAGTGCCTTCATTAGGAGTTTGACCTAAGTTAGAATTCCAAGATAGACTTTTTCTCTGTGTTGTCTATATCCACAGCCCGTAATGAGAATTTTAGGAGGCATGCAAGTGAAGGATTGGAATTTGTTTCATATTTAGCCACCCAAAATCTAGTGTGTACTGCAAAGTCTATCATCCAGGTTGGCTCTGTAGTTCATAGGGAAAGAGAAATACCTCTAAAGTCGACTTAGATGATCTAATTTCCTTCCTGAAAATAACTATAGAGTAACCCCAGGTAACTACTCAACTGATGCTCAACTTCTAGAGTTAACTTTAAGTAAGGTGACTATATAATAAGCTAAACGAATTTATGTGACTGTGTGTTAATGAAATTAAATGTAGCTTCTTTAGACCGGGAAATAGACTTCTTACTTTCATTTCAAACCACTTTTATTTATCTTTTTTTATTTAGGAAGTGTAACTATGATTCTTGTCTAGTGTTTTCCTCTTTATTCCAGAAAGGCAAGAGATTAAATAGATTCAGATGGGACCACAACTGCTTCTCATGTCTTTTCTCTTGCAGTAGTATTTCCCTAGACTGCATAAAATAGCATGTTTAAACTACAGAGTTTATACATTGCAAGTAAATACTAAAGCTGGTTTTCCTTGAAGAAATAAATCTATGTTTTACAAGCTTTTTTTCCTCTCCATGCAGGACAAAGCTCAGCCAGAGACACAAGCCACAAGCTTTGGAAATGTACTTTTTAATGCAAAACTTGCAGTAGACGATCCTGAAGCTATTCCATTAGTTAAACAACCAGGCTCTGATGGGTTTAAAGTAGACTCAACTCCTCTGTTTCAGGTATGATATCTGTAGATTATTAGCAAGAGGAACCAAGGAAAAAACACTTGCACAAGTATTGTTGTTAACTGTAAGTCAAATTGAAACCAACAGAAAGATTTATTCTGATTCCAGTGACAGTCAAACACAATTATAAATGCTTAGAAACTTCTAGATATAAAATCTAGAAGACTTATTAAAGTGTTTCTGTGGGGATAATTTTGCTTTTATCTTGTAAAATTCCACAGGTGAACCAGAAGTAATGCAAATTATTCTTCTACATTTCTTTTAAGAAGTTAATAAGGTTCTTGTTGCACATCATTGTTTTACCGCTTCCCATCTCACTTCTCAAAGACAAAAATTTAAAAATTATAAGCATTTATAGTGAACTTCATCAAAATCAAATTGATACTCGGCATTTTCCGTACTTCCTTTCCTTGCAAACTTGCACAGTGTGATGCACTGGAATGCCTAAAAATTGACAACTAAAGGGTGCAACTACTTCTTAACGATATATAATCCTTCAGCTGTGTGCATTCAGCCCTTTGATCTATATAACCCAGCCAAAAAGTACTCTCTTCACTATTTGTCTCTAGTATTTGCAAAACTGAATGCACAACTCAAGTGTATAAATTAGTAGGAAAAGTATGGAGGAGACTTTGATTCTACTCCTGGCCACTTCAGTATTAAAGGTCCCATTGTAAGCAGTAGAGTATTTAACAAAAAGGCCTACTTAGAAGTATAAAAAGGATTTCAAATCTGCCCCCAGGAAAATGAAATCTCATTTTTTATGTGAAGAATCCATTTCCATGGATTACAGGGCCATGATTTTTGGTCTTCTTCCTGTCCAAAAAATAATCTATGAAGAAGCAAAAGTATATATTGAAAAATATTGGAAAAACAAGAGTAAAATAGAAAATGTATTATTTCTCAATAATAACAAAACTGGGCTGCAACCATTCAAATTAACAGGCAGTAGCTTTAAGACAGTATTCAGACAAGACTACTGGACCTTGTGGAAGCCAAATCTGGTATGTATGCAGGAAATATGACGGAAATTGAAGGAAGGGAGTATCCTCTCACACAGACTGCAGGGACCCATGCAACCCAGAGTGATCAAAACATCTCAGAGGATGAAGTTTCAGGAACCTGTGGAAATTGACTGTTCCAATACCCTACTCTAAGCAGGATTGCCTAGAGCAGGTTGCCCTAGACCATGACCAGTTGTCTTTGAATGTCTCTGTGGAAGGAGACTCCACAGGCTCCCTGCCCAATGCTCAACCATCCTTGCAGTAAAACATTGCTTTCTTATGTTTAGATGGAATTAGGGCCAGGGCCTAATCACTTGGTAAATTGGGCTTGGAAGGTCCTTTCCTGTGACCCATCCACAACTGAAGATACTTTGTATAACTTTTGGTACTAATAGTACCAAAACCACGCCAAGGCCATGGTCTTCTTCATCTGCACTTGGTAGCCAGAGAGTCTGACTGTGGAGAGGAATGGCAACTAAACCCCCTGAAAATTTTGGCAGAAAATACAAGTCTTCTGGTGCACATTGGCACATAGTCAGATGAAGAGGGTCCCGAAATCGAGGAGCTAGACTTGAGTAACATCACTCTCACTGATACAGCTTCATGGCGTACTGTCTTTATTCGTCACGTCCTTAACTTTTATACTGATAATATAGTTTACATTCCTTACTGTAGTACACTCTATCTAATTGGTCTCAGTTTCTCGACCTGTGTCTAAACTATTATGCTATTGGCAGAAACCACAGATGGGCAGGACAGAGTTCAGGCTTCTCCCACCTTCATGGCTGCATCCTTTGAAGGTGACTTCAAGGGCACAGGTCCTTGCAGGCCTCTGCTAGGCCAAGCCTGAGTTGTCCAAACCCCTGGTCAATAAAACGTCTACCAGGAGTTATCTGTGCATGATTTTGAAAGTGCTTGTCCAGACATTCAGTTCAAAACAGAGACTGTTTTCCTCTGCATTTGGCACTGCACAGATTTAGCATGTGTGTGTTTAAATACAAAAAATGTTTCTTCCCAGGTGTCTTTGGGTAAGGAGTGGTATGTCCATACAATCTACACTGTGCGTTCCAAAGAGAATGCTAACCGCGGAATTGGCAAAAGAAGCCTGGAGCACCAGTACCACTCGCTCCTCAGTTCTGGGAGGCCAGGAGCATCCACACAGAGGAGGCAGAAGAGGGGATTTGAGCAGCCCCCAGAACTTGCAAGAGACATTGGAGCCGAGAACGACCGAGGAACGAACATACAGCACATAGCCCTGGATCGCACCAGCAGGAAACAGGTGCCTCAAAGGGAGGTTGCACTCAATGGTGTTCTCCCCAGGGAACTGAATAACCAAAGTGCAGGAATCAGCATAGTCACAATCATTGGTGGAGCTACTGCCATTTTCCTTGCCATCTGCTTAATTGTAATTATTGTTTTGCTGCTAAAATGGAAACGAAATTCTAACAAGAAGCAAAGCACAGACAAGTCAGGCAGCAATGAGCCGATGATGCTACCACATAATTACAACAATGACAGCTCAGAGGTTTGATTTCAAGACCACAGTATTCAAGCCAGAGTCTCCAGAGTGCCTCAAAAAAACTCTTGAACTGCACATTTTTAGCAGCAGATAATGGTGACTCATGAGGAGTTCATGTGTTTCTAGGTGTACTTGAAATTTGTTATCCTGAGCTCTTACTGCCATTGCCAACAACAGAAGAAGCTGAACCAAGCCTCCCGCTTTGCACGAAAGGAAATGTTGATGTCCCTATACCATGCACTAATTTTCAGCAGCAATTCAAGGGATTGCATTGTAAGGGAGAGATTGTTGTTGTGGTTTTGTATTTTCTGACATTTCAAAAGAATAAAAGAAGCTGAACAAAGGTGCTATATACCCTGTCTGCAATAAGAGAGGAGATCTCTTTCTTCAGAAACACGTAATACTTGAGAGGAGGGATCCTCACATTTTTTTGTAAAATTTTGTACTGTTTTTCACAAAGAACTCAACGTCTACAAATAGTTTGAAAGGTAATGGAATGCCTTAGGCATGGATCCTCTGTAAGCCTGAGTTGTCCATTCACTTAATCTGTACCAGTGATTTTTTTTTTTTTACTTATATGTAACTGAACTTTTTCAAAAGACAGCTAGATTATACAGCATAGCATTATATATAGCATAGCATTATAAACAGTTGCATGTCACAGGACCCAATACATACTCTTTCCTGCAAATTCCTATTAATCTAATTTGAGATTTTTTTAATTTATGTTTATGTAAAGCCAAAGAATGCAACAAATCCAGAAAAAAAAATTTGGGTTTTCACTGAAACTGGATGCTTATATCCTCTTAAGTTTATAATGGATCATGGAAGTTTTGTAAGGTAAATTTTATTTCTTAGTGCATGTCCACTGCTGAGAAATGCAAGCATTAGTATTTCAGTACCTAGAGAAGATAGATTCAAAATGCAAAGGACAAGGTTCTGCTGAACTCAGCTTAGGAATCATGATATTGAATCCAGCATAGTTAGTTGTCATACTAAATAAGAAAAAGAGAAGAAAAAAATAACATTTGATTGAATCAAGTAGTATTTATTGCTGTATAATCATAGCACATTTTGACAAACATGCTGGGTCATTTTTGGGCATTTTTTACCAAGTGACTACTTCTGCAAGAGTAATTCTAATTTTCTGTCAGCATTCTTAATTTAGATAACATGACAAGTTTGGCTCAGCAGTGTCTACAACCTATTCTGTCCCAAAGATGGTTTTATCCAGACAGGACTGTTCTGTCCCTAAATCCTTGGCTATGAAAGCTGTGTAACCTTCAGGAAACTGTCCCTTTTGTCACACTAGCATTTTACATAAGTCCTTTAAGTCATACAGTCATAGAATGCCCTGAGTCAGAAGGGACCTTCAAGATCATCTAGGTCCAACCCCACAGCCATGGGCAGGGAGAACTTCCACCACACCAGGTTACTCAAAGCCCCATCCAACCTGACCTTGAACACTTGCAGGCATGAGGCATCCAGAACTTCCCTGGGCAATGTGTGCCAGCGTCTCACCACCCTCACAGTAAATTTCCTCCTAATATGTAAACCTACCCTCTTTCAGAGTAAAGTCATTACCCCTTGTCCTTTTGCTATATCCTCTTGGGAAAAGTCTCTCCACAGCTTTCTTGTAAGCCCCCTTTAGGTACTGGAAGGTGCTCTGAAGTCTCCCCAGAGCCTTCTCTTGGCCAGACTAAACAACCCCAACTCTCTCAGCCTGTCTTCAAAGAGGAGGTGCCACAGCCCTCTCATCATCTCTGTGGCACTCCTTTTGACTCGCCCCATCAGGTCCTTCCTGTGTTGGAGGCCCCAGAGCTGGATGCAGCACTCCAGGTGGGATCTCACAAGAGCAGAGTAGAGGGGCAGAGCCATCTCCCTCACCCTGCTGGCCCCACTGCTTTGGATGCAGCCCAGGATATGTTTGGCTTTTGGGCCTAGGAGTGCACATTGGCGTATGATGTCCAACTTCTCATCCACCAGTACTGTCAAGTCCTTCTCAGCAGGACTGCTCCTATTCTGTTCTCTGCCCAGCCTGTATTTGTGCTTGGGATTACCCTGACTCAGGCGCAGGACCTTGCACTTGGCCTTGTTGAACTTCATGAGGTTTGCTTGGGCTCACCTCTCAAGCCTGCCTAGGTTCTGGACAGCATCCCTTCCCTCCAGCATGTCAACCACACCACACTACAGCTGGGTGTCACCTGCAAACTTGCTGAAGGTGCATGTGATCCCACTGTCCAAGAGATTGTCAAACAGCACGGGAGTCAATGGAGTTCTCAGTAGAGGTGAACTGTATAAAATCTGAATTAGGATGTTGAGACCTTGCTAAAATGTCTCTTCCCCTTCCACCACCTTGTGGTGGTGTGTACAGGCATTTGGTGTTCTGGGGATCATGCTGCAGAGATAAATTAGCAGACCAGGATTCAATTTGAAAGCAACCTGTAAGCACACAATGCTGCCTCAACTGAAAGAAAAAAATCCATCCAGAAGGCTTCCCAGGCTGGTTGTGGGGAGTGTCAGTCAACACAGATAGACCTGACCTAGTAATTCGGCACAGTTGTCCTGTGAGCCATAAAGACTCAGGAACATGAAGCCCTACTAGCCTAGGAATATCTGTGCTGTGATTCATGGTACAGTGTGAATATGCCCACAGAGAGCCTCGTGCTGGTATCTCTTGCTCTGGGTTTGTATTGTTATGACTTCACTCATTTAATAGGATTTCATCAACTTTTCACAAAATGAGTCAGAATCTGTCCTACCTTTCCTAGGTTTTCTGAAGATGGTGATTAGACAGCTTAATTGAAGGATGTTTATAGCACTCGAAGGGTCAAACACCATTACTAAACTCTGGCAGTCATCTTTTATTTTAATTAATCCAAGTTCTAGCCTGAAACAATTATCTGTAAGCCATGCCCAAAGCTTTAGACCTTTCCCCCAGTCACCTGACATCAATTTGCTTTTGTAATGAAGTTTCTGGTTTTGTGATCCATGTATTGTGTGCAAGATTGATCAAAGACTTAACCCACAGATACTTTTTTTATTTAGTAAGCTTACCACTAAGTTGCAAATGTACACTAAGATCAAATTTGCCTTTATGCCTATGTGTGACATCACTATGAGATAAGCAGAATTTCTCTCCTAGAACCTGCATGTTTGGATAATAGCAGTCAATGATTCTACAGTAGAATGGGACACATGTAAATAATATAACATTTTAATATTTATGAAATGCCTGTTTTGTATAAGCCGAGATGATATTTTTAAAAAGTATATATAAAATACAGAAAATAGGTGTTTATCAGTAGAGCTATTTTTCTGCTTTTGAATTTTACCAGACCAAAATATCATTAAAGGTGCTTGCAGGCAAAATCTTTTTTTATTACTTGTTTTTATAAAATCGTATAAAAACCCATGTGTTCTACAAGCCAAATATTTAGCCCAGTAAACAACTTGATCACTGCTTTGTATCTGATTAAAACTTTGTGAAATATTTAGCTTGATGGGGATAATCAGACTAATGTTTTTGTAACAATATATAAAATAATAGTGCAAAATGGTGATTACGAAGAAAAGGACAAAGCAGACACTGAAAAGCTGGACAAGCATGAGTAAGATTCTTGAGTCAGATACCAAAGCCCTCTTCCTGGCAAAAAAATCCCAATATTTTCAGTAAGGCATGCAGGATTTTTCCCATTCTTAAGAAATTGGATTCTTTACAATTCAGTGAACAATAAATACATCTGTAACAGCATGCTTTTTTTTTCAGCAAGATATTTTGGAGGCTTATTAACATTTTTCCTTTTACTTAACAAGTGGCCTTGTTTGTACTAACCTGAATAAGTGCCTCGTTCCCAGTGATGTGCACAAATATTTTAATATTTATCTATCCAAGCAATAAACTGAGTATATTTTATATATATATATTTAATCTATTTCCAGAATATGTATTCAATCCTCTTTTTCCCTGGAGATGCTTATTCTGCTAGCAATAATACCATTTGTTTAACAGTTTATACAATAATTACTGTGTTTAACTTTGTTATCAAGCTGTCGTATTTATTTGGAACAACTTTTTGCTGATGTCTATGGCTGTGATATTTGGCATTTGTATCAGGAAAAAATAAAACTACTTCTGTTTGGTTACTGATCTAAAGTTTGTGTATGATTATGCTGTGGAGAGAGGTCAGTAATGCAGTGTTAAGAAAAACTTAATTTGTCACATCAGTGGAAGAACACAAAGTTCCTGTTTGCAGTAAATCTCACTGCTTTGTTCCTCAATTGATTGTTTTCTGGTCATGAAGGGTTCAGCACAGTGGTTTTTTGGGGTTTTTTTTAATCTTTGTCACTGCACTCATGGCTCAGAGAGGGATTTCTCTTTGAATTCCAGAACATCAGAAAGCTCTAGATACCTGCAAGTCCTTTGTGTTCTTGTGTGCTGCTGGCAGGCTTTATTTTATTTTGTCTCATTGACGAGAGAAAGACTCCGCAGGAAGCAGTTCCCTTGTTCCTGTAGGGCTGGTGTTGCTTCTTGTTCCAGGTCATCAGATTTGGTTTTTTCCTATTGGAAAATGTGTCACTGATAGATGTAGACACATGCAAAGAACTATGATGCAGAAAGAAAAAGCTGCTCTGAGCTCTTCCCTTCTCACCCACCCTTTGTAAGCACTGACCTCTGACTTAGGTGTGAATTTAAGCAATCACATACCTCCTTCACTGTCAGAAAGGCCATATTTCATGGCTAGTTACATGAGTGACACAATATACCTATCAATTTACCTTGCAATTAGGAGGAATAAGTCTGCAGGCAGTGATTCCTGATTTGCTACATGTATTCTCTTCTGCTACCTAAACTTGCTCATGTGGCTCATGCTCAGTAGTTACTTAGTCTGAGCTGAGAAGCCCTGTGTCATATCTGTGAGTTCTGGGCTTTGATTTCTGCCAGGGGAAATCAGACTGAGAGAGTTTCTGTCCTGCTCAAATATAAATAGTTATATATGGTGTAAATTAATAAAGAGTGTGGTCCCAGAAGTATGGCATTATCAATAAATCAAAAGTCATTAATTTCCCACTCTGAGATTATCTGCAGCAATCAAGTAATGTCCACACACATCCATGCTCACACTCATTTTGGCACTCAGTGGAACAATTTTGGTACTCCTGAGGTGTTCAAGCATGTCTCAACAGGTCCTGGATGACTTTCATTTCAAAGCCCAAGTGTAGTCCCATTTCAGCATCTCTAGGAGTCAGGGGGTTTTAATGCATCCTCACTGTCTTTTGAAAGAATGACTCAGCTCCTACCCTGAAGAAATTTAGCTCATCCCATAGAGTGCTTTAGCTTTGAAAGCTGTTCAGTAAATTAATCTCAAGGTTGCCTGTTTGAGTTTGGGGAGGTTTATTATTTGCCGCAAGAGATAATTCATTCAGAATTTACCTTGTACCACTTTTGCTTTGGTGAGTAACCGCTGACTTCCACTGAAACTGAAGCAAACAACAGGAACATACATCTTGTTTCATTTCCTCTGCATGTGCTGGATTCCTCTTACCACCTGTTACCTGCAGTTTCATGATACAAGTTTTCCTGAGTGTAAGTTTACATGTAGAGCATAAATCTGCAACTGTCCAAGTAAAAGTGCTCAGGTTAAACCAGTGCTACTGGAAGATCATGTTATCAATTATCAAGTGTCTTTCTGATCACTTTTGTAGCAAGACTTCTTAGTATGGACAGCAAAAGAGGCGGTCTGGGTAAGTGTGTGTCGCACCCCCTCTTTGATAATATATTACTTTCTACATTTCTCCCGTTTTCAATCCCTCCCTCCCCCACCCCATAAAAAAAAAAAAGCATACAGTGGAACTAAAGGACACAGCAAATGACAAACAGGATGATAAAAGGTAAGGAATCTCCTTCACCATGAGGAGAGATTAAATAGATAAAACTCTCTTCTACTCTTCAACCTTGGAGAGAATTACCCAAGGGAAAGTATGGGAGGGGTACATTAAATCCTGAATGCTAGAGAGACTGTGAGTAGGGATTTACTGTTTCCTGTAATATTTTAGAGAGGTTCTACACAATAAAATTTGCTGGCTACAAGAATAAAAGTAGTCAATACCTAACCATACAACTCAAAATTAAACTTGCAAGACTCATTACTGAAGGATGACATGCATAAAAGGAGGGAAATTCATGGAAGAAATGTCAATTGCAATCAGCTGTTTTGTATCAACAGCTAGTTCAGAAAGCCTGGACTAGGAAAAGCCAGAAGGATTCAAGAGAAGGATCAAGCTATTTGTCTTCTCTTTCCTTTCTGTTCCCTACAACTCCACTCCTGGGCACTGAAAGAGGCAAATGAAGTGACCCAGAAGAGCCACTCTAAGGCCCTAACAGTTGTGCAAAGAGCCACTAGCCCCAGACTTGGAATTGGTAATTTAAAGTACAAATACCATAATGTGCCTCACTGATTTTGTTTTTCTTGGAGTAAAAGAGGAATGAAAGCTTTCATTTTTCAGCACCCTAGGCCTCGAACAGCTGGTTTACCTGCACCTCACATCTGTCTAAACCTCCTGCTGAGGACTGCTTGAAATGGTAGCAGGATCCTATAGCCTTTCCCTGGTGCATATCCTGTGGAGGCATATGATCTGGGCAGAACGAGGTAAAGCATCTGGAGTGAGGAACTTAGGGGCCAAGGTAAAAGATACTGTTGATGATTTTATTTACCTTGTAAATATTCTCTTATATTTATTCTCTGTTGTTTGTACCAAAAGGTTAAAATAATATTTCTTGAGCTCTCAAGTGTTTCTTTCGCTGATGTATTTTTTTCTTATGTTTCTAATGGCACCAGGATAATAGTGGCAAGAAAGAGACATAAATATCTGTTTCTCTAAAAGTAATAGCTCGTGGGAATGTGGCTGGGCTCTGCTTCCATTCCTTGACCAGATACCTGGATTTCAGTGCAGAAAGCTGCACTATGCGCCATAGGGACTGGTCCCCGGTATTGTCAAGCCTGTGAAACCGAGGGAGGAGTACAATCTGGCTAGTTGTTCTGAATAAAAAAAGCCTCTGTCTTTGGGGACAAAATGATGTTGCTATATCAGGAGGTTGGCTTCACAGGTGTCATCCAGGGCCCACATCTCATGACATAGCTGTGCCACAGACCGCCTCATCAGTGGTGTGCCTTCCACAGTCTTCTGGAGACGGGATTCCTGGCCTCCTGTTGTCAGGATTTTGAAACACGCTCTCCCAGCAGGAGGAAAGATTTGGATCACCCTCAAAGAGCTGGAGAGATTTGTAATGGCCTTACGGACACCAGCAGCTGCCCGTGCTTCACACACTCAGCAACTTTCATCTGCCCAGGATTTAGCAGACATGCCATGTTGCCCTTAATATGCCAGGCAACCCTAATGCATCAGAGTGTGCAGTACAGCACAGGGACTCTGAGGGCTCCTTTGCATCCCAGGAGACTTTTTCCATCACAGATTGTAATGTCCAGCACAATGTTGCCATACTGCACAGTTACGCTCATGTATGTCACATCTTCCAGGACATCAGTGGCAAAAGGTTTAGCAGAGCATGTTCACCTAAACTCCTCTCAGATCCTAACTCAGGTGAACTTTAGTAGTGAGGTCCAAAAAAAGCCCCTTCACAGACAGTATCATTGCTCACAGACACTTAAGATTTTCTGAACACAAGTGCGGCAGAGAAATGCAACTCTTACTGCTGATTTAGGGTCTACGTGCTGTGCTTGGTTATAGGAAAAGCTTGGATTGCCAGCAGTGATTGTCAACACAGCACACTGAGACCAGCTGCAGGAAGTAACCCAGAGGGGTGCATGCTTGAAGCTGTTTTGTTGCTAACTTATTTACTTGTTATTAACCTGGCTGGCACGTCAAAAAAATGAGTAGCAGAGGCAGAACCCACTTCTTGCTTTTGTGTAGTCAGGCTACATGTGAGCAGTTCAACACCTACTTTCTCTAGCTGAGGGTTTTTTCTTGAACTAGTTGGGCATTTAGGCAGATTTTCTGAGAATTTCACATTCTGTTATCAGACATTAGACTACAAATGTTTGTGTGCACACCCCCTGCAACAGTTGGGGCATTCATTTATTACTCTTTTCTCGGCTGTGGTGATTTCTCTACCCTGCAGCACTACCCTCAGAGCAGGACCATCCATAAGAGCTTCTGTCCAAGCTATTTGGCTTGGTACTCTTCTGCTAGAATTTTCCTTTCCAATTTGGCTCTCAAAGGTGCCAGGGAAATATTCCTCCCCCAAAAGACTTCAGTTTCCTCAGGAACTGCATTTGACATCCATAACATCACTCTGAATGGTAAATGTGAGGCCAACAATTCAAAAAAATTCTTGCAGCATTTTAGCATTGCCTGTAGCTCACATCTGGGACTGTCAGCTGTGGTAATATGCACTTCCTCAGTCTTCTCAATAAGTGCTGGGGAGTTCTATTCTCTAGCAAAATCTTTGTTTTCAAAGCATGATTGCAGCATCTGTACATGTGCACACAAACACACAATATGAGTTTATTAATATATAAATTTTAAATAGATGTTATAATGTGTTTTAAACATACATGTACAACATAGAATAGAATGTGTGCATTTTATATAGTATGTAATAGATACTGATATATGTAAATGGTAGATATTTTATGAGTATGTCTATATTTTTGTATTATATAATACAAAAATGTTTACTTATATGTAATTCCTCAGATAAAATCACAAGGATGAAGATGGGAAGCAGAATTCAGGGTGTATTTGCCTGGAAGTAATCACAGCAGCCAAACCCACGGTCTAAACCTGAGAATGCACATCCCAGGGCCTTGGGGTCAGGGAGATTGATTTGATACACTCTCCTAGTGTCCAAAATAAGCCAACAGGTGGCATTCTGGACCATCTCCCTGATAGAGACCAGCAGTTGTAGCTGGGACCAGCAGCTGCAACCTATATCCCCAGCTTTGGAGCTTCTCAGTCCTGGTCTGCTGCAGGATGCCAAGGAGAAACACAACCATTCCTTCAAAATACCTCATGCTTGGAGATTCAGCAAGTAAATGCATTGAGAAAAAGAGAAGTTAAATTACAGAAGTTTTCCCAACTCCATGCTTCCTCTATTTACTTTATGTCAAGATGCTACAACACCAGAATTTCCGCATCCCAAGAACCTCCAGTGGGGGGCAGGAAATCTATAAGGCATGGCAGCAGCTTCTCCTTGTGCCCCTCTCCTGACCTGTGGGCTCTGGGCTCCCCTTCTGTGACTGCTGTGAAATGCCTTTGGTCCCTCGCTAGCAGAGTGGCCTGGAAGTGCTCCCAAAGAGAAGGAATGCAACTCTCTCTGTGACCATGTGTCTCCAGCAGCCTGTGGCAGAGGATGCTGCCAGCCTCTGGGCCACCTGAGACCTCTCTCCCTGGTCCCCAGACATTCTAAGGGAGTCTTTTTCATCTGGTAAAGGTATGAAGTTAAAAGTAAATCAACTGCCCAGGGAATGAGAGCGTTTGGCTGCTAAACAAAGAAGGGCTGTCTGCTGTCAGACGCTGTCCAAGATTTCTCAAAGGGGCAACAAAAGTGCTGCTTTATTCCCACGGGATGTGAACCTTAGCTGCTTGCTGGCTCCTGGCATCCCCAGCTGGGGCAGGAGAGGTCGCTTTGGTCCTGCTCAGACCAGCCCTCGCCACGCTCTGGAGCAGTGTGATTCTCATTAAAGGAGCTATGGCAATTAGCTGTGGAAGAAAGTGAAAGGAGAGCTCAAGAAGAGGAGCTTCCTACCTGGTGAGTCACCAGTACTGGCTGTAAGTGGGGCTTTTTTCTGCTGCTGCCGCTCAGGGCGTGGGGAACCTGTCGCTTCTCATAGATTGGTGGGTCGGAAAAGGGAGTTATGTCTATGCTTTAAAGAAAAGCAGGCAGGCCAAGAGGGTGCACCTGAAGACTAAAAGGCACCTGTTTGTGGTAAGAGTTGCACAAAGCCTGATTAAATATTCAGAAAGGTCTTAATTTAATGACTTGAGAACACAGAGCTCTGTAATTTCTAATTTATTTATTTTGGATTTTTGCTTCATAACGTTTTGGCAAATGTAAGTTAATTCTCTTTTTTGCTTGGTGTTATCTCCCATGTATCTGCACTTTAAGGGGAAACTCTCAGGGCTACTTTTATCTCCCTTATATGGTTCTTGATTAACTGGTCATACTGTGGGAATTTTATCACTAAAAGAACAAAGCCAAACAAAACCCCAAACAAATAAAAGAACAACCCATTAAAAAATACACACCTGCATTTTGCAATTTTTTATAAAAATATTATAGTAGTGAACTGACCAGGTGTTTTCTGAAGTCTAAGTAAAATCAGCCCTTATGGCACAAGTGAACCACACTGCTAAAATGAGGAACATAAATAGCCTTCAGTATCAATACAATCATTAACATCAGAGATTTATCAAATTGGGTGTGGTCTGGGTTTAGCTGTCTTCTTTCTCCTGTATCCTTTTTCCCTTTAATGTAGCTACTTCTTTCATTTCCTTTACTGCACTTACGTGCTGGATGAAAATGTTGAAAACATGCCACCTTCTGTTCTTTTCAGCTATTGCACAGCCCAAAGAAAATTTATAACCCCTGGCAACAGGTAAAATATGTTTTATCTGTGCACAGATACAGGCAGGCTCATGCACACTTATGCAAACCTTCATACGCACACATCTCTGAAATCCCTCTGAACTATCTAATTCTCTTTACTCACAGGCTTTTCTTTGGTTACAAGGTTTGCACTCCAGCTGTTAGGATAAACGTACTCACTAAAGGGTTTTCAAGGAAACTAGAAATTAGGCAATTCTGATCACTGTCACTGGAAAGTAAAGGGAGACGAGGAACGCAAGACTTCATCCAGTCTCTTTAATGACTGCAATGAATGAAGATCTCTATCTGCTTTTTTAAATTCTTAATTTTATCTCCTTTACCTCTAGGTATACACCCACATGTACACATTTCCCTTCAGAGCAGCTCTGGGAAAATCTCCCTCCTCTCATTTCACTGATGCTGGAATGCTGAAGAGCTTCTGCTAGGGCACCCTGGGTATCCTCACTTGCACACCACGGCAAAAAACAGTGGTATGGGGGGATGGAAACGGCTCCAGCCCTACAGCTTTGCTTTTGTTCTTCTTGACTTTCAACATAAATTTTTGTATGGCTGTTTATTTCTTTTCCCCAGAAAACCTAAAAAAAACCAACAAAAAACACCACAAGGGAATTTCTTATGCCACAACTCTTACACAAGTTTATCTTAGTCATCTGTTATTTCACATACAGCACAGCATTATGGGTATGAGCAAATTCCTCTGCATAGATTTTTCTACCCATGTTTCATCTATTCCCATTTAAGGAATCTCCATAAGTAAAGATAAACTTGGACTTCGGCAAGGCCAGGCTGACTCTCCGAATTCCAAGGTACAAGAAATGCTTCATTTTCTTTTCTCTAACCACTAAGGAGTGTGCTTCTTTCTAAGCAGCTAGGACTGTGTTCTGAGGTCTGGATTCTTTTCACTCTGGACTCTACAGTGGAAAAGCAGGACATAATTCTGTGTTAGGGGACAGAGGCAAAGAGTAGCCCCCATGGGTGAGAGCAGGGGGATGCACACAGCCACATAAATGGTGTTTGTGAGTCACCTCTGCAGGCAGGCGGGGAGGTTGTCAGAGTACCTGTCTCAAGGCTGCAGAAAAAGGAAGAATGTCTTTTGCTTTATCTAAATTTGTACTAGGAGTGTTTTCTTAAGTGTATAGCTGCATTCTTCTGTACCTACCTTATACCTATTAACTTGCTTTTATATGGTGTTGCACTGCTCCATGTAGTGGATCCTGCCTGCCTGACTCCTTAGATAGGGCACTTTCAGATATCTCAGTTACAGATAGAATTTTTTATTCTCTAAGTGCATGGTAAATATAATTAACACAGTCTTTACTTCTACTGTAACTCCCACATCAGAAGGGCTATCTGCAGACTAAAAAAGAATAAGTAGTAAAATAAATATCCTCTGAAAGTATATTTTTTCCCTGTATTCTTAACCTCAGAGATACATGTCATGACAGAGAAGTCAAAGACCCTCTCTGCCTATTCCTCTTTGACAGAAAGGTGTTAGCATTCCTAAACAGCTGATTTTTTATCACAATACCTTAAGGCACTTTAATTCTTATTAAAAGTGAAGCTAGTCCTGTGCCTACTGTGAAATAGGGGGATCTTAAAGATGCTTTAAAGTAATCTTTTACCCTCCCTTCTAGTTATAAGTGGAATTTAGCTGGAACAGAGAATAGGGGCCCCATGTTTTCAAGGCATCTGTTTTCCCAGATAAGCTCTTGACTCTCAGGGAGTAGGAACAGTGTGTTGCAGTAAATCAGAAACTCCATAAGGCATGGGGGTCAAACTTCTGAATGCTCTAATCACCCCAGAAAGGACTCCAACGAGATAAGCATTGTACTTGGCAGTAAACTGTGGTGGTCAGCACAAAACCTTTCATCTTGCCTTGCACGGTCTGATGCCATGAGGCTGATGCACCTGGGCAGAGCAAGGTGTTCGTGTCTGGCCCTGAACTGTGCTTTCAGCTGAGAGCACTGACTTTATAAAATCTTACCCTGGAGATTTCATTTGAACAGCACTGCTTTTGCTGGNNNTATGCTCTTTTTTTGTTTTTTTTTTTTTTTTTTTTTTTTTTGCAAAATGGTAGATCAGGCAAGCTGGAAAAAAAACTGGACTTGTACCTAGACAAGGTGATTTTGGAGACAGGTGAGTGAAGGTGATGCCAAGGGGTGGGCAACTCTCAGTATTCCAAAGCAAATCCCACCAGAGGTGTCTCAAAAGATAACATTTGCTTCTGAACGGCCAGTGGGTTCCCTGGGACTTTTTTGGGGAGTATTTTTCTTTTTTCTCTTTTTTTTTTTTTTTTTTTTTTACATACAAGTGTTTAAGCACTCCTTGGAACAAACCAGGGTGGAGACACTCCTTTCAGTAACCGGAATTGCTTTTTAAAACCCACTTAGCTGTGTTGACTGTCACAGGGCTCCGATCCACAGTTCGTGTAGGAGCATCCTGTGCTGTGGAGAAGAACCACCTGAGGACGTGGTAATCCAGAGCTGACTCCCCGTTGCTCCACGTACCGGTCCGGGAGGTGGAAAACTGGGGCTCAGAAAGCATGGCTGGGAATTGTGCACTCCTTCAGGAAAGCTGCCACGCGGTGCAGGGCACAGCTGCCCGCTGGATGGCACCAGACTCCGTACATGTGTGCACGCTCCCCTCCAGCCTCCCTGAGCCGTCCCATCCCTCGCTGGGATAAAGGATGCTTTGCAAACAGGCACAGCAAGACTCTGGGAGCGAGATGATCGGGGGAAATTACAGATGTGAAAGCTGTGCATGATGCTGTCATGGCTAATATTTTTAAAGGGGCAAATGAACAGATATGGTGTGTAACCGAGATGGGAATATTCTGCAGAGTACTTTATGTTCCTATCCGTACAAGCTGCTATTTCCAAATAATCATGTAGAGAATAATCACAGGTGTGGAGTACACTTCTCTAACCATAGGATAGAGGGAAAAACACTATATTTTTTTTTAACTATGTTGTTTCAAATCTTCTTTCTTGCTGCTTCAGGCTACAGTAACAGCAGTATATAAATGCTGTAAGCTGTGCAGATTGTGGCTGCAAGATTCCATATTCTAAAGTATATTGACATCCCACTTGTGACCCAGGTCAGAGGCATTAATGCTGCCAGTGTGAGTCAACACTTTTTGATTCCTCAGTGGAGAATGCATGCAGCAAACTTATGGCAGATATTTATGGAATAATGTACACGTTAATACTCTTCTCCACAGCCATCAGAGCTGGGCTTGTTGCCTAAATGTACATCTGCAGCATACTTACTGAAGCCAAGAAGCTTTACAGAAGTCATCAAAGAAAAGGGAGCTGTGTGGAAATTTAGGGATCCGTTACATTATGTTGTAATTCTTAATGATCTCTGATGATTGTGTCTTTATTTATTTATGACTGCTCAGGCAGAAGTGTAAAAACCCATGAAATAGGAGCCAAAGCCAGACCCAGATATAAAGAAACTGCTGTTGGTGTGGCCATGCTGATTTTTGCCTTTTTCTTTTGTATATTCTCTGTATTTTTTACACATATATTTGTAGCCTATTGTATTAGTGGCTAGTTTTCCCGATAGTTTTCCATGCCCTTTCCCTAGGCAGAAAGACAAAACACATTCCAAGGGCTCCCATCCTATCTTGGTTCTCCTGAGAACCAAGCCTGAAAAACATCTCTTTGAGACACATTTTCATCAACAAAGTACAGCTAGTACCAAGAGGGGGGAGGCTCCAGGAGAGGTTTGAACCAGAAGGGAGAATTGATGAAAAAGGCATCACTGGTGGCAGCAAGGAATGAGAAAAGCCTGCAAGGGAGGACACTGCAGCCCAAGGCTGACCTGCTTGGTAAGGGCCAGCCTTGGGAGCCCCAAGCTGTGTGTAACCTTGAGGAGGAACCTGCTTCACCATTTAGATGACAGAGGCCAGTGCGCTCCAAGTGCAGGGCTAAATGGTGTCCAGGAACAGCATAAACAGCCAGGGAATTAGATCACTGATCTGGGCTTCTACCTGAGTCTCAGAGTGCAGTGGCTCTTTATTTCTTTACTGATCTAGAGGCAGACCCCACAGTCACACATCATGCTGGGAGAAGAAAGAAAGCTAAGAGAGACGCCCAGATGTGAACAGCACCGGCTGCCAAACCCCACCCTGAAGAGGGGAGAGCAGAGGTACAGTCCCAGCCTTGCTTTCACAGCAGGGCTGCAGGCTGCACTGCTGACAGAGGCAGCAGCAGGATCCTGCTGGGACCACAAGCTGAATCAGAACTGTGCAGATGTGTTTTTAGACCACATCCCGATGTGATGACTGACAATTCATCTTCCTCATTCACAGGTCAGGTAAAAATCAAGGAAGAACGGCCTGGAAATGTGTCCCAGGTCATAAAAATATATATTTGCGTTTTAACCCTAGGCAACAACTAAGCACAGAACCAGACAACTGCTCACCCATTGCCCTTGCATCAGGATGGGGAGAGAGGTGTAAGAGTAAAAATGGGACAAATGGGAACACAAAGACCATAATTCCAAATGTCCCTGGCTTCTTCCCTTCTCCCCCCAGCTTTGTATGCTGGGCATGACACCATATGGTATGGTCTATCCCTCTGGTCAACTGGAGTCAGCTGTCCTGGCTGTGTCCCCTCACAGCTCCTCATGCAACCACAGCTTGCTGTGGGTGAGAACGAGAAAAAGCCTTGGTTCTGTGTCAGCAGTGCTCAGCAGTAAAGAAAACATCCACGTTATCAACACTGCTTTCAGGTCAAGTCCAAAACACAGCCCCACACCAGCCACTCTGAAAAGATTAACTCTACCCCAGCCAAAACCCCAGAACAAAGGAGTGAGACGTGTAGTAAGACATATCATCAAGCAGATCCATGTGCATCAATATTCCCCTCTGCATCTAAGCCACTGAGAGGGCAGCTGAGCTGACTTCTTTTGCATTAATTTGCTGGAGGTGGTTTTCTGTAAAACTGGGTTTGTGAAGGAAGATTCCTCCTATGATCCTTGTGTCCAGGCTGTGTCCACTACCAGTGGCTCACGGGACAAAGAGGCACATTGTTCATCCAAAGAGCTGCCTAAAAGGTTGAGCGTCACAAAGAGACAGAGCTCCATGGCTAAATTTCTGAGAAAAAAGAGATCAGCATACATTACCTGAACAACAGTCCCACTGAGCTGCTACAAAAGTCATCCAGACTTTTCCCCTCTCACCAGGATAGCAGGTGCCAGGCCTGCCACATGGGAGGCGCTGCGCTCCTGACACTGAAACTGCTGTCACTAAGCAGCTTCTCCTTTACAACGAAAACAAAATTCTCCTGACCCCTTTCCTCCTTTCTCTTTGTGTTTCATCCTTGGACATTAAGACCAAGGGATCGAAAAAGTAGGGCAGGTTCCCTTCTGCCAGTGGAGCTGACCTAAACTGGCTTGAGTGTGATGGAGGTGGCAGCTGAGCCTTTTCCCAGGGTGGGAGAGGAGATGCTTTCTCCTTTTTGGTGTCCCGTGTTCCTCTGAGTTACTGGGTGAAGTGGATGTTTTAGATTTAATTTGCAGATCAGAACAGGACAGGCTGCCAGGGGCAGGTAGGCATAAGGCTAACTGTGGCTGTACACAGTATGGGATTTCTTTTCTCCTTTGCTGTGCCTGCAAAACATTTTCTGGTAAAATTGTGCAATTGTCTGAAATATTAGAGTGTCTCCATGCGGCATGCCAGGAAATTCTGGGAATGAGGGTCAGTCATAAATTACTTCTCTAAAATTTTCCTGCAAAAGACTGGCTTTACTTGATTTCACAATATGCCTCCAAATCCACAGAACTGGACATGTAACCTTTGTTCTTACTCTTCTCAGGTACTTAAAATTTTAGCTTTTTCCACTAATATCTTCAAGATGCCTTTTGCTTCTTTAGACTTATTCTTACCTTCTGCTCCCAATGAAAAGGAGAAGAGAAGAATTCCTTAGAGAGACAATTGTGCTCATTACAGACCAGAGGAATAGAGATGTTGTGAAAGATCAAATTATTTGAAATACATGAATTTTTCTAGGTAATTTGTATTTGTAACAGTTGGTAACAAAGAAGAATTGGGGTTCCTTTGAGGTTTATCATAAAAAAGAAAGAGGAAAAAAAAAAGAAGAAAACCACAAAGGATGGATTTGAGAACAAAGCTCTAGGCAGAATATCAGGATGTTTGAGTACAAGGGCAGTACTCCAAATATTCAGTATTATTTAGGCCAAGTTATTTTATTCCTCTTTTCCAGCAGATCTGTGCTTTCACCTGAGTCATTTGCATGCTCAGGTATCTTCTCTCCTCCTGACCAGTTCAATAGCTTCTTAAAGGTGCCGAAAGCACTGAGGTTCTGAAAAACATGGTTTACCAAAAAAAATAGGATGCATTATTACAACATGATGAAATACTATGTCAGTGGTGTTATGCAATTATTACATTTTACAGAAACAGTGCTGGTTTTGTGTGTTTTTTCAAAAATCCTTATTTTTATTTTTATTTTTTCAACACAACATTCAGAAAATTACAGAATTTAGAGAATGAGAGAGAAACCCATGAGAAAAAGCTACGGTTGTTTGCTTAATCCCCCTGAAATGCAGACTCCTCAATGAGAGCAGAAAATGTCAGGGAAATATTGGTTTTCCTCCTCTACATATAAGATTTTTTTTTTTCAGTAGATACACTTAGAAGCACTAAATGCAGAACTTTTACAGTAATTTTTGGTTTTTAATGGCAAAAGCAGCCACAGCCTTTTCATTTCATTACCTCGATTATTGTAAGGGAAAAAAAAGTATGGTTTTAATTTACAATTCAAATTTATATTGACACTAAAGAGAAGCTATCCTGCTGTTAAGAGGAACTTTTCCAATTAGACCCAAACTTCATGGTCTGCTGTTGAAAAAAGGATTTCAAAATCTAATTTTCTGAAATGTCAGAAGTTAAATATTGCCTTTTGTGTTTGTCAGAACTCCCTGTAACTTGCCAGAGAGGATGTCACTGCAGTGCTTATTTGTGAAATGGGCTTTGTGAAGCTGTCCTTTGTACCCTTCTGCCAGGCAGAGGTGAAAGAGCGCAGGACGAAAGTGAAAGGAGAGTTTGGTCTCGTTAGTATTCAGGCTGATTAAGGGGAAAAAGGCTTTGGGAAGCTCTTCATGCCAAAGAACAAAAACTGCTGCTGGTGCTCACAACACTGTGAAATCCCACCAAGTTCAAATGGAGGTACTGAAAGGAGAGACAGCATATACTCAAAATAAAGCAATTCTGTCTCCCCAAGTTCAGGGTTCACACACATAGCAATCCAGGGCTGTGCTTTCCACAGTCCATACTGGAAAGTGGGCCAGCTGAAGGATCAATAGGTGAAAAGCGGCTGATGAGCTAACAGGAAAGGACTTTGCCTTTAGGAAAAGAACAGGCATATGGGTTATTTTAGAGGTAATTTTCTGCTTTCTGTCTCATCCATGTGCTGGAGACCTTCAACCAAAATTGTTTTATTTTATTTAGTTTCATTTTGTTTTATTTTAGTGTGGCTTTGGACTGGAATGTTTTACATTATGCTACAAATCACAATGTGAAGAATCTGTGATACTAAAAAACCAATGATTATTTTATACAAACCCAGAGACAGAACAATTAAGCATAAGACATTTTAATTCTCATTATATAAGTAGTAATGCATAAGTTTGCTCTTTTGTGTTTGTGAGATACAGTGAGAAAAAATTCTATTTAATTGAAATCACAGGTTTATATTTTGGTGAAAAAAATAGCTTTATTAAAAATAGCTTTATTGAGAACAAGAATACCTCCTTAAATTCAAGTATAAAATAGTTATGCAGCATATTGCTATGGACAGCTGTTGTGTATTCACATATATTTATTCATAGTTCACTTAAGGAAGCAAAAGTGTACAAATCCAATTAAAGACAAGTGAAGGCAAAATAATAGTTTTTCCAAGGTCCCCTTTAGAAGGTGATCTTTGAAAATGTCTAGCTGTGAGTTCATACATGGCTATTTCTATGGTTGTGCAAACAGACCTCAGTCCCTGACAAACAAGCCAGCCTGGACAATAGAAATCCCATCTCCTTCCCTCTGATAAAGATGGGCACAGAGCAAGATTTTGGTGTGACTTCACCCTGCAGAGGTGCCTTTCCTATGACTTCAGGAGTAGGAAATCCCTGCTGCTTCTGTTGCAGTCTTCTGGAAATTGTTGGCTTTTCAGCTGGGAGAACCCTCTTATGTCTTTCTCAAGGAAGGGGCACTGACCTTGCAGATGTTATTTCTTTTCTTATTCTGTATTTGTTTGGAGAAAAGCAAAGGACCCACTCACTGTTTTTTCTTGTCCTGTTTTAGTGACTAAGATTGTTCGGTGATTGCATCAGCTCCAACCCTGGATAGCAGCAGTGCAAGATGGAGCAGCAGAGCTGCCTCTGAAGAGGGCAGGAGCCTTAGCATGCTCCACAGCCACTGCTGCTCTCAATTAACTCTCCCCATTATCTCTGCAAGAGTCAGAATCCTTATGTTACTAGCTGCAGGTTTAACAAGACTCTTCTGCTCCCTAGGGAGAGCACGAGCCCAGTTCCTAAATGGCCTTTTTCTTCCACGTGTCTTTGCCTTGAACACAAGGCAAGCTTTATGATGGAAATTTCTACTCTTCCTCACCATCTCTCTTGGGTTTGGGAGGCCAGAAGCCCTGAGGAAAATTATTCTGGCATGGAAATATATAAGTTTTGTGAGTGCATAACTGCAGAGGGAATTAGCGAGCGGAGAGGGAGGGCAGAGAGAAAATAACTTTGTTGTTAATGGTTCCCAAGTCTGAACTCCTATAAACATCTCCTAAAGTGCATGAATTTTGACCCTGAGGATCCACATGCATCTTTTCCTCCCTCTTGACTGCTGAAGTGAGAGTGAAAACCAGAAGAGGTGAATGGAACTGACTGTTTCTTGGACAACAAAAAAAGCTAAACACCAGAGCAACTATGCCTACAGCAGGCAAAATTTAGCCTTTCCTGATATGAGGATGAAGCCAGCTGCTGCTGCCCACCCTTTCTGTGACCACCAATGGACAGAGAGTACTTTCAGTCTGGTTTTATTTCAGAGGGAATTACCACAGTTGTAGCACAGCAAGTGTAGAAGAGTGAACTGGTTTGTAGAGAGCTTCTTCTCTTTCCCCACCTCCTTGTCTTGAAAAGCAAGGCAGAAGATGTCACTTAGGCAAATGGTGGGGTCAGGGGAAGGTCCCATGGCTGTGGGCAATGAGCCTTTGCTGTGAGCATGAATTCACCTTGCAAATAAGGGAGTGCTGATTTAAGGCATCCAATGCTAGTAATTAAAGACACAGACTTGGCCATGGTGCATTAAAGGGCAGTTTATCACCAGAGCCTGTGAGTAGCCATGTGATCATTTCTGGGATTTGACATTCTGGGATTTTGACCCATCTGTAAATCAGATGGGCAGGTTTCCATTTTCATGGGTCAACAAAATTATGTTTGGGAGACAACAGTCCAGTAAAAGTTTGCAAAAATGAGACCTGATGAGGGTTTCAGTTCTTTCATTTACCTTTGATCAAAAGTGGCTCCTGTACAAACAGTTATTCCTCAGATGGGCTTTTCTCCCCCCTGTTTATCAGTATCCTACCTTTTAAGACATTTTGTCCCATGCAGTCTGGAATGCCTTCAGCTGATGATTCATCTTACATGTATAAGGTAAGATGAGACTAATTACCCTCCAGAAAAGCCCAGTGTCTTGGGCATGAAGGAAATTTGGGATGATTAGCTCAGACAGAGGCATCAATTTTATTTTTAATGAAGTCAAGCAGATGAATGCCTCCAACCACCACAGACTGAGACTGAGTTGTACAGGTAGATTTCCAGCACAGTTCCTTTGGTGTTGTCTAAACCCGAAGGAACTTTCTCTCTGCTGGAATGCAAAGACACCTGGAGTTATATAAAGGCATGGAGAAGGAACCTGTCACCTGCATTTGTCCCCGTTTAGAAACGTTCTACAGCCACTCTTTAAGCTAAAGTGTCTTATTTGATTTTGGGATGCCTTTGTAGTATTTGTGAAAATTTCTCTCTGCAGGTGACTTTTAGTTGCTATCATGTGAAAATATTGAAGCTGGGAAGAGAATGGATGAACAATAAAATATAAAATTGTGACTTAGTCCAGAATGTTTCTCCCTAGGGTATTACAGTGCGAACCACCACCATGTCCACCACTATTGCTTGCACAGTTCTGCAAGTTATTAATAAATAACCAGGATAGGCAACATTATTTGCTGCAATGTGCTGTCAACCCATTTCCTACAGCCAGCACCTGGATTGATGGTGGCTCTTTGGTGCTTCTGTTTTGCAGATATTATCAAGTTTTACAATGGAAAGGCTGCTGTTGTTGATGAGCTTTTCTTTGCTGCTCTCCAATACACAACAAGCACCATCGTAAGTATATTTTATTATAAATTCTTCAATCCTAAGAAATCCCTTGAAAGTGAAGGTAGGAAATATTCTTTCCGTCTTGATAGAGAATCAAAAAAGCCAGGTTCTTGGACCACTGAAAATTTGTGTAACCTTAAATAGATAAGAAGTGAAAAGCTTAAAACTACCATTGTAAGGAAGAAAACTTCTCTCAGGAACCAATAATTAAAAATGTACTACTAAAGCATGTTATTCACTCTCTTATTGCTGTTTGCCCATCTATTGTTTGTGACATTTACTGGATTGAAAAATCTTGGGGAAAAAGCTTCTGTAATTGATTTATACATTGCAGAAAGCAAAGGTTTCACTTCTGGGTGACCTTCAGTATTCTTCTGTACTTATCCTCTATTTCAGTTGAGATTTACATATAAGCCAGGCCTTGTGTCACCTTTTGCTAGAGCCAACAGATTCTGAGTAAATGAAATTAAATATCAGCTTTATTTCCTGAATTCTATACCCCCGCTTTCATTTTGCACACTTAAGAAAGAAGATTTTTTTTTTTTTTTTCAAAAAGTAAAGAAGAGAGTTCAGCCAACCCATTCTGATAATAGCAAAGCCATTCGCCTTTCATTTTAGAAGTCTTCTGCAGAATAATCATTTTCCAAAAGCACCTGTCTTGAGCACAGAACTTTGTCTATGTGACATCATAGGTGAAGAGACAGGACTTGGCTCTTCACACAGTTCTCTGATTTTTGTAAAATCATTTTGTGTAAAATAGACTTGAAAAAAATGAGAGCAAGGATAATGATCTACATTTTAAGGTCATGAAATCAATTATTAAGAAGCACCAAAGTAGGGTTAAGAATGAAGGAAAATAATAAAGAGTTAAAAAAAAAAAAATCCCAACCAGTTTAACCTCCAACTCAGCCCTACCCAGGGATATGGTTTTACCTTCTGTGATCTCTCATTTCCCACCTTTCACAGTGATATTGCAAGGAAGAACAGCTACTTGTAACCCCATACATATGGTTATATCAGGAATTCATACCTCCTGACATATTAAAGCGTAAGCTGGCATAATGTGGATGCTAGTACAGGAAGATATATAACTTTGTAGCATTAATTGTATATTTATGATTATGTATTCATTGTCTTTCAATGCATGGCCTCATTCTGTTTCAGAAATTTTAGTTTATAGAGCTTTCTCTGAGTTACACCAGGTTATAAATTGCATTGGTAGTCCCTGGGACATATTGCAGGTTTTTTTCTCGTCTATGTATAGTGATTGATATTTCATAGGAGGACAGTTCATAACTTGGAGATCAGTCAGAGAAAATTATTTTCTTTTAACCTCTACTCTGACTAACAAGGGCAATGGATTAGGTGATCTCCACAAGTCCCAAGCTCAGCTATTTTGTGAGAGACGGTTTTATCATTAAAATTCATATTGTTCAGACATTCATTGAACATACTGGACAACCTGTTTTTCTGTTGCTTTAGATTTCTTATTACTGCCCCAAATGTGGTGCATTTGGGCACACGTGAGACAATAACAGTTCAAGTCCACGGGGCACAGAGCCCTGTGCAAGTTACTGCATACTTCAAAGATGAGGCAAAAAATCAGCTCCTATCAGACAAGATCTACTTTCACCTTAATCAAAATAATGGCTACCAGGAGAAGAAAAAAATAATGGTGAGTCTGCCATAATAATGATTTACAATTTTTTTTATTTGGTGATAAAAAGCACATAATCTCTACTTGGAATAAGCTGGAACTGAGACAACACTGATCTCGAGAGACACGTGACAAAACCAATTCCAGTGACAGTAGCAACCTATTCACCCAGCCAGCTAATAAAACAATGCCTAATGTAATTTCAGGGGTGATTGTGAATATTCTTTTGTGCCCATATAACAAGCTCAAGATTTTGTCACATGGTGATAAACAAAATTTAATTTAAACACGATAAATTATTTTATCACTGTTGGGTTTTCCGCCTCACTTAAACTATGACAGCATTCATGCCTTTGGATTTCTACAGTCCATTTTAAAAGACAGAAGAAACCTTTAAAAATGTGTAGTCTTTCAGACCAAAGCCTGTGTTCTTTCTGAAGATTTTTAAGTTCATTAATTCTTTACATCCAAAGTTGCATCATTTGGTCCTAGCATGATTCTTTGAAGTCTGGCAGGATTTAGTTCAGTAGCACTAGTTTGAGCTATTTGGCTGGGAAAAAAAGTACACATCGATATTCAGTTTAGCTCTGGTTGGTTATTCCCAAAGCTAACAGCTGAGCTTTCAAATTAGGTTCCTGTCGAAGGTAATGTTTAGAAGCATCACATTAAAGTGCATAAACTAATGCAGCAATCTCATAACCAAGGTTTTAGCATAAATAGGGATTACAGGGTACATGGTAAATGGAAATCAACAGGCATGTAGACGGAAGTGCATAAACTAATGCAGCAATCTCATAACCAAGGTTTTAGCATAAATAGGGATTACAGGGTACATGGTAAATGGAAATCAACAGGCATGTAGACGGAAGTGCATAAACTAATGCAGCAATCTCATAACCAAGGTTTTAGCATAAATAGGGATTACAGGGTACATGGTAAATGGAAATCAACAGGCATGTAGACGGAAGTCTCCTGCCTGGAGTTATTGACACTGGACAGAAGAAAGTGTATTTCTGTGGTGGAAAATGGAAGATTAGAGAGTATTTCTACTTTAAAAGAAATAGTTGCCTGGTAAGAAAGATGTAACACCCAGTAAGAAAGATATAATTGCAAATATACTGTTGAATGGTTGAATAAAATTATTTAAGAACTTCAGGTGTTGTGGGGCCTCAGCTATGTGGTCCCAAAGTTACCAGGCTCACCTCTGACTCTGTGGGGTTTTCCCTTTTACTCTCTTCAGGTCAAGCCAGGGGCTCTGCAGCAGAACCTGTTCAAGAAGAGTAATCTGCCATATGTTCTGCTGGTTACTGAGAGCAAGGAGCTTCTTACAACTGCCAAGAGCACTCGCATCCTCCTGTCCTCCAAGAAAGGCTACATTTTCATCCAGACAGATAAGCCCATATACACACCAAGTTCCCAAGGTTAAAACACAAACGCTGCTCTTCAGGTGTTGAATATGGATGTCACAGGGGCAGGATTAGAAAAAGTAATAATGACCCGGTTGTTCTGGCAGCCAGGGCTTCTGTAGGGTCTGCTCTGCACATTGCAGCAACTCCTGTGGAAATGCCTCCTGAGCTAGAGTCACTTTTAAGGGAGTCAGACAAAATCTGCTCCTTTTTGTTCAAAAAGGTTAATGATGACTTTCCTTTGGAAGAAATAAAATCATGAGAAATCTGCCAAAAAACCAAACTCCTACTGCTTCTGCTCGTAACACCAGCAATAACTTACCTTTGCTCTTTATGACCACTACTGCTTCATTGCTTACTGATTTAATTAATTAATAAAAGAGGGAAGTTAAAAATTTTTTTAAGTTTGGTTTCAGGCCCAAGCTTCAGAAGGAATACAAAAGTGGGTGAAGTTCCCTGAGTAATTTTCAGAATTTTATTTAAAAAATTATCTAGTCATGTAACATGTGAAGGCTATGGAAGAATGCAAATATTTTTTTTGAATTTCTGGAACTTCTTTTCATTAAAAGAAAGTGTTTTATCTTAAATTCAGCAAGTCAGTTTACAAATTGCAATGATTAGTATCTAAAAAGGCCAGAAAGAAATTTGTGAACATATTTATTTTTCTGTTAAACAGTCAGATACAGGATCTTCACTCTGGACAATGCTATGAGGCCGACACATGACACGGTTACAGTTGCTGTGCTTGTAAGTATGCAAAAACACTGTTGATGAGTGCTTCTTCAGCACAGAAGCTATGGAAAACTTGTACAAAATATCCAAGAGCAGAACTATAACTGGGAGTCCTCCCCAGAAATCTGCATTTGCACTTGCACATAGTGAGATATCTGTAGTTGTTTTTGGCCTGCATCAGAAACATGGAGACGCATGAGTGTGAATATTAAAGCAGGAAAGTAAGCAAAGCATTTTCTCTTCCATAGGAATAGAATATGACCTTGAGCTTTTGAATGTAAATATTTGACACCTGGTGGATAATTTCATGTTTGCTTCTTCTGTCTCAACAGAATTCCAAGGGAATGGTGGTTAAAAAGTCAGACCAGAAAATAAACGCAGTGTTTTCTGAACACTTTGATATACCTGACATTGCTGAGTATGTTACTGCTGTGCCTTCTGCATGAAAGCCTGTAGATTAAGATTTTTAACTGCTAAATTTCTTGAATTACCTTTCAAAATTGTCTTTCTTTATGATGGGGCACATATTGAGCCTATGATCAATATCTTTTTGCCTTAAAGCAACTCATCGTGGAGAGATGAGTCCAGAATTTACTGCTAATATGCTGCAATTAGCAATATGAATCCCAGGAAAGATTAATTTAACAAACGGCTTTAATATCTGCTCAAACATATGGCTGCATTCAAGAGAGCACTTCTAAAAGGGCTAGTCTGCAAAGTGTCATTAATTATCTCTGATTTCAAACAGTCAAGCTTTTACTTAATATTCAGGGTCTTCTGGCATGCTAGATTGATTTTGATATCTCATTGAAGATAAGCTATAGGAAATATTTGATGAGTTCTCTGTTTCTGTGGACTTTTTAAAGGTAGTGGTTTGCAAATATGCTATCTTGCACTTCCTCATACTTATTTTGAGTGTTTCCTAAGACAATTCAAAACATGTTGCTGGCTCCTCCCAGAATAAAAGAAAGCCATTAATTAATTAGTTAGGGATGAGTTCA
This sequence comes from Phainopepla nitens, assembly GCA_013400175.1. Classification (NCBI taxonomy): domain Eukaryota; kingdom Metazoa; phylum Chordata; class Aves; order Passeriformes; family Bombycillidae; genus Phainopepla; species Phainopepla nitens. Next base: position 105,807 of record VXBQ01017088.1, on the reverse strand, counting down.
ATGCAAGGAAAATATTATGATTCAGTGATAATTTATATGTTGGCATCATAAAATATCTGAGGAATTGTAATTAACTATTTTCTGCTTAAACTTGATTTTAGGCCTGGAACTTGGAAAATCAAAGCCTGGTTTCATCAATATGAAATGTCTAATGTTTCCACTGAATTTGAAGTTAAAAGATATGGTGAGATGTTATAAAATTTGCTTTATAACTATAAGAAGTTATCACTATGTGTTAAAAATATACTGCAGTGGTTAAATCTGGCTGTAGTTAGGCACTAAGGACAACTTCCATGGTGTTTCAGTGCATCGTTGCTACCTCTGATCCACAGAAGAAAAACTCTGGGTTTGTGTGTCTTCCACTTTTAAAAAAAGAACACCTGTTTTTTACAGATTTAGTAACCTTATAAACACTTTTTTAATATTTTGTCACAAAACATTGGAAAGGCTCTCATACAACAGAAAAAAATAAATGAGATGAGCTCTATTTTGAAGTCATTGCAATTCTGGCTAAAGTTTGCAGTGAAGATGAGAATGGAAAAAAAAGAAAAAAAAAAAGAAAAAAAAAGCTGCCCATTTTGTCTCTGCCAAATTCAGTCTGGAAGTTTATTAGAGTTATTGCTATCCTCAAAGAACATTTTTTTTAAGGAAAATAAGAGCTCTTTGGATAAAGTAAAAATGTAAAAATGTAACAAATTGGGATAAGAAGTGCCTTGATTTATTTACGCTGAAATTTTGCCTTCTTGTAAAATTATTGTGGGTTTTTTATTTCATTGTTTTGGTTTACTTTTCCTTTAAAGACAAAAGAAAACCTTGAAATTGTGTGAAAATCTCAGTTTGACAAAACTGATTTTGCCTTAGCTAGGGGAGGTAGCAGAATAGTGGAGATTACTGCCTCCTGTCCAAACACCTGCAAGCAGGAGCAAATCACTCTGATATACCTGCAGGAGCAAACAGTTCGGATTTTTAGGAGCAAATTCAATGTGACACAGCTGATGCTGAGGAGCTGGTATTCACACTCTACCCATTTCAGGGTGAGTTTAGTTCAGCCTGCTCCTAGTCCAGGGCACTTCATGCCCATGAGCAGTTAATCTGCTGCCTTATTTTCATTGTAAGTAAATAAATTTTGTGTGCTTGAAGACTGGTCCACTATGTGAAGCAAAGCTGAATGAGGGAAAATGATCAGTAGATTTGCTTCAGAAGAGCACTGCTGATTCAAATTAAAACATCCCCTCAGTGCAACTGCATTGTCTCAGTGTGTGTTGCCACAACAGGAGTTTAAGCTATGTCTGAAACTCACATCATGACCTTTTGTCTTCTTTTTTTTCATGCAGAACTTCCAACTTTTGAAGTCAAACTCATCCCACTTCATCCCTACTACCACATCAGGAATGAAAGCTTTGTGTTTGATATCGAGGCAAAGTAGGTGTGCTCAGAGCCAGGCTGGTTTAGGAGGTGGATAAGCAGATTTGAGATTTGTGACTTCTTCCTTTTTCTTGTCATTAACAGTTAGCTAGCTTCTGGCTTGACTTGGATCTGACTAATCTCATACACTCTCTGTTTCCACCACTGACTTGAGAAATCAGTTGCAAGTGCTGTCTGGGTCCAGGTCGAGGTGATCAAGCTAGAACAAGATTTTCTGAATATTTCAGTTTGCTAGCAAGGGTGGCTATTTAGGATTCTCCTCTGCATTGCTAAATAAGGTTCCAGGCAAACTAATCTCCTGGTTTTCTGTGTACTTTTTAGTTTAAACATTCAGAAATGTTCTAAAGCCTCCAATATGCTATGTAACATAATTCAAGGAGAGCTGGATTCCAGTTTGGGTGTGGAAGTTTCTCAAAGCACAGGGAAGTCTGTAAGTAATAAGCTACTACTTGTTTGTGAGTAATGTTTTATGCAGAAAGTCTTCAGGTAGATAAATACAAATAATCAGAGGAGTGTCCGTGACCATCACTACAGCATCATACATCCATTGCTGAACAGCAGTGCACTGGTCTGGGTATGCCACAACTACAGAGCTCTCAGACTGGCCAGACCACAGGGCAGGGCTCAATGGAAAATGAATTATACCTGGTCCCATACCAAACTAGAATGGCATCAAACCATCAAACCAAAGTAACTAAGGAAGGCAGACAATGAAAATTTAACCCATCAAAGTATTTTTTAATAAAAATTTTTTTTTGGCTGTTGAATTTTCATAAGAGCTGTTGAGTTTCGTAAGAATGGAAATGCTAAGAAACTGCCTGTTAGGAGAATGACTAAATCAGAATTTGATACCTTTGGGGTTTTTTCTTTTTCTAAAGACGGATAAATGTTATGAAATGAGAACAGGCAGGTGGAAGCAACAGGCCTTCTTTCACAGTGGGAGAAATTTATTCTGTTTCAAAGGAATGAGGACTGTTGGACTTCTACCTGCTGTCCTTGATCATGCTGATCCTTCCATTCCCCAGCACATCTTGAGAGAGCAGACAGAATCTGTATCCACCTCCTTTTTCTTGGCTGAACAAACTCAACTCTTCCTATATCCTCTTGATCACCTTCAATTCTTGATTTGGTTCTATTGAATAATTACTAGCTTTAGTCATGATCACTTGATATTGTGATATGAAGTTATTTCAAATCACTGGCTTCAGTATTTTAATCCTTTCTAAAGTTTTCTCTGGCTATTGCAGTGCTCTATTTTGAGTTTGTGAATTTCATATACATTTGACTCCTCACTAATATGGTAATTATTCAAGAAGAAAAATTGATGTTCAGTGACTGGATACCATTCCTTTCCTTATTGGAAAAGGTTCTAGTGGTGCTACACAGGCCTGCATGACTTCCATCAAAGTCAGCATATGGAATTCCTGATAATTGAACTTATTTCTCTGAACTGGCCATGCATGTAATGAAGTTACTTAGTGTAATTGACTATTGTTTCCCATTTATTAGCTCTGGCATTTAATGCAGTTTTCACAAGGCCTGCCTCTCCGTTGGCTTTATTGGTATAGATCAGAGCTGCTGATCAGGTCAATTTGAAAGAGGCTTTGTCTAAACCAAGACATGCCATTACAGGACAGATGTGAGGCAGGATTTCCACAAGCAAAAGACAACACGATGGCCGTGATGGGTCTTATGCAGCACATCACACACTGTGCTCCTGGAAGATGCCATCTGCCAAAGCCTTCTTGAGTACAGAGTGCAACAACATGCCCTATCCTCTCTCCCCATAAACTTTATAAAACATCCAGGGGTGTTCTGGCCAGATGCTGATCTGGCAAATATTTCACTTACAAGAGGATCTTTATGCCATACTGCCTAAATCTGTAGGAGCAACGTGGGCAGAGGATGCCCGCTCTACCCAATGCAGGTGTTAGAATATCAGCAGGTAGCATCTTCCTGCTGTACATCTTCAGAGGTACCATATATTTCTTTTAGTCCCCAAAATGATTCTCCGATCCCTTATTTTCTATGCTCTGCTCATGAGGAGTTAGCTGTCCATCCAAGCTAAATGGGATGAGTTGTGTAAGACTTCTCTGTGCAACTGAAGTTCTCATTAATTTAAAATAAAAAAAAAAAAAACAAAAGAAAACAAAAAAAAAAAGGACTCTTGTGCAAATTTTATTAGACAACATCTTCCCATGTGATTCTGCCAGTGTGGCTTACTCTATCAATATCTTTGCATTTGAAATCACCACTTAGCACAAAGACCAGTAAAAGTTTTCTTATTTGAGTTACGAGAGACTGGGACTAAATTTTGTTTTCAATCTATTAGTTACAAATGAGATGCCTACAAATATTCCAATATTTTTGCAGCACAAAATGAGTAGTCTGCTTTACGCTTGTTTTTATTAAAATAATGATCCCTCTCCTCACTTTTCTTCCTTCCAAAGACACTCTTATGGAAAAGAAATTCAAGGTGCTGCATATGTGCGATTTGGCATAATCGATGAAAATGAGGACAAAATATTTATTCCAGGCCTGGAGCAACAGCTATCAGTAAGTATTCAGTGGAACTGCACTGATTCATCCTACCTAAGCTGAATATTTTCAGAAATTCTGGAAACTTACAAGTCCATAATACTGTAGTTGTGATATGAGCAACACTTTTATTTCTAACGGCAACAAACCGGTAAGGACTGTCTCTCTTTCTTTTTTTTTTTTTCTTTTTTCCCCATTTTTATTTTAGATCCAAAATGGAAGAGGAAGAGTTACTTTAAACACACCACTTTTGGAAGAGAAATTGAGAAAGAGTATTTCCACTTTGGAAGGGTTTTATTTATATATTGCTGTTACTACTGTAGAAACGGCAAGTGAGTACAGTATGGCTTAGCTGGTACAGTCTATGAGAGTCACATTGATCTTTCTCTGGAGTAATCTGTTATGTGGCGAATCTGGTCTCACTGGGTCCACCTTTGCTGCAAAGCTTGCTCACGCTGTAGAGAATTAACTAGGAAAACCTTAGATGGAAAGAAGCTGCTGAAGCTCCAAGCAGAAGATGACATTAGGTAACTTTAACTCTTGCCAGTAGCTGAAAACAAAATCTTTCAGAAAATTAGATATCCAAGCTATGTCCGTAGTTAATGCCCCCCCAGCAACACATACTGTTTGGTATTAACAGGTGGTGAGATGAGAGAAGAGGAACTCAGCAGTGTGAAGTTTGTGAGATCTCCTTATGTTGTGGATCTATCTAACACCAAAAAGTATTTTGTGCCTGGAGCCCCCTTCTCTGTTATGGTATGTAGTGTTCTGACTGTATCTGTCTGCCTCCACAGCAATGAATTTATATCTGCCCTCTTTCCTTGTCTGATCCACCATGGGCTCTGGGATAGAGACCTTCAAGAGTAGGTCCAACACAGAGCTACTATTTGTGTGTCTGGTTTGTCTCATTTCTGTGTGCTCAAAGCCTGAACAGCTAGAAAATGCTGGTTTTCTGCTCTAGAAGTCTCAGGGTTTTATACAGGGTTTTATAAAACATAATCTCTTCCTCACTCCCACTTCAAAAAATTGAAATAAGAATATTGTAACAAATTAATCCCACATCAAATTAAAATTCTGAAAAGTAAAACAGTGTATTGCCTTATTAAAAAAAAATGCATTTAAGTTTATGTAGCTTGAAACTTCATACCTTCATTTTTCTAGAGTTTTCTACAAGGAGTTCAAGTCAGAAATTTACTTTATAATAGTTAATGACAAATAGCTCTGGGAACTGCTTAGACCAAATAGATGCTAAGTGAAAATCTGGGGCATTTTGTAATCTGTACTCACAGATTTTTACTTTAACTGAAGACCAGACTGAATCAATTGCAATCCCTTTTCCTCGAAGCTCAGATTTTTGAATGCTGGTGTGTACAGTTTTATATTTCTTTTCAGTTTGCAAAAATGATAATTATAAACTATAATTGCCTCTTGCTTCTTGCTTATGGGCATTTTTTAAACACCAGACTTCCTTTAAATAATTGAACTTTTAAATTTTTTTTCCAATAGGCATCTGCCACTTGGGTTGATGGTGCTCCTGCTGCCTTCCTATTTATCACTGCCACCATTACCATGCCTGGAAAAGCCCCAGTGAAGAAGACTGGCTTCTGTAATAACGAGGGTCTGGTGTCCATTACATTCAACATCCCCAGAGATGCTCAAATGCTTGAAATAAAGGTAAAGAAAATGCAAACATTCATGTTTAAAAGTATCCTACTGAGAATTGCTCGTAAGACAATCATAAATGACTGTGAAGAGGATCAGTTTTCATTGAACTAGCACAGAGGGTGGAACATGATTTCTTACACCACCTGCAGATCCTTGTTCAGATGGTGTAAGATATATTAGAGAGAGCAGGGGCCTGAGGGACGTCTCAAGTGAAGGACGCTCTTGTACATCAGAGCCTTGGGAGTACATGCTTTGGTTAGAGTGGTGCATTTTTGTGTTTTGGATGTGCATCTGCCTGGCGTGAAGGACAGAAATGGGACTGTAAGGAATATCACCATAAAAAGTGATAGAAAATTATAAGAAGAAAGTGAAGAAAAAGGTTCTGAGCAATGCAGCGAGTTGGCTACATCTGCCCACTCAGAGAGTTCAATTATGGGTACAATATAAAATGGGAAAAAACTTATTTGAGTACAAAATCACTTTGTGATTTTCAACCCATTGATTCTCATTTAGAAAGAGCCAAGGGTGAAAAATACCAAATAAAAATGCAGCAAGAGGCAAAATGGGGTGAAAGAATAAAGTAATTAAAATCCTGGGGTTTGGTGACAGGTTCTGCTAATGAGGTCTCAGCAATTATTCCTCTCACTTCTCAGTATTTTCCAAACAGCCTGGTGCAATATGAATTATTGGTGACACTATACACTGTCTCCTGTGGAGCACTTCACTCATTCTGTCCTTTTCTTCCCTGACAGGTAAAGGCTGAAGAGGGTAAAGTAGTGTTAGAAACACCTGAAGCCAGTATCAGAGCTGAAAGATACCAGTCTGCTTCCCCAAACTACCTCAGCATCAGCATCCCAAACACCGTTGTGGCACCTGGAGATACCTTACCCATCACCTTGAATGATATTCATCAGTCTGGCAGTGGAAACATTGGCTATTTCTATTACATGGTAAAAAAACAGTATATTATTAGTCATTTCTTACAGAAATTATACAACCTGGAACATTTACCTAGTTATTGACAGAAGGGAAAACCAACAAAGGGCAAATGGGATGATCAGAGTTCTGGCACACCTGACCCACCAGGACAGGCTGAGGGAACTGGGCTTGTTCAGTTTGGTGAAGAGCCCAAGAGTGAGTTAATAGCAACCTAAAACTACTTGAAGAGGAATTACAGCATAGTGGAGACAAGATGTCCTAGGTGGTGCCACACAATATAACAAATAAGAATTATGGCCTGGAAGATTCATTTTGGGAAAAATCTATTCACTAGTGATGAGTGCAGTATTGGAAGAGGTTCCCCAGAGAGTTGAGAGACTTTCCAGCCTTAGAAAAATTCAACACTCAACAAGAGAAAACCTCACCAGTCTTATCTAGTCTTAACCTGGTTATGTCTCATCTTAGAGCAAGCAGCTGGACTAGAGATCTCCATAGGTCCTTTCAGGAATTATTTCTATGATTCTGCTATTTTTTATACATTTGCACTTATTTCTGGGGCATGTGAAATACACAGTATTTATTTTACTGAATGAGACAAATGTGTTCGTGGATATATTCCAGGAGTGAATCTGTTGAATGTGAAATGTGTTTAATCCCCTTCTTCCTCTCCTTGTCTTAATTTCCCTTGGCAGCCTAAATGTCACAGGAAGATAACTGTCCAGATATCAGTTCCTGTTTATTTTTAATAGGGCTCTGATGTATTGGAATAATTGTATCCCTAGGAGTCGGGTTTGGGGGTTTGTTTTCAATGGATGATGCATTACAGGGCTGGAATTGGTGCTGCCAGGCTTTGGGAAGGCGTAGTGCTGGGCAGGCAGGACATGTGGAGAGGATGGTGGCAGACACTGCTGGAGCTCAGCAGTGAGGGTCTCCCCCAAACTTTGGTCTCTTAACAAAGGCAGTGAGGATTTCAGGCCAGTCTGTAGCATGCCTGTGTTTGTTTCTTCCTGAAACCCATTCACTGTGTGTTTAGGAAAGATTCAGATCTTTTGTTCAGGGAAGAGCACTCTCAGTCCTGCCGCTGTGCCTGTTTTTCATTCCTCTGACCAGCCATGAATATAGTTAACATAATGTAGGAAGGAAGGAGTTAAATAGTGAAAGATGGGCTGAAATCAGTTAAAGACCAGTCTGTGGTACTTAATCCTGAAACCTGCTGCTCCAGCTCTATCCCACCATCTGAAAGATTCAGTACTGATTACAGATTAAATAATGCTGGTATCTTCCTGGGTGTGATGACCAGTCATTGTAGAAGACAATATTGAGACTACTATTTTACAAGCTGTAAGATTGAGTGGAAGGTGAGAGATTTGTGTTCAAATCTGGGCCACAAGACCAGTGTAGCAGAGATTTACCACCACATTGTGCAGATCTCCTCCAGGCTACTGGTATACAGCTGTTAATGCCATTAGAAGAGAACATATGTTAAACAGAAATTGCCTCAGGGGAAAAAAAGAAAAGGTAAAATTATGCAACATAATGCCCTTTTCTGGGGCATAGTCGCAATATTTGATTTCTCTTTGTTTCTGCCTTGCAGGTTGTGGCAAAGGGACAAGCTGAGCTTCTGGGAAGGGTCCCATCCTCAAACAAAGTAATAAACCTTCAAATCACCGAGAAGATGGTGCCTGCCTTTCGGTTTGTAGCATACTACTTCATTGGGAACGAGGGCCGGCAAGAGATCGTCGCTGATTCAGTGTGGGTGGATGTCATGGATGTCTGCGAAGGAAAGGTGCTTTCAAAGCTTGTGGCTTCTGGTGTTGCATTCCAAAATTTTTTAAAAAATGGGATACTGGCAGAGCAAGTTCAGGCATGGGATTGTAAAGTGAAAGATGCATCATTTGTATCAAAAAGGAGTCATCAGGAGTCATGCCAAAAGGTTTAACTCAGAAAGGCTCCCAGTTTGTGCCTCAAGGAGATGAAAAATACAGTTTCTAACAGAAAAAATCACCCCCTGTGAGTGTCTATATTTTAGAAATCCACAAGAAAACACCTATAGAATTGTTGAGGGAGAAGAATCCCTTTGCAACTTCATCTTTTTGTAGTGATATTTGTCGCACGAAAGAAAGTGAAGCCATTTATTAGGGAAAAAATTAATTTGAAGCAATACTTCAAGCTTTTTAATTTATATTAGAAGTAATTCTCTGAGAGCCGGTAGCTTTAAAAAAGTTGGTTTATGTTAGAAAATGAAGTGTGGATAAAATAGGAGGCCCTCTAAGCCCTTCTTTTACCTTCTTCATCCTCTTCCTACTCCTCATTTTGGGACCATAAGGTAAAATGAAAAAAAACCCAAGACACAGGAATTTCTTCCAGTAGCATGAAGCATAATTTCTGAAAATTGACAGCTGTCTAAAATTATTTTTTCCACTGAAAATGTTCACTTTGGGAAAAGAAATTTTCAAGAAAAAATTATTTATCTCCAACAGACAAACCAATCCTTCATTTATACAAGGTCAAAATTCAGTAATGTTCACAGGCGTTTCTAAGAATAATTCTCTATTATTTCATAATCACCATGGCTGGCTACTTCCTCTTTAAACCACAGAAGTGTGTACATCAGAACCAGATCTGTGTTTGCTCAGTTATTCTAAAAAATTCAGTTGTGTGATAGAAAGCAGAAAATATTAATACTGAGTGGTTTAAGTTGGTTAATTTTGTACATTAATTAGTCTTTTGCTGTCTTTCATGGTAATTTTGTTTCACTGGAAAATAAAAAAATTATATTGAAGACCCCAGTTCCACAAACCCCTGACACAAACTTTTAATTTCCCTTGGTGCTTAAATGTCATTGAAAGCCAGCATCCAGTATTCTGCAAGACACATCTTCCAGTTCCTCATGATTCCCTTCATGAAATATCTGATATTTCCCTTTGTGAAATATCTGCACCTACTTGTTCCACAATGCAGGATCACAAGCAGAAACGCCACAAAACAGGAACATCTCCCGACTTACTGCTGACAGTCACAGCTGACAGTACTCTTGGCCCAAAGAATCTTCACTTCTTATTAACAAATATGATATTTTTGTTTCAATCTTTTTTATTTAGATTAAAGTGAGAACAGAACAGGACACATATGAACCAACAGACCAAGTCAATTTGCAGATTGAAATGGACCATGCGGGAAAAGTTGCCTTAGCTGTGGTTGATAAGGCGGTTCTTATTCTGAATAATAAAAATAAGCTTACAACCAAAAAAGTAAGATATTTGTAAGAAGAAAATATCACATCTGCTAGTCAAGCCAATTTTTCCATGACTAATGAGAGTACCAAAATGTAATTAATGGCTATTAATTGCTTAGACAATCCTTTGCTAAACTTGAAAATGTTTTTTGTTCTTTTGCAATTTAGGATCTATTTAAGATGAATGGCATGTTTAAGATGAGTGGTATATTTAAGATGGGGATTTCCATCCTATGGCAGACAAGTTTGTAAATTTAATAAAGCACTGCTTTAAAGCACTCCCTCACTAAAACATCCCTCAGCTCTAATCTGCTTCCAAATGCAGCTTGCACTACCAGTTTGTCTTGCTTCTGTGAATCAAAGGCTACAAGAATTTTTCTGATATATGCATAAACTCTTTATAAGCATTTACAGCCCATCTGTGCCATTTTATTTGGCAGGTATTTAATGCTATGAATTCATATGATCTTGGATGTTCTGTGGGTGGTGGCGCAAACAGCATTCAAGTTTTTACTGATGTTGGTCTGGCTTTTATATCAGACACGATTCAATCCAGCATTAGGGAAGGTAAGTGCAATCTGCCCTTTAGAAACTTGTGTAAGACCACTATAGATCTGGGGAAACTGATTGCTTAAAAAATCAGAAACATTTTTACTGTAATGTTGTAAAATCTCGTTTGCCTTTGGATTTTCCTTCTTCTGCTTTTTCACCAGATGCTGGCAGCTCAGGTATCCCAGATGGTGGGTGCTGGTCCTTTGGTGCCCACCTCAGCTGGGGCAGGGAGCAGTAGGCTAGGCTGGAAGATTTGTGGGACTCTCCCTCAAACTGTGGGTCTTCTGTCAATGAGATGGGTCCCAAGAACAGGTCTTCATGAATGTTGTGAATCATCAGGCTCTTCCTGTCATATCATTTTGACCAAGCACTTCTGTTCTGACTTCCCAGGATACAAATGCCTCCAGGGCACCAGAAGGCAGAAGAGATCTTTGGATTTTCAGAAAAAAATGTCAAGAATTGGTATGTCTGCTCCTCTGGGTGGCCTGAAAATCTTAGCAGAGGGTAGGCAAAGGGATGTGTCTGGGATCTAAGGGGCAAGAAGTGGTGGCATAGTAAAGGATGCCAAGATATTCTTAGTTCCAGTTCTTGCATTATGTGAAATAACCTAGCACAAGTGTGTGTACCATGCTGCGTGGTGCTTCATTCATCAAAAAAGCTCAAGAAACAAAACCAAATAATGCCTATAAATGGAAACTAGTTCACCACTTTATAATCCCAAATGGGGAGCACTTCTAGTAGATAGCATGTCATGTCTTATCATCAGTCATGACTTTGAGGTTTTCAAAATTATTTAAATTATTTGAATTATTATTATGGTCAGAAGATGTTTTATAAATCCTGGCTTTTTTTTGACATTCTGCTTTGAAGTTGTGCCAGCTTTGGTACTTTGGTTTTCAATCAAGAGAGGAGTTAGTATAGCATTTGGTGCAAATGTTTTTTTTCTCATTTTCTTGCCAGAAGGCACAAAGTCTTGGACGTGGATTCTTTCAGACTATTTGAAATCAGACTCTTTATTCAAAAAAGAGAACGCTGATATTGCTATTTCTATTAAGAATTCCAGCCTGCAAAGAGGATTCAATTTTTAATTCAGTCTGACTGTGGAGAGAGGGCATAGAACAGAATGTCCAGGATACCATAGAGCCCATGCTTTCCTCTTGTACTTGTGGACTGTTTTTAGGATTGACGGTTTTCAGGGTCCCAGGCTGAAGCTTGGCTGTTGCAATAGAACCTAATGTTAATGGCAAAGAATGACAAGAATGAGCACAATGAACACCTTTACACTTTCTACTTACACATCACTAATTCTGGGCTTTAATTCTATTGCAGCCAGCAGATACCAAAACACTACTCTACTAAAATGCTGCCAAGATGGAATGAAATTAAATCCCATGAGGTTTTCTTGTAAAAAAAGGCTGGAAAAGGTGTCTGGCTCCCAGGAGTGCAGGAATGCGTTCCAGGACTGCTGTGAGAAAGCCACAGCTCTCAGGAAGCAGGCGAAGCAGAGGAACAGAGTGGGCTTGGCACGACGTAAAGAGCAGTGGCAGACAACTCTGCCACTTTCACCCTTCTTCTGGTGGCTGGGGAGGGTCAAGGGGCACTTCAGCGCTGTGGGGCCGGGGAGGAAGTTTTCACATCAGCACTTCAGAGAACCCTGGTACAGTGCAGCAGCCACACTGCATTGCATCTTCAGGCCTGTACACTAGGGAGGTGGGAGTGGGATGGGATAACTTCTTGGGGTGAGAAAAGGCAGGAATCACTTAGCCACTGCTGGCCCCTCCAGTCTTAGGGAGGAGATGGTAGCCCCTGCCCACACCCCAGAGAGGCCACAGACAGCAGAGCAGGTGGGGAGGTGGTTGTCTGCATTTAGGGCTTTAAGGGGTCTCAGGTTTATGACTCTTTTTAGTGGTGCTACTATTATAACACCCAAGTACCTCCGAAATGTTGTCATGAGAAAGGTCTACTTTAGCCAGAATAATTTTGTCTCTTCTTTTCTTCTCCCTGAAGTCTATTTCTGACCACATATTACGTGTGTCCTCACGCTACCGAAAGAAAAAAAAAATTACTTTGCATCTAAAATTATCCCATTCTGAGTGTAATTTCTGCTACCATTTCTCAGAGATTTCCCCTTTCATCCTCTGTCTGTCACAAGTATAGGACAGCAGGAACATCTTTGCTAGCCTTACTACAGGGGACTGATTTCTCATTTGGTAGCATATAGTTATTGAAGTTGGAAAGAGGAACTATCTCTTTGTTCAGTGACAAGCTATGGTCATTGCTTCTCTTTTTTCAACATTTTTCTTTAATGTACAAGATGAAACACAGATGAAATATTTTCATTCAGAGCACTTTTTGTGTTCTGACAAGCTGACTCCTTGCAAGACAGTGTAAGGTCAGCAGCTAAAGACTTCCAAAAGGAAACCTCACTCCTGTTTTGCAGAATACAATGAACATGAAGAATTGTTTGATGAAACCTCTGTCAGCTTGCGCAGTTATTTTCCTGAGAGCTGGTGGTGGAGTTTTGAAGAAGTAGAAAGCCCTGGAATATACAGGTACTATGCCGCCTGAACAGGTGAATATGTTTAAGTTTGCACTGTCAAATGTTTATAAATATCAGCTTTATGTAGTATCTGATGCAAAGGACTTGAGCATATTTGAAAGTACTTTGTCTCCACAACTGAGGAGTATTTTCTCTTAAAATACTCAAACTTCATCAAATGACAATGTTTACATTTTATATATGCCTTCTAATGCATTTTATTTTGTGTTTTTAGGGTAAAAAACTTCGCTCCTGACTCTATAACTACCTGGGAAGTTCAGGCAATAAGTATATCTCCTGAAAAAGGTATAAGTATTGGGTATTTTTAGTATGTTTGTTTCTTCGTATGGATGAATAGAGAATGTGTATTTTTTAAAAGGGAGATAAAATTTTATGTTGACAGAATAAAACAGTCTGTACTGAGAAAAACACAAAGTGTTTTGATCACAATATTTACTTCTCTCTTTTATGCCATGTTAAAGGCCAACTAGAAGTTAAGGGATAGATTTATATTTACAAAAGCAACATGAAGTAGGGTTTCAAGGATGATGGATCATACAATCAAAACTGTCTTTTATTATTTCCACCCTATAAACCACCTCATTTTAGCTTCCACATGGCCAGGAAGCCACAAGAAAGGTAGCAATAGTAACATGACTTTTCTTTGAATAATTCTGGGACCAGGTTCTGACCATCTCAAAGCACAAACACCTGTGGCCTCTAAGGCAGAAAAGAACACCAGGAAGCCAGCAAAAGACCAGCCAAGGGCTGGACACCAGAGAGCCCAGGTTCCCAGGTGCTGCCCTCTGGGAACTCCTAGGAGTTGATGAGGACCCCACAAGATAGTCTGTCTTATCCTGCCCACTCCCCTTTGGAAGGGGAGGATCATCCAAGGGTGCAGTGATGGCCACAGAGTTTCTTTTCAGAAAAAAAGTCAAGGTCATTGTGTTTTAAACAAGAAAGAAACAAACAAACAAAAAAAAAAGCCACATTTCACTCACAAAACATACAAACACTTCTGCCAAGTTTTACCGATCAAAAACCATGGCAGTGATTCCAGTGGGAAAACTAGAGCTAGATCTCCAGTGAGGATGAGTTTAAATGAGTTCTGAGTATGCCTGTTTTCCTCTCCTGCCCATGACCTCAGGGGAGCCCAGGCACCCAGGCATTGAGTTTTGATTAGAAATTTAACTTCCTATAAGGTGATGTTAAGTGTACATTTTTCTCACCCCAGGTTTCTGTGTAGCTGAACCCCACACTTTTGCAGTTTTCAAAGACTTTTTTGTGTCCCTGAGATTACCGTACTCAGTCAGACGACATGAGCAACTGGAAATAAAAGCAGTGATTTACAACTACCTGCCCAACGATCTCCAGGTAGTGTTATCAACAGCTGCTGTACCTTGCATGCCTAGCTAGCTAGATCTATAGTTTTGTAATAATTTAATGGGAAAGACCCGGCCACCCTTCAGTGCCCCACTACAGCCTGGACATAATATTCCTATCTTGAAAGCTTTCCTAAGGACAGGATCCAGTTCTACTTGGCAATGAAACTCTCTGTATAAAGCAGATTTTATTCACCATGTTTCATAGCCAAATCCTTTGTCTTTGGGCACTTCTTCCTCTTTATTGAAGCAAATTGTTCCTTTTTTCTGCCCGCTGATCTGGGCAATACCCAGCTGCTGACACTGATGCTGACACTTCACAAGGTACACAAGATACAGAGGTAAATGAGTATGAGCAGACCATCCAATATTAGCCACAAAACTCACTGAGCATACAACACAGAGCCACTTTTTCACTTCATGTGCCCCCTATGCTGGCCTGCATATGGCCACAGTTGTCACTCGGCTTAGGACCTCCACTGTCCTAAAGCTACTACCCTTTTTATCACTTCTTCCCATCTCCTAACCAGCTGTTCAACCAGCATCCTCTGAAATGCATTGAATTGTGTAGAGTGGGATGTATAAAAATGCACTGTCCTTCTTGCTTCACTATGGTTCAGGGATAAGCCAAAACTCTGTTGCAAATTCAGTGTAAAGAAGAAATGCTAGGAGATTTACCTTCAGAGCCCTAATCAGTATAGCTGAATGTTAACAGACCCCGGGGTCACAGAACAATTTACCCTGGAAAGGGCCTCCAGAGGTATTTTCCCTGTGCAGTGATGCACTAGGACTGATCTTGGGCACTGCCTTGTCCCCACAGGTGGTAGTGAAGATGGATGCAGTGAAGGGGCTGTGTACCGCAGAGACGAAGGCAAAGGCTGTGCAGCTGCCACTGCTGGCTAAGGGCAACTCAGCAACACCAGCCTTCTTCTCAGTTGTGCCTCTGACTGTGGGAGAAATTCCAATTACCATCATTGTTTTCGACCAGAATTCTGGGCACAGTGATAGCATTAGGAAGAATCTCAAAGTTGTGGTATGTATAACTAATTGAGGGCAGGCACTTCACCAATTGTCCTCAAATATGACATTCACTACTTGTGGAGCTCTTGTGGAGGGAGTGAAATGGTACAAACATGAGGCTGGAAGCAATTCAGGAAATCTGTTTTTCAGCAAGGACTGAGGGAAAAAATTTAAACCGCTGTGTATATTGTATATGGATAGGTTTGTTCTCTATGGCAAAAAAGTCCTTCACCCATGAGACAGCAACAACTTCTTCAGTTGGTGCTCATCTTAGAATCTTTAGCTTCTCCCTGCTTCATCAACATGTATGAAGATTCTTTTTTCCTTGTGAAGTCAAGATTGAAGGTGTCCATCTAGCAAACTTTTGAGAAGGAAATGCTCTCTGCTAGTAATAAAGTTAAACCCTATTTTATTTCTTCTGGTCAATGGATTCACTCTTAACAATTCACTCTTAACAATTCACTTCACTCTTAACAATTGCATAGATAAAACACATGCAAAACATGCAAACAAAGATGCTGTATTGATTATTTGATACTTTAGCTTTCTTTCAAAAGTATAAAAAGGAGGAGCCTTTTATAAGAAATTACTTTTCAAGTGCCAACACACACTCATTACAGTATCTAAGTCATCCAAGGAGGGCTTTTTTCCATCCATACAAAAAGTGCAAAATATGAATCCTTGCACCCCTGATGTCAGGCATTACCATGAAGGTAAGAATGAGGCACAGGATGCTGGGAACCTGCTGTTGTTAAAAGGTATGACTTTTGTAGATAGAGACACAGTCTCAGAGTTCAGTGTTACACCAAAACTAAACTACTAAAAGTAGCTATAAAAATAGCTTTTTTAAAACTGAAACTGTAGGAAGAAGGATGTGAGGAACCAGAAGGAAAAGACTGTTTAAGTCTTACACTCAAGATGTACTCAGAATTTCATGGATTTCATGCATGAGACGTTTACAAAAATGAGTCCCTCTGTGGACTGGACTTGATGGGTCACAAAGCTGAGAATAAACTTTCAAGTTTAATTTTTGAGAGTTGGTTTTGGTTAAAGGAATTTCATCCAGGGAAATGTTTCAATAGTAACACGAAAAAATTCAGCAATGTTTATTAGTATTTCAATCGGGAAATTCTGATTTAAAGGTTGAGGTTTGCCTAGATTGAAATCTCCCTTCAGAATCACTCATTTGTGCCACCTGCTGGCCTAGTGCTCGGGTGGAGCTTGCACGTTTCTTGCAGCTTAATTTCAGGTGTGAGTGCTTGCAAACACTTTGACTTTTCTTTCTTTAACTGTGCAGGCTGAAGGCGTTTTACAGAGAGAAGAAGAGACTATTTGCATTAACAGCGACTGTAAGTTACCCAAAAGGGTTTAGATACAGATGAGATTTGGAGTAAGAATGAAGAGTGAATTATGGGTGCAGTAAAATACTTGTTAATGCAGAGGTTCTCCTTTTTTTGCCAGAACTTGTCAGAAATCTCTCCATCAAATACATAGCAAAAGACTTGTGAAAGGAGAAAAAAAAAAAGGATTCTAAATTTTTATAATTGATTTATTTTACTTTTTAAAGGTATCACTGTTTATATATTAACTGGGCATCTATTTTATTTACTAATGGATCTTAAAAGGTTTTAAAAACAAGGTTTCTTCAAGTCTAAAATATTGCTGAAGAAATTGAAAATTAAATCACTATAAGAAAGACAAGTATATTTTTTCTAAAATTGCATGTCTATTGTTTATTTTTAAAAGTCTGGATGTAAATATCTATTTATTATTTATTTACAGTGAAGTCCCATACAGTGGACCTGAACAGACCATCTAATATGGTACCGGGTTCTGATAGCCACGTGTTAGTTAGCCTGAAAGGTAAATGTAATTTTTTTGTCAACAGCTTCTCCATAGGTGACAAGGGACAGGCCCCTCTGTGCTTCTCATTCCTGCATGACAAGTCTCCATTCTCTCCTGGATTTTTTGTTATGACTCCAATGGTCTGTGCAACCTGCATGACCAGGTCATAAAAAAAAATCATCCCCAGGGTTGAGCCAGTACCTTTTCCTCTTTCTAATTACTCCTTCTTATTTGTAGTGAATGTAATAGAGAACCATCCTTCCTCCCTGTGCTCAGACTAACATTATGGGAAAGCCAGAGGTGAAGAGTTATCTTCTCTAATAACCCCACACTGCTTGAAAGGCTGTAGAAATCTGCTTTAGATTTCAGAAATAAGGATGCCAGACTCTGATGTATAGGTTCTGGAGAGTTCTATTTTTCCAAAGAGGAGATATGTACAATCATATATTCATTTAATCAAATATAGTTGTATACATATATAAAATAATGCATATATATTTTTTAAAAAATCTATTAGCAAGCAGTTTCATTAGTGAAAAATACTTTTTTTCCCACCCTAGGAAGTGTAAAATAATGCATTTGTGACACAAAGGGTATTGGCTTCCATTTCAAATGTCTGTTCTAAAATAAAGGGATCACTGAATTCATAAAGCTATAAAATTGCAGAGAGAAAAAAAAACCACACATAAAATGTTTGTCATGATTAATGCACAATCTTTTTATCCCTCTGTGGGAGGATCAGGGCTGGTTTGACAAGATTTTTCTAGCTCAAACCTGATATACGAGTCTTTCCCCTTTTCCTTTCTTCCCTGCATCCAGTAGCCTGAGGACTCTTTCTCCTTCATATTCCTTCACTGAGCCAACCTCTTTCTCCAGCTTTCTCAGGGCCTGGCATCTCATCCTTGCCCTTCTTCAAAGAGCTTTATGAAGTCTCAGATAGCTAAGAACAGTATTGAGTAGTGAGGAATATCAGGCCAAGCTGGAACGTCAGCCTGTAGTTAGGATCACCTCTCCTCATATTACAGCAATTGGTTTTAAATAAGATACACATTACGGCTTGTATTTTTTACAACAGGGAACATTATGGATGAGTCTGTTGAAAACTGTCTGAGTCTCAGTGGAGTTGAGAAGCTGATTCAGGTGCCCACAGGCTGTGCAGAGCAAACAATGGTGAAAATGGCCCCTGCAGTCTATGCCATTGAGTACCTGGATGCCAGCGAGCAGTGGGTGAACTTTAACCCCGAACGGAAGCAGGAAGCCACTGGGATGGTTGAAAAAGGTAGGCAGGAAAAAACAAAACAAGGCAAACCAACCAGAAGCCAAAGGATGGGATCCTCGTTATCCATTTGCACTGCACACTGGCTGCAGCTGCCTCCTGAAGGAGTGCCCACTGTCTTAACACAGCCTCAGAGAAATGCCCCTGGCAGTCTGCAAGACAGACATGAGCGACAGAATGTGTGAGGAGGGCTTAGGAGACTAATTGCCAGCATTTGGCACTGGATGGTATTGACATGGACAGTCCATCCTCTCTCTTGCCTAATTTAGAAGTAGAAAGTGAAATCTGAGCTGATCAATGAAAATTTTTTTCAGAGTAAATGGATAGCGAAGGCCAGTTGTTCATTGCCTCCCGATATCTAAAATCAACCAAGATAAATCACATCCTAAAAATGCTTATTTCTCCCCATGGCTAACAGACACTGCTTAGGATAGCCACTGAGATGTAAACATGTCTGTCTGTGGCTGTCAAGAGGAGTATGACAAAGGAAATTCACAGTGCTAATCATGGTATTGACACCTTCCCTTCCCCACTCCTGTATCCATCACTACATAAGCTAGAAGGGCTTCAGCAGCCTTGGGCCAAGCCAGGGAGGGAGTTTCCTTAGGCAGAGGACATCTGAAAGTCTGCTTCTGGAAGACTCAACTCCGAGATGTGATCCAAAGCTAGTATCAAACCTACAGCAAAGGCAGGACCACAGTATGCGGAAATGTTCCAGCTCACAGGAACTAACGCAGGGAGTTGTCAGTATTGGAGCAGGTACAGCTGATCTTTCTAAATAAAGTGGTGTGCTTATGGCATAAAGCAATACAATACACCTGTCATTGTGATCTTCAGATACTATAAACACTTTTCATCAATGAAAAACAAGTGTATAAATAGACATTAAAACATGCTAGCAGTTGCTGCATTGAGATCTTTGCCTATTTATCCAAGACAGCCAAAAGTGACATGGCATTTTGCTAAATCAGTACTTGGTATTATCAGCATCATTTAGTCCCTACATTATGCTTTTATTGATTATTATTGAAGTTCATTAGTGTAAAGAATGAATTGTGTGGCTATGACAAAAACTTTGTCAAAATAATAGCAGTCAAGCTCAGAAGCCACAACTCATGATTTCTAAAACTGTGTCTGACCCAGTAGATGAGGTTTTGTATATTTTTGATTCAATGCACCATAAAATCAACATCTTGAAAAGTTGTCAATAGTGGGAAATGATTTCGCAGTATTTACTACATAGAAATTTTTTGTAACCATCACTATCTGCAGTTTCAGGTTATTTTCATGGCTCAATTAAGTCAAACAAGAGAGGGAACCTTCTACACCTAGTGATTTTTCTGTCTCAAATTCTGCTGACCCAGTCATTTCCTCTTTTCTGCCCCAGTAAACACCTTCACGAACTCTTCCACCAGTCAATGCAAAAAATGTCCATTATAATACAAGTGATGTAGGAAAATGCCCAATAGATATGGGTGTTCTCTGAACAGTTATGTGCTCTCCTGTTCATGCAGGTTACATTAGACTGCTTGAGTTTCAGAAGGAGGATGGCTCCTATGGAGCATTTAAAGACACCCCCAGTAGTGTATGGTAAGTGATTTTCTTTTCCTAGGGTTTTATTTTTGAGGTTTTATTTTTGTTTATTTGCTTGGGATTTTTTTCCAATTTATGTCTATTCTCATTTAATGCATCAGAAGTTTTTCTTTGGAGATGGATTCTGAAAATCTGGTGGTAGCCAATGTACTTTTGTCATGAATAATCAGCCACAAAATTCTCTGAGTATGTTCAATTCTTGGCGAAAGAGATTTATACTGAGCCACTGATTATTTTGCATTTGCCAGAGTAGAAATATTCAAGCTGATGTTGAACAATACCTCACTAGGTTGCAGTGAGTGCACTGTATTGAATATGAGTCTGTGCATAAAATTAGTATGTTTATCTTCCTGTCAATATAGTCTTCTATAAATATCTGTCAGCATAAGTTTGAAAATTTTTCTTTTGTTCAGGTTAACTGCATTCATTGTTAAAGTGCTCACAAGGAGCAGAGAATACTTCAGTATCCAAGACAGTCACATAAGCAACTCGATTTCCTACTTGGTTAATCAACAACAGGCAGATGGTTCATTCCATGACCACCATCCTGTATGGGACAGGTCAATGCAGGTAGGTCATCCATATTTAGAAGAATTTGTTGTGCATTTAGGGCTGTTAGGGATTGAAAAGGATACTGTGAGTTGCTGAATAACAAGAAATGTATCTAAAGAAAATAAATCTGTAATGTGAGTACAAAATCTGCAATGTAAAATTAATTTCTTAACAGGTCAGTTATGTCAGACGCATAGCTAGTACTTCACAGCTTTTTCTTTTTATACTGTCTTAGATACTTTGTTCAGCTGTGCCTATAGAGCACTTAAAAAGTCATTTCAGAGGTCTTATGTTTGGTAAAAATGTAAGCCTTTTATTGCCAAAGGCAATAGAGTGTAGAATTTTAACTTTGTTTTGAAAGAGAGTCCAGAGCTCATCTAGCCCAAACGCTGCTCAAAACAGTTCTAGCTAGATCAGATTGTACAGGGCCATGTCCAGCTGAGACTCAAGTATGTCCCAGTCTGTCTGGGTAACCTGTTTCAGTATTTCACCACACCCATGGTGAAAAAAGAAAATGTTAACACCTAATCAGAATTTCCAATTGCATCTTTTGGTCTGCACATCCTCTATAACTGTCCAGAAACAAAAACTTGTTATACTGTCCATGAATTTAGTCTAGGAATATAATGTGCATCTTCCAAAACTCATTGAAAATGCAATGTAGCAACCATATATATATATGAAAAAACATGCATTCATATTTTTATTTATCTGTGTCAAATAACTAGTGAGGCTTTCACCCTCAAAGCTAGTTTCACAGTTCATGTAACACTATTGGGGAAAAAGAAACAAGTAGCTTAAGGACTGGTCAAAGGGGTTTGGATTTTTTTTGACTCGTGTTCAAGCTGAGATAATCTTCTATCTTACACATACATATATCATACTTAAAGAGCTTTTGGGGGAAAAAAGCTAATGAAAGCACGGTGCTTACTTTATCAAGAAGAGGGATAAGGAATGGCATAGTATTGGTGTATAAATACCTTTACAGGAGAGAAGTTCTGTCTGCAACATAGAGGGCTCTTGACTGTGTAGAGAGTAGCTAAGAAATTAAAACAATCCCACCCTCTTGGTGATTGGAAATTGAAACCATGAATGTTTTAATGAGAAATTAAAGCTTTTTAGCTATAAGATAAATAACTAAATATTTGATTATCAGCTGAAGGACGTAGTGGGTTCCTGATCTCTTACACTGTTTCATGCAACCTGGCTGCCACCATAGAAGATATACTTTAGATAGACGCATATTACTGAGAAAAATTTAAGGCAAAAGGTACATGGTACATGGTCAGAGAGTTTGCAGAGAAGATCCTTGACTTTATGGAAAGTGATTTTCTAGATTTAACCACATGCATGCACATTTAACTTTTCATATTTCATCTTTCAGGGTGGCATTGAGTCAGCAGAAGAGGATTTGGCTATGACAGCCTTTGTAACCATAGCATTGCAACAGACCCTGCGTGTCTACCCATCACCTGATGTGGTAGGAAGCCTGAATCTTTAAGTCTGCAATGGCATATCCACCCTACCAGCTCTTGGAGAACTTCAAATGAGGAGTTTAAAATCTGCTTACATCTGTGGTGGATAGGAAAAGATGTTATGGCCTAATATACAACAAGGTGTTTCGGGCTACATGCTCCATCATCAGTTGCTTTAAACACTCAGTAAATATTATACTAGTCTTAAAAGTTACTACAGTGAAATATTCTGATTTCCTAGTACTAGTTTCCTAGTGCCAGAAGTAACAGTTAGCAGGTCTAAGTGATCTTTACAAATGGATCCATTCTGTTTTCACAGGCAGGAGTGATTACAGGAGCAGTGGCTTACATGAAAAATCAATTTTCAAGAGATGCTGACTGCTATTCTACAGTCATCACTGCTTATGCTCTGACACTTGTGCAGCCTGATAGTGAAGAAGCTCAGTCTGTGAAAGAAAAATTAAGGAGCTGTTCTTCTTTTGATGAAGGTATTGGTAACCATTCTTATAAATCCCTTTAGAAAGCACTTTTCCTAATGGAAACGCTCGGAGCACACTTACATGAAAGAAACAAATTGAAGTAATTGAAGAAAAATTAATTTTATACAATTGTGTATGTACATGTGTAATATATTTAATTATTTAAATTGCATAATTAAATATTTCAGTGTTTGACATTTTAATATGTAATTTTCCTAATTAATATCACTATAGTGTGACAGCATAGTGAAGCTTGGATCATGACCTTCTCTGATTTTGGAACTGGAACAAAACCCCAGTAAATATTCATTTATGTTTTCTGCTTCCCTTGGGAAGAAAAGTCCAAATCAAATGAAAAAGAAGAAGCTTCATATGAGAAAATAGCAACATACAGGAGTAGTCCAGGCTGGATTTATGGTCAAGAGAGAAGGTGTTTCTTCCAGCACACCTGCTTTCAAAGCCCCCCTCCAGTTCTGAGTGCTTTGTCCCAGTTCCCCATGGATGTCACCATTCACCCCCACAGGGTGTGTGACTGCTGTGGTCACTGCTGAGTCCGCCAGCTGTGTGGCTGCACCACCATCCTGGTTATTCCTCCCAATGCATTTGGTAAACACAGTACAGTCCAACAGCCTCAGTTTAAGCATAGGGAACATGCTTCTCCTTAATCAAGGCTGGATTTGTGGCCATAATTAGTACTATTGTATCTGAGGGACCACCAGACACAATGCTACCATTCCATCAGACGGGCATCGCTGTACAATGGGATCATTAGACTGTGATGGTTGGAGAAATCAAAATCAAAAATTGTGGGTTTTCTTTTCCATTACCTTTGCTTCCCAGCTGATTTGCTGCTCTCACAACAGCATCTGTGTCTTGTGGTTCCACAGTGCCACGACATGTAGTGTCCACTGTGTACAGCAATAGTGATTTTTGGCAAATGTCTCTGCCAAGGGGATTCAGGACTGGGTTATTCTTGCAGTAAAGCAGCAGCGCTACTGGGGAAATGGCAACAACGCAGTCTCAGTGGAAACCACAGCCTATGCCCTGCTTCAAACCTTGCTCCTGGAAGACATGGAATATGCCAGGCCTATTGCCACATGGCTGACAGAGAGAAGGAACTACGGCGGAGGGTACTGCTCTACACAGGTGCCTGACCACCAGTCCAGGGGGAGAGGGAAGGAAATAAAAGCCCTCTAAAAACTTTTTCATTTAGATTTGAAAGCATCATAACTGTTAATTTTCAACTCCTTTGGTCTATGAAGCAGTAAATTTGGATCGTTAATTAGCAATAGACCAAAATAAAATAGTTAAAAGCCAGAAAAGAAAATTCTTTGTCCTCATGAAGAAGTACAATAATCTAAGGTCAGGACTCCAATATGTTTGCAATTTTAGTGCTATAAGAAGAAGCTGGGAAATTAAATTAATAGTCTGTGCAAGTAAGAACAGACAAACACAGGAGAACTTCAAAGCAGCAAAAAAGCATAAAACTGAATTCGAGGTGACTGATAATGTCATCTCACATGTTGTTCAAATGCCCTGGCATAACTACTAGCTTTTTTGCTTTTCTTTCTCACCTAGGACACAGTGGTGGCCTTGGAAGCTCTGTCAGCATACAGCATACGGACACTGAACGCTGCTTCCACCGACCTGACTGTCAGACTGGGAACACCTGGAAGGCAAAATTACTACAGCATTGTTCTGACTGATGCCCATGAAGAATTTCAGAAGCAGCTAGAGGTATACAACCATTAGTTGTTTTGAAGTTTTTTTTTCCTTCTTAAAGGAGAAATCAAATCTTCTGGCCTAGGTTTTGTCATGTTAAGCAATCATAATGTAGCTGATTTGTTGTACCTTGAAATAGTTTGATATGTAAAACAAAAGAATCTTTTTAAAGTTAAAAAAAAAAAAAAAACAATGAAACCAGCAGATGCTTAACAGCACACTTTAGAGGTGCTTTCCTGCCTCTTTGAGGACTTTGGTAGCATGAGTCTCTCCCAACAGTGAAGAGCAGCCAGGAACCCAAGTCCTTCTAGGGAATGAGGAAGGAGGGGAATATTCTGATCTTCATTGTGCTTGGAAGTGTGAAAATTTGAAATCCAGGATACAACAGAGGGACTGAAGTTGGTAAAATACATCTACTGGGCCCTAAAACAGCAGAGTGAAATGCATTAGCTTGGTATATTTGAAATCTTGAGACATGAGGTCTCATAATTCCTTCCAGAGCTGAAAGTTTTCCCTACCCAGGTTTGGAGGGGTAAAGGCATAGAACACTGTCACGATGTCAGGAAAACAATAGATCAAATGCTGAGCACAGACTAAATATCTTTTTTTCCCCTTGGTTTGCAGTTTGAACTTGGGAGAAAACTTGAAGTATCTGTACGCGGCAATGGAAATGGGACAATGAGTGTAAGCTGTAAATTCATAATCCAGAGTCTAGCTGGACCTCTTTTAATCTCCTTTTGAAACTAAAGTGAAAACTTACTTGCCTCGACCTTTCCGTTCCTACCTCCAAAATTCTAAAATTTGGGGCCTAAAGCCTGCCCTTATGGACAGTCAATTTTTCCTGGTCTTTATTAAATCCATAAAATGTCAAGGATGATAGAGGTGGCTGGAGTTGGAAAGACCTCTTTGTGTTTGGGAATGGAAAGTTATCTCAAAGGAATCCCACACCATTTGTGAATTGCACATATCTGTGACAGTCCTCTGTGACCGCTCTGTGCCCCTGGGGGACTGGTCTTTCTCTCCACACTCCCATGTCCCATCACCATGTGTTGGAGTCCTGAATGGGTAAATTCCTTGTCATTTAAATTCCTTGTCATTTTTAGTGGCTTGCTGTTTGTGTGTTCATCTTAGATATTAAAAATGTACTGGTCACCTGAGCTGAAGAACAACACCTGCAGTGATTTGATTTTGACAGTGGAAGTGGAAGGGAGCCTTAGGTACTCTGGTGAGTGAAAAGGGCAGGGGCTGGGTCTGAAAGGGGACATGTTTGGCCCACTGCTAATGATACTTCATTGCTTTCCAGCCTTGGAAAGCGGGAACAAATGAATGCAACAAGGAAAAAGAGAAGTTCCTGAACTCTACCCACTCATTGTTTCATTTAGCTTATTTTTTTTATTCTTAAATAGTATAATAACTATCTGAGTGACTGTAGGTGCAGCAGGTACTTAACAGTTACAAAGATACCATTAGAAACTCTTTTTGAGAAAGGGGAGGTGAACTCCCTTCACAGAGGGGAAAGCCCTGCTCAGTTTCCTGGCTAATAAGGGACCTACCATGTGGGCTTAAAATTCTTTGAGGCAGATCTGTCATAGGTCTTTCATATGAGAAAGAATGTGTTTTCCATCCCCTGAAGTGTGGAGTCATCATCATCTCTGCTTATGCCTGCATTGTTTCTTTTCTGTTTGAACTGTTAACTTTTGGAGAGAGGGATTGTCCTTTACATATTTATGCACAGCCTAGACCCCATTCTCAGCTAGGTTTGTTAGTTATTCTTGCTCTAGTTATCCCTAAAACTCTAACTCTGATGGAATCGGAATCACTGAGAAAGTGTGCAGTGAACTGTTATAAAACTCACAGCGATGGCATGACTGCCCACTGGTGTTTATCAGTATTCCAAAAGGAGCCAAACTGCAGGCGAATATGTGCTTGGCTGACCCTGTCTGTCACCTCCAGAAGCTGAATACTCTGATGAAGATGATGATTATGAAGACTTGACTACTGCAGGAAACAGCACATTTGAGACACTGACTAAAATGGATTGGTTTGATATCCACAGCAGAAGAAAAAGGGATCTGACCACTCCCAGCAAAACAGAATCCTTGCAATACAAAGTCTGTGTCAGGTAGGTCTGCAGGATCAATTCTTCTTCTGCTTGTAATTCTCCTTTGTCACCTTCTTCATATCCACAAACTCAGCATCCAACCCAGTGATCTTCTATGAGTCTGCAAACACTGTGTGTGTCCTCTCTCCCATGGCAGGAGAAAAGGTTTCCAAACAATGGATGAGATTTCTTTACATAGCTCACATAGACTTCAAGTGTCCACTGCAGATTCTTCCCTATCAAACTCTAAAGCACTTGGCAGGCTAATTATTTGAAAGAAATCTTTTATCAAAAAAGGTAAATACAACTGGAATGCAGTAGTAGCACATTTACAGAATTTCATCACTTTCTGGAGAGATGTTGTTACTTTCTTTGTGGTCACACTCTGGCCTCATAAGACAGAATGATTAATACTATCTAGGAGAGAAGAGAAGGCAGATGGGATATTCTGTTGTGACAAGAAGTTGGCAAGGGCAGAGGTAGGAAAAACGAAACCCTCCTATGCAGCATGACACTGAAACATCTGTCTTTGCTCCTATTTTCAGTCTGGCATTGGTCTCAGAAGCACAGATTTATGGCTATCCTGGGTTCCCCTCCTAGAAAGAAGCAGGATGGAAGAAGCAGGTTTTGCTACCCAGTAGAATTTTGATTTTCCACTGACTTTTGTCAAAGCCTTGAAGACAGTGGTTTTATCCCCTCTTCTAAATAGTGGCATGAGCAATGGCAGGGCAGGACTGAAGTTACCCTAATTCCCAATTTTCACTTCCCTCATTAAACACATATTCAATGAATTGTGTACTGGCCAAAGCATCATCTTCCCCATTGCTTGCTATGTAACATTTATCAGCTACCAGATCCAGTGTTCTACATCACTCTTCTGCCGAGTGTTAGGCTGAGGCTTAGACAATAATGTGAAATTCCTCGTGGTTAAGACATGGGAGAAAAACTGGAGCCATGAATTACATCACCATTCTTCTTCTCTACATGTGGGGCACCCTTTATGGGAAAGGGAAAGTTCCAAAATAAAAATTTCTGAAGTACACAAAGCATATGTAAAATATCTCATGTCAAGGCCCCCCATGTGAGTGCAGAACAACTTCATTTTCCAGCAATTGAGACGGTGAAAGCAGAAAGATTGGAAATCCAATACATATATTTAGCTAATGATAATTACAGCAATGAGGATTTTTGCCTTGGATAGCAAAGGTGATGTAAATTTGACTTAGTCCGTGAAAAAATTGGATAAATTCATTTCCTATCTCCACTTTGTAAGTAATAGAGCACTTTGTCAGTGCTGTTTACCTCCCTGGCTTCAACAATGCTTTTAAGGTAGGATAAACTGTCATTTACAGGTGATTTTTTTCTGCCTATCAGCTCCAAGGAAAGCCTGTATAAAAAGCTCAGTCAAGGCACCTGGGTTTTGGATGACCATTTGTCTAGTTTAGATACTTCATTTTGCCTCGTGACTCTTAATGAATTAGGCAGCTAATTTTCAAATTAAAATCCACTTAGGGAAGTTAAATGGAGCAGAATGTTTTGCTTCACCTTTAGCAAGCCAGGCTCTTCAAAGCAACCTGGCTGTTCAGTGCAGCTGTTCACTGCTGACCATCTCCCTTATAAAGGTCCACAGGTCCCAAAGCACCAAAGATGTCCCTGGTTGATCTCACTCTGCTGAGTGGGTTGGAGCCTGACACAAAGGAACTCGAACAGGTTAGAAAGACACTTTTCTATGCAACCTTTTATAGAGCCTTTAGAAAATTTTTGTTTCGAAATCTTTCCAAAAATCTATAGAAGAGACATGGCAAAACAGATTTTTGATAGCTAGCTAGCTAGCTAGATATATTTTCCCTATTCTCATTCTAATAAAAATATTTGCTGAATATATAAAAGAAACGCAAATATTGTGGTGAACAGAGTCCAGATTTCTTAGTCCCTTGTAAAAAAAATTAGGGTGAGGCTCAGCAGGACAGTAACGTGCCTCTCTTTACCATATACTGCTGTCCTGTGCCATGCCAGGACAGTGCATCCTGTGCTTGCAGAGCAGAAGGCAAATAGTCTTTCAGTGGTGGTTGACGGCAGGGCACAGTGACAGGGAGATGGGGCACAGTGCTCTGAAAATGTGGCTACAGAGTTTAGGGTTCTGGAGCCTGCTTGGTTGAGGGAGGTTTGCTTAGTTTCATGCTCTCAGGGACTGTCTCCTTTAGGGAGGAAGAAAGGAGGCTGAACAAAGCAAACTAGATTATGGAAGGTGGCAGCAAAGGTACTCCAGTTTTGCCTGGGGTTTATTCAGATTGGTTTGTTTCTTTATTTTCCTGCAGTTGGTGACAGCTTCAGACAGGTACATTCAGCACTTTGAGTACAAGGAAGGAAAGGTTTTGCTCTACTTTGGCGAGGTAAGCAAACCCAACGATTTTCTAATCCCTGCCATTTCAGATAACATATAGACTTTTTTAAAATCTAGTAATTTTATTTTTCACTCTCCATTACCTTTCTGTAATTTTTTTCATTTATTATTATTGAACAGCTCAGTGGAAAGAACAGAGGAAGGGAAGAAGAGAAACATACCTTCATCTTCCACCTTTCTATGTCCAAGGAGATGTAGCTCATATTCAAGATTTTCTTAGGCCAAAGGCCTAAGAAAAAAGAGAATTCCTCTCCCTCTCAAGCCAGAAGGGGTGCTTTTCATACAGGATTAACCAGTTAACAAGTGTTAACTGGTGGTCCTGTAAATTCCACATGGACATCTTGCATGTCGAGACCAAGATCTATATAGTGACAAACAAATGTAAACATCAGGACCCCTAGTCTCTGTGTACATTTCCCAATATTTTGGATAATGACTCCACCCTACACCCACTTGAATTGCTTCACCTCTACAGCCAAAACAGATATCAGTACACTCAGCTATTAACGCAGCCATGCCATCAGAACAAGAGTTCAACAGCTAGCACAGGCACAAACATTGAGGAATTGACTGAGGAGAGAGAGTTTTCTCATCAAAACTGTTCTTCCTTTTTCCTCCAGCTCCCAAGTGGACCAGAACCAGATTGTGTATCATTTGGGGCAAAGCAAATCAATCCCATGGGCTTGGTTCAGCCAGCAAATGCCATCCTTTATGATTTTTACAACCCTGGTAAGGGCACAGAAAAATGATACATTAACTGCTTGAAAGAGAGACTCTCAAAAAAACCCTCCAGTCTATAGAAAGTTGATTTTGATGTAGTGTGTGAAACCATGCAATTTTGTTGAGTGGTAAAATAACCAGCTTTGCATAACTGTCTTCCAGTTACTTCAGATTATCTAAACAAATATCTCCTCAGGAATGGTCCAGTATTGCAAATGGACTGAAAGTACGAACTTTTACACTCATGGATTTTCAAATCAGATTTCCCGAGTTCCTCTTTCTCACGGTGCTTTTAAGCATATTTCAATCACATTTTGTTTTGTCAGGCTGTGTCTTTATACATCTAAGATAGGCAATCTTAGAGGTTTGACTTTTGTAGTGTGCTTGCCAGGGAAAGCAGTCTTGTTCCTCATTCAAAGAAAGGTTAAATGCAAATTATCCCCATTTGCCAAAGTTATGCAAACAACATTTGAAAATTAGGTCAAATCTCTCCCTTGCCTTAACATAAGA
This sequence comes from Phainopepla nitens, assembly GCA_013400175.1. Taxonomy (NCBI): domain Eukaryota; kingdom Metazoa; phylum Chordata; class Aves; order Passeriformes; family Bombycillidae; genus Phainopepla; species Phainopepla nitens. Next base: position 75,835 of record VXBQ01017088.1, on the reverse strand, counting down.
CAGTTTACACTGTGTTTAAACCAGTAACTATTGTTTGATCCTACTTTCTTCTTCTGAAACAGTGCAGTGTTCACTGTTGCTCCATGGTCTAAAGAGGCTTTTAAGATGGATGGCTTCCAGAGGGAACAAAAAAGTAAAAAAGAGAATGAAGAGTACAACTTAAAAAAATACAAATAAAAACAAATAAAATGACCCCAACAACAACAACAACAAAATGCCCAAACAAAAATTATCCAAACTGAATGAAAATAACCTCAAACTGCTGCCCAGCTGGAAGGCACCACTGTACTCTAGGTGCCTAAGCTGTAGGTCTTTGGGAACTGCTGATCCCTCAGCTGATCATTTGATCCCTCAGTGCTCTGCTTTCTCTGGAACAGGGAAAAGCTGGGCTGCAAATGTACTTTGTGCTGTAGTGTACAGGCTTTTCCACCTGAGCTCTCCCACACCAGCTGTTTTGTTCCTTGTCAACAGACAGGAGGTGCAGTGTGTTCTACAGCGCTCCCAAGCACAGTCCCATGCTTTCAAAGCTGTGTCACGCCAACGTCTGCCAGTGTGCAGAAGGTAAGGAAGGACTGACTACATAAGCTGGTCTAAAAGAAGACAGTTGCTTCTAGGAACAATTTACATGGGAATTGTTAAGCCCAGAAAGGACAAAAAGAATTATTCTAATGTGTAATATGGGACTCATTCATCTTCTAGGATGTTCAGTATCAAATAGATTTTTTTCTGAGATATCCAGGATGTTTGATAGCTAAATGCAATATAAATACACGTGTGTGTGTCTGTGTGTGTGTGTGTGTGTGTGTAAAAACCCTCTATCCAGCACTAAGAAAATTGTCCTGCCATTTTATTCCCTGTTATATTGTTGTGTGAATATGGATATGTAAACTACATCTGTCTACAAGGGGTATGTCACTTATTTTCTTGCCTCCAGGTCCCTGCCCAAGACAAAAATCAACTTTCAGTAAAACATTAACACGAACCACACGCGTCAGTTTTGTCTGCTACCAACCTACTGCAGATTATGGTAAGGCATGAAAGACAACTATTGATTTCATTATCATTCCTTCTAATAAATATAAGCTTATAGTTTTACATGCCCAGACCTCTCCTGAATTGAGTAGGGTTTCTGTATGTGGCTGAGAGGCCCAGGAGAAGTAAACAAAGGCATGTGCAGTTTTAGTCTTCAGGGCAGTGAAGTGGGAAGTACAGGCCTTGGAAAGATGCAGCAGGATGCTGGGGGAAGGAGGGGTGGACATTATGTTACAGGGTTTAGAATAAACCCATGGTGCAGTACCACAATCCCCTACATCCCTCATGTTATAGGATGTAAATAAAGAATATGGTTTCCATGGCATGCCAGAGCTCAGTAGCTCCTTCTGATGAATATTTTCCCTTTGTTAATTTACCTTTTTGGCCTCTTCTTTGGATACAAAGTTGGATAAACTACTAAAGGAAAACAGGTTGGCCACCACTGGTAAGTTAGATGCTAAGAGAAGGACAGGAAAAAGAGTGAAAACCTAACCACAGAAGAGCTTCCTTGAAAATATACAAAGAAAGGAATACAAATCTAGAGTTTCTTGATTAATAATTTGTGAATAGATGGTACTCTGGCCTCTGTTCAGACACTTGGTAAAAGCACACCTATTAATCAGTCTTTGGATGCAATTTCATGTTACCATCTGGCATCACAGAGTTTTTGTCTGTTGCAGCATACGAGGTGGAGATCCTCAACAGCATGAAGAAAAATGTTTTTGATTACTATGAGGCCAAAATCCGCAAAATCCTTAAAGCATGTAAGTATCAAAATGTTTGACTTCTTTCATTCACCTTTAGGAAAACTCGGTTGACTAAATGTTAGCCAGCATGAGCCATGCAGATGCCTTCTTCTGCCATTGAAAAGTAGGGTCAGATATTTTTCTACAGTAGGCTTTCAAGAAGGCTTGTTTATTGCAAGGCTTGTTTGGTGCAACTGCCTCACAGTTCAGTTCAGCCCTGAGGTAGTTTTTTCACATTGTGCAATCCTAGAGCACAAGAGCTTCAATCATTTCAGATGGAAATAAACCAGAAGACACATTCCAGACTCACTGAGTCCATGGTAACAAACTGGAGCTAGCCTAAGAAACCCCACAAAAAAACATGCATAGTGTGGATATTATTATTCTGCATCAACTATTTCATTTTACACACTGTTGACAGATCCTCATTTTTTCTCATGTGGACAAATCCACTGACCTCTGTTCTGATACTAAATGAAGATTTGAAGTGTTTATTGCTCAACTAAGCAATTGCAACCCTTGTGGAACAGGCTAAGAGCAGTCTACAGTGACTTGCCTGAGGTCAATGAAGACAGGAAAATTTCTGGAACTTCAAATTAATAACCACACTAAAGAAATAGAAAGGCTTCTTTGTTGTCAGGTGCAGTGTAGAGGTTTGCACAGCTCTTAGACAATGCTCTTTTGCAGGCCTGACATCCCAGCTGCCCCCATGTGAACTTAATCAACAGCATCAGAGGGCACTGATACTCTTCAGAGTAATTTCTGGGGGCAGCTGTCAGGTGACACGTCAGACTTCAGCTGCCATGGTATCATGTGGTCACCAGTTTTGAGTTTGGCAGCCAGAGATTGCCTTTTAAAAAGGACTTCAAAGGTTTCAAAATCTTCCCTCTCTGGAAGTAAATAATTAATTCACTCCATCAATCTTTGCCCAGGGGCCTGGCAATGTCACACAGTACTTTATGGCACACAACTTGTGATCTGTGCCCAGTGTTCAGCTCCTGTAGGAAAATAAGGTCCATGAATTCTGAGTCCAGAGAGAGCATCTGACATATCCAGGGCTTCCCTTATGGAGGGAAATTATAATGTACCTAGTGGTCAAAATAATGACTATAGCAAATTATGGTATCCTGGTGGAAAGTTTTATTAATCTCCTGAGAATACCTACAGGATTTAAAGGCTTTAGGGCTCTGGGTCCAAATCCATTTGTGCTCACAACTTGCTGGCAAGCTCTGGAAAGATTTTGGGTTTCAGTAGCTGAGAGAAACATCCTTTGAATGTGAAGTTGAAGGGAAAGCATATCTCCTATTCTCACGTACTTGATAATTCTTTTTGGTTTGTGTTGCTTCAGACACAACTTCTGAGCATCAGGAAGATTTCAGCAGGCTTGGGAATGGCTGGCAGGAGGCATGAAGCCATATGACGATGAAGAAAAAGCTAGGTGTTGCACCCAAATCAGCCTGTGACTGAACTAGTGTTACTATCTTCTGAATTCTCTATGGCTCTTTTGACTGAGGTTGGCCTCTGTTGTCATCACCAAGTTTAGATAAGAATTAGTAGAGTAAAATTTCATTCTCTGAACCCTGTCATTATTTCCTTAATCTTTGATGTAAAGGCTTGGTTCAGAAGACAGATGGAAACACTTATTTGTATTTGGGAGTCAGCAGAAGAGAGTTTTGCAGTTGTGTGCTTCTCAGATTAATTTGGTTATTGATAGAATTAGTGTATATACTCTGGGTGGCTAATATTTATGCTGTGCTATGAATCCTCCAGGAGTCCTTTAGGGGAACATCATAGCCCATACAAAGTAGCACAGAATCTTCTTTTTTTTCTTCTTCTTCCCCCCCAAACCCCACCCCCCTCCATTTTTTAAACATTTTTTCCATTACAGATTCTAAAATATGAGTAATTGTTTTCCTTAAATTCTGCTTCGATGCTTTGAAACATTCAATTTCCACTTTTTTTTTTTTTATTGGAGATTTAAAATTGAAAGTCCCATAATAACCACTTAAGGTAATGACTCAAATGCTTATGATCCCACTGTCTGAATTGCATCAGGCATTTGTGAAGCATATCAACCAAGAAACACCTTGGTAATTTAAGCCAAATGAGGCATAACATCATTTTCTCGAGGAGTTCTGATGCATCTCTGCATTCCATGAACAAAATGAAAATTCAGGACACCATGTAGCATAGGAAGAGACAAAAGGTCTTGGGTGATATGAGAAAACCTACAGGCCTTCTATTCTCTCTAAAACTGCAGATGTATAAGTAACATATATCAAACTGATGCAAGTTTTAACTAGGTGATAGATAAGGTTCTTAAAGCTTGATTTCACAGATTAGCAGTCTATGTCAAACTCTCTGAATTCTAATTAATGTTAGAATATTCTACTTCAGTTTTTTATTCTACTTTTAGGATTTTGAGACTAGTCTTTCCATACATGTAATATAATGCTGTATATTAGAGCAGATGCTGCACAATACTCTGTTAACTGATAAAAAAACTGTGGTGTAATCTACCTGTAATTTAAACTGGTTTAATATTGAATTTCTGCAGGAAATCTCAAATTGCAGTTAGAAAAAGAGTAAAAAATTAGAATATTGCTGGTTTTGTTTTTGTTTTTTTTTCAAATGGACTTTGAAAACTGTTGTTCTAGTTAAACAACATAGTGTCCTCATGACCTGAGACTGGTCAGATGAATAAGAATCTTTTCAGCTCTCCTGTCATTGCAGTATCTGAGCAGCTGCCTCATCTGCCTTGAACGCCCGCTTCTGTTATGGGCAGTGCAATTCTGAATTAACAAACTTCTGGCCAGAATCCAGACCAGAATCTTCTAAGTTACTTTAGCATGGAGATCACCAGGACATTGTCCTGTGCATCAGATTTAGAGGGAATAGCATAAAAGGCTGCATCAGTGAAGTCCAGGTCAGGTGTACTAAGGAGAGTGAGATTTTAATACTGTCTGCTGCACTGTTGAGCCTCAAAGTGTTTGAATTTAGTTTGCTAGCTTTTAAGACCACCCTGAACCTGAGCATTCTGAAACGGAAGATAGCATGTTTTCTATTTTCCTTGGCTTTTCCTTCAGCGTCTGGGATTTAAGCAAACTCCATAAGGTCTGAAAGGTCCTCAGGTCTATAGGAAAACAGCTCCTTCAGTAACTACTGCAAAGGCCAAGACAACCAGCTAAGGCAAAAGTGGCTTCCTTTTTGTCAAGTCATGCTAAGGGAAATATATCCTACCATACCACGGCCATTTATTCACATGTCAAGTGCCAATTCCCAGCTGAAATATTACCTTGGTTTAGCAGTGGAGCAAATGATCACAGGGGGTTGTGTGCTGTGGGCTACACTTCCTATTTTTGTTAGAAACATTCACGGGGTTTTCCCTTCTTGTCCCACAGCTGCGGATGAAAGCATCCAAGTGGGTGAGCACCGAGAGTTCCTGTCACGCTCCATGTGCAAGTTAAACATTGTCCCTGGCAAGAGCTACCTCCTCATGGGGAGAGATGGACAAACAGTTGATTGCAACAACAAGTAAGTGCAAAATGGTCTCTGGGCAGCAGCAGCTGTTATCATGGACCATTACCCAGACGATGCTCAATCTTTTAGGATACCTTCAGAAAGCAAAGGCAGCACCAAATTTCTCAGGGACTGATCCTGCTGGACTTACTAAAATCTAAATTGTTCCACTCCATAGGCAAAAGGGGAGCTTTGAGGAAGAGCTGACCCACCCAAATCTATTGGCTCGTGATCTGTGGTTCCCAGACTTGTCAGAATCAAATCTGGCCCTGGTTCCCCTGGGTTAAAAACTCACAGCTAGAAAAGGAGAATGGGAAAAGCTACCCAGTCCATCTACTGCAGATGCCTCAAACAGCTCCTGTGTTTGCAGAAGAAATATGTGGGACTAAGAGCAGCTCTCAAGGTTGCTCTTACATCATGCATGCGAGTAGCATATCCTCCTCGTTTCTCACTGTCACACTTTAATGAAAAAAGGGAATTTATCTGAGTAGGAATTTAGTATGACACTATCAAATATTCAGGGAGAAAGATATCCTAAATGTTTCATTTCCCTGCACAGAATTAGAGAAAGGTAATGCCTCTGAAAGCTTCTAGGGAGAAGATCTCTATCAAGCTGTGAGCACCCCTCCCTAAAAGCTTAAAAAGTCCCATTCCCATCTCTATATGACAACAAAGTGAGTGCCTAGGTCAGTGGCCTGCTTCAAAAGAAGCCTGATAGAGACTGGGGTGTTCCAGCAGAGGTTTAATCTCCAAAGTCTCCTCCAGTTCACGCATGAAATACTGGAAGTTACATGGCTTCTCATCACAGGAAATTAGGAAATATTTTGGGATACTCTGCTGGAACTAAACTTCCACTCACTATCCCACTGATGTGCACTTGGGCCTTTTCTGTCATTCTAGAAACTCTAACAGAAATTTAGCCCAAGCTTACCTGACATACTCAAAACACAAGAACAGCCAGATCTGCCCCAGCTTGGCACTGACGCTTCCCAGACTTTGCTCACAGCTCAGTTAACCTGCTGGTGAAAGCAAGTTTTAGGCAAGTTTCTTGGCTAGTATAACTCTTGATTTCAGAGATGCCTCTGTTGGAAGAATGCAGCAGCTCAGGGATTGCACTTTCTTATTGCTCCATGTCAGGAAAAATGACTAACCTTCTTTACCTGTTCCATCTTCCCTCAGGATGCAATACTTACTTGATGGACAAGCCTGGGTGGAGAAGATTCCAGAGGACAGTGAGTGCCGCAGCACTCTGCTCCGGCAGAGCTGTGCTCACCTGCAGGACTTCCTGAGCACCTCTGACAGCCTGTGCCATGTCTGAACCATGGCTCTGACCCCCACATCTCTCTGTGGGACTGCAGCTTGCCTTCTGCCAGAATTCTTCCTGCAAAGCCTGTGCATCCCAGTGGCACCTGAAACATTGCAGGGCTGCTTCCAGTGCTGTTTTGCCGAGCAGAGTATCCTCTCATGAATATATGTGTGGGTAATACAACAAAAATGCAGTTCCTCTACTAGTTATTGTGTTTATTGTGCCTGACACTGGGCAAGAGAGAGCAGGAGTTTCTGTCTCCTTGAGTTATTACAATAACAATAGTGCAATTATCCTGCAGAGAGTCAAAAGAAAAACACATTGTGCATTGCCTGATTAATTCCTGCAGTCCTGGGCAGAAAAAAAAAAAAATTAAAAAAAGTCCAAGACATTGTCATGCGTCAGACTGGGCATTCATGGGCTTACCTGTGTTACACTGCTGCTGAAAGAGAAGAGATACCAACACTCATGCTTCAACACATCAGCCAGTTTCTGGTTGTAATTGTGAATCCTGCTGAGCCCATGGCTGGATTCCCTACACTTCTAAAGCTGGAACTAGAAGTGATACACTGAGCAAGTCCTGTGCTGGACTCAGCAATCTTCCACAGGCTTGTTAGGCTGGTAGCTCATTGAGGGCACAGAATTGCTTTCAGTTGCACTCTGTAGCCACACATCTTTCAATCTTTTCCTTTTCTAGAGTTTAACTCAAAACTGTTCTTTTCTTAGGATAAGAAAAAGTCTGTGGAAAATGTTTTGGTAACTTTCAACTACAGGTTTTGCTTCTCAATCTTGCCAGCAAAATGCCATTTGGCTGTCATGTCCGAAGCAGAGAAGAACTGGGTAGGTCACCATCCTCAGATGCTCATACCACTATTTGTGCCAGCAGCTACTGAGCTCAAACATTTGCCACCTGGACTGCTTGTGCTACACTGCAGTAAAAACAAGAAGAGCCTGTGTCAATGATATGATATTTAGTATGTCCTTGCTGAGGTGATGAATTTGGAGTCACATGACCTTACTGACAGAAAGGACAACAGCGATGCTCATGTGGCCAAGACATTACATTGCAGCAGCACCTATCAAAACAGCTCCATCACAAGAAATTTCAGATTCACAGAAGACAGTTCATTGCTGTGTGCCTGAACTGTGAACTGAACAGCTATCTCTGAAGGCTGCAGACTCAAATTTAGCATCAGCTGAACCTAGATATCAGCAACATTTTCCTCTCAGCTGCCAAGCATGGACAGAGGGTAGGGAAGGCTCATTTCAGGAAACCATGCATGACTACTTCATGGCATGTAAAGGAAGATAAGAAACCTAATGAGGGTGTAAGAAAGACATTTAAATTGACAGAGGACCTCGAGGTTTGCCCCAGCTCTCACATTTATGAAATGTGATTGTAATGCCTAGTCATACAATTCTCTTTACTTTATTACACAGCTTATATAAATGTCAGTGATATGGCAAAATACAGCTGAGGTCAGTAAAGCAAGTACTAATTTCTATCAGTATAAGATAAAGAATAGGCTGTTCCACTGACATACCCATTATCCAGTAATTCTGCCAATATTTATGAAACAATACCTCCAAGGTTAAGAGCCAAATCCTTCCTTTCCACTCCACGGGGCTTTAGTTAAATACCAATATCTGACCCTTCTGCTGTGAGTACATCAACAGCTCAGAGGTTCTTGCCTAGCAGACAAATCACCAAGTAATTGCAACACTCAAGACTCTGTAAAGTGTGGTGAAAGCATCATTAAAATTTTATATTTTATTTAGGTCTAACATACATTTTACATATTTTCTTCCATTTTACTTACAAGTGAGTCTAAGCTGGAACTGCTTAGTGCCTGAACTTTACAAATGCAGTCTCAATGTGGGAGCTGTGTGTGATTATTAAACTTACTTTACTCTTATTTTGGGGGCAGAGGACTTCTGCTTCTACTTCTGCCAATCAGGACCCCCTTGTTTCCTAGGAAAACCTTTAAATAGCTCTGGCCTAGGAGCTAGCATAGAACAGTTTCTATCCCCCTGTACTTTTCTGCCCCAAACTCCCAAACATATTTATAGGGAGAGGGAAGACAATGGTGGAATTATTCTGTGCTGCCACAGCTGTTAAAGTTTGCAGGTAACGCAGTGGCAGACCTGCTGGAGACTCAGCCAGCACCATGGAGGCCTTCTGGAGAGCTTTGGAAGCATTCATTTCTCCTTCAGCTGCCACAACCTGTGAAGGGACAGGAATGGAAATGGCATGGAAACGCTGCCCATAGTGGCGAAAATCCAGCTTCATAATGAGAAGAAAACAAACTAGCTCGGATTCCTGGAACCATAGGACAAGAGGAAATAGCCTTTAAGTTGCCCCAGGGGAGGTTCACATTGGATATTAGGAAAAAAAATTAGGTTGTCAAGCATTGGAAGAGGATCCCCAGGGAAGTGGTGGCGTCACCATCCCTGGTGGTCATTTAAAGGTATGTAAATGCAGTGCTTAGAGACATGGCACTGCTGGGTTTAAGGGCTGGACTTGGTCTTGTCCATCCTAAACAATTCTGTGGTTCTATGACACGGAAATGAAAGGCTGAAGGTGGGCATTTTCATGGGTCTCACCTTAGCTTTTTTCTCTTGAGAAGCCTCTGCTTCAGCTGCCATTGCCCTCTGCATGGCCACGGGGATCCGGATGTCTTTGACCTCCACACGGGCCACTTTGACTCCCCACTGCTCCATGGCACTGTCGAGGGTAGCCTTGGGGACAAACAACATGCCAGGAGGAGCACAGTGCTGCCAGAGAGAAAGCCATGTGGTGTACCCTGCTTGGACAGAAGGACAGGGCAAACCTGCACAGCAGAAAGAGGGATGCTCTGGGGGCACCAGCACCCAGCATGGTGCGTGCACAGTGGGTACCACAGCCTCATGAAACACTTGCTGACCAACACCCGTGTCTCATGTGTGACTTCTCTCCTGCCTCCTAAATTATGATCTCCATTCTTTCCTTAGGTGGGCACTTACTAAACTCCCTTTTACAGAGAAATACTAGAGCAACTTCCTTAAACAGCACAACACAGTAGAAGTACACTATAGGTGAGACACAAACAGCCCTGCAGCACTGGCAAATTCATCTGTGCTCCAGCTCCTGGGCACTCCTGCAATGCACATCACCCACCATGACCTTGTCTCTCCCCATGGCCACTCTCCTGGCTCCAGAGAGTCCAGTCTCTCTTTGGTCTGACTATGCCTTGTCTCTGACCGAAATCAGTAAATCAAGTGTTGGATTTTTCCTCTGCTCTCTCCTTGGCTGTCAAATCTAAAAAGAAACCAGATGGCATTTTAAAGCATACAACAACTCCATTTTGTACTCTTAGTTGTAATGACAGCAGATATAAGTCTTGCCTCAATCAAGGGTCTGCTCAAGACAGAGCTTCCCACAAGCAGCAGACCTCTTTCTCCATGTTTGCAGCTGCCTCTGTGCAAGCGCTAAGCTGATTTTTTGAAGTCACTGGATAATTTCAGAATTTTAATTGCTTTTTAATAGAGATAACTCTGCTACAAGAGCCTGGGGAAATACCTTTAGAATAATGCTTTCTGCCTCTAAGCAATGAGAGGTATAATTAAAAAAAACCCCAAACATAAAGGGATATTTTGTTATCCTTGTTGAAGAAAGAAAAAGAGATTATTTCTAATCTGCTACTTCCCAAAAGACACCTCCGTGCTTGTGAATTTTGAGTGCCAGATTTACCTGGATACTGTGTGCAATCTCCTCACGATCTGCCAGCAGCTGAGCCAAGCTCTGTGTACCCAGAACCTTTCTCAGGGCTGTCTGTGCCAGAAGCAAGGTCGCAGAGTGGACATCAGTGACATTGGCAACAGCACTGACAGCACTGTGGATCCTGTAGTGCACCACCCCATCCACCTGGGCAGTAACAGCATCTCTCGTGAGAATCTGCATTTCAGAAATGCACAGTCACAGAAAGATCCAACAACATATCCTTTGCCTAGGAAGGGGAACTTTTTTTTTTTAATCCTTCGTAAGTAAAAGGCACAGATAATTCAAATAAACTAAGAATTTCTTTTGATTTCTTTGTCATTCCCCCAAAAAATTACTTCAAGAAGGCTGTCCAGCATCAACAAAGTTTAAACTGGGAAAATGCTTTACATACCCTCTAAATAACTACTTCAATAGTAAGTGAATCTCATATTTAAATTAATTTCTTTTGCAAAAATAAATGATGGCTGTCCTCTTCCTTTCTTGTAGAAAGGTCCATTGATGAGTTTATACATTTCATGCAGCTTCTGTACTACTGGCAGAATCAGATCTGTATGACTTCCCCTAAAAAAATATATTTGTAAGAAACACCAACAAATTAAAACAAAAATAAAAGGTGCAAGAAATTGTGAGAAGAAACTGAAAGAAATATTTAAGCATTCATAGAAGTGTTGTTATCTTTTGCCAGACAAGCTCCCTGTGCCTCAGAAGGCAGCTGGCCTCAGTGGAGAACTGATGATGCTCCACTACCACTTCCCTCCTCAGCATCTTTGCCTGCAAGAGAATGCTTCCCAAAAACCCTGCCAACTGCTGCAGAAGCCTGGCCAAAAGCTGCTAAGCCTTATACAACACAATTTCTGCAACCATCTCCCTTCCAGCCTCACATTTTGGGGGAGCCATTTTTCATTTCACACCACACACCCCTGCACCCTGTACTCTGAGAAAAGGCTCTTTCTATTTACAGAATGATAACAGCCCGAAAAAACATCTCCTGGGGAACACAGAAGGAAATTCTGAGGGCCCAAAGGGTCTTGGAGCTGTCTCTTCTCCCTCTGCTCTTTGTTTAAAAAAGGGACAGCAGTGCCAACTCCATAAGAAGAATAATTGTTCTGCCATGGGGCTGCGGTCATATGGAACCAAAACTTGATCAGAACAGGATTGCTCAACAACTGATTCTTCAGATTAAATTTTTCAGACAAAATTTGCCAATAAAATGCCTGAAGATATATCCAGCTTGGATGTATCATGTTTCCTGCATCCATTCGTGCTTAGACCTGAGTTTTGTGGAAGGTTGTCCGCTAATTCCTGTTAACTTAATAGGATTTGTTACCCATGGGTAATTTGCCTTTTCAGACACAGGTAGAAGGCTCTTTGGAATGGTGAGCTCCATGTCAGATCCAATTTTAATAGGACATTAACTTACAACCGGGAATTTTGTAGCCCACTCTTCACTTGTCCTCCCTGTCTCTCATTCACACTTGTAACATCCTTCCCTTATTTCTGAAATCACAGTTCTCAACATCAGCTTGACCTACAGTGATACATCTGCAGATTGTCACTAAAAGAATCATAGAATGGTTTGGGTTGGAAGGGGCCTTAAAGATCACTCAGTTCCAACCCTCCTCCCATGGGCAGGCAGACCTTCCCCTAGACCAGGTTGCTCAGAGGCCCCTCCAACCTGGCTTTGAACACTGCCAGGGATGGGGCACCCATAACTTCTTCGGGCAAGAAGTTGTTTTGTAAGCAGCTTGAAATCCAGAAGATACAGCAAAGAAGCTAAATTACATATGGTAGCTCAGCGAGACAAAATTACAAAACGTGCATTATTTTTGATTGTGCCATGAATCTGCTGCATCTTTTGTTCCTGTCTTAGATGGCTGCTAGACAAGTTACCTCTAGTGGAGGAATCTTACACGTAACTGTCCTTAGATCAACCTTGACAAATGTATCCGTACATGGAAGTACAAGGACCATTCCTGAAAAATAAAAATTATTAGATGAAACACCTCTGAAACTCAAGTCCAGATCCAGTATCCCAGAGAAAATAAACAGATGGAAATACCCACAGGATGGAGAACAGCAGCCTGCCTTATCACTGCAGCTAGTCCTTTCTGCTTACAAGACATGACAGCAGGGATGTTTTGCATTTTCAAATAGCAGAGAGAAGTGCAGATATCTGCAAATAATGTGGACTCATTAGAGCTTAATGACCTAGGACTCTGATCTGGAAATGGGCAGCTTGAAGCTCTTTTCTGAAGTCTGCCATGAGATTTTTGGTAAAAATTCCTTCCATGCCTTTAATTTTCCCTTTCTTAAATCACAAGCCATGTATGGTTCAGTATGTGTCCTTGGGAAAGACATGACCCAGGTCCAGATTCCTGCACCACATGAGGAACATTGTCCCAAGGTGTGACAAATCCTGTGAAGGAGTCCCCAGTCTCCTTCACTGGAGAGGGAGACTGAACAAAACCTCTAATTTGCTATTGTAATCTCAGCACCTTGCTTTGGTGTCCAGAGCCAAACAGAAGAGCTCTGTACAGCCCTAGCTGCTCTTTGGACCACATGACTACTATTAAAGAGGAAGGACAGTAGCTGGAAAGGACTTTTTCCTGTTATTCCAACTACTAGTTTGCCCATTTCATTGCCCAGAGGTGGTAACTGCACCAATGCAGACTCCTCATGTAGCTGGGTTGGGTTCGTGGTTTGTAAGCTGGTTCTAGGGGACTGCAACAGACTCAGTGTAGCTGCTGAGTGTCCCTGCCCGGACACATTTACCATTTTCAGAGCAGAGGACACTAAGGGGCTGGCAGCAACAAGCTATGATGGAAGTGAGGTGCAGGGAGAGAGGCCACAGTCACTCAAAAAAGACTGTGGCAGACCTTAACACTGCATCCCTGCAGTCTCCTGACAGTGTGTGCAGCATGAACTCATCCTTCCGTTGTCCAAATTGCTCAGCTGCAGTCACACCTGGTATCAAGGTACTCAAACTGCCGTGCTATGACAGGAGGGTGGCTGTATCTTCTCCTCAGAAAAGTAAACAGTCTGCAGGTAAAGGAACTGTAGTAGAGGGGACCTTCTCATTCCCCTCTATGCTGTGAAGAAGGATTTCATGGAACCTCTGCAATTCTCTATGTGGTCTGAGTGCATTGCAATAACATAAACCCAGAGGACTTTAACAGAGTAAAACTGCATGTATTCACCTGGTCCCTTTGCTTTCTTAGACAGTATACGTCCCAGACGAAATACAACAGCACGTTCATATTCTCTGACAACCTAGGAAAATATTTTAAATTTAGAATTTTACAACTAATTCTATTCTCACTCCCTGGTCCTTTAATCTTTGGTACCCATATTAAATGTGAAGAAAGTACAAATGATCTAGGAAGGAACAAAGCTGCAAATCACTTTCTTCACATCTCCTACCAGACTCATGATTTGCTGGAAAAACTCAGCCCCTGTCCTTGGAAACAGGTTAGAAAACAGATCATATATGAAAGAATTAACAGTCATGTAAAAAGGATGCCCCAGAGCTCTCTCAACATCAGCAGCACACTCAGAGGAGTTGTAGGCAAAGGGGCTCTCACCTCAGGTAATCTAAACTACTTCACTTAGTGCATCACAAGTACTGAAGGCCTATTCAACTGATATTTAACTGGAAGTTTAACTGATGATGAATGTTGAGACTGGAAGAAATTGAGGAAGTTGGGGCAACACAGAACACTTGCGAAAAAAACCTCTGTGGATCTTGCTTCCAGAGCACATCTTTGCTACAAACTCTTATGATTCCCAAAACGTGAATGTGAGGTGCCTTGTCTTAACTAAATCAGTAAAAGGTAACAGCAATGATAATAGAGCATTCTTCATGTGCCTCAAATCTTGCTAGCTTACCTTAATACATGCCCAGATGGAAATAGGAAAGGTAATAATCACCAGAAGGAATGAAAGGGAAACCAGGATCCAGCCACAGACACCAATTCCTTCCCGCCTGTCAGCTATAAAAAATATAAGGAAGAAGAGCAATGAATGCAAAATTGAGTTATGCCAGGGATGTATATCTAGCCCAGTGCAATCATATGGGACCAAAAGTCCACAGAAACTCACTCCCTCTTCCTCCCATCCCATCACTCAAAAAAAGCCATAAAAGTCCTAACCAAATATTCAATTTTATGGCCCTTCCGCACAGAAAGTTTAAAAAGGTTCAGAAAATACATTTTGCAACAGGAAAAAAAGAGGAAAATGAAAGATATTACCAAAGCTGAGGGCTATGAAGGAGAAATAAATGAATGGGCAGAATAACCATGACTATGAAACCGTAGGGTGGGGCAAAGGGTTTAGTTTGTGTGTAACAGGTAACAAGGTAAATGAGGGGAACTCCTGCTTCCTTTCAATGAACATTTTGAGGAATATTCATGGACCAGTCCATCCACTGGACCATAAACTTCAAAATTATTATTGTCAAAATGCATGCCCATGCATTTGAAGCAGTTGTCTCAGTGCATTCAGATCATCTCAGCTCAAAATTTCATTCTAGTGAAATAAAACAAATATAAAACTAATTTCATTATTTTAGTGCCTCAGGGGAAGGCAGTAGTAAGGTAAGTTTTTTCAAAGGTGTAGGTCAGCACTGGAAATTTCTGATACCAAATAAAACTCACATGCAGACAGGAGTGATAAATAGGAAACCATTCCATTTATATTGTGTGAGAAAAAAACAGCTTGTCATGTGAAACAGCACGAGGCTCCCTGTTCTGTAAGGCACGAGCTGGTAGACCAGCAGAGCGGGACTGACGAGTTTGTCAGAACATTCCCGGGGAAGGAGGATACACAGCACAGCCCTCCTGCAGCCCCTGTCCCTCCCGGGTCCCCGTGCATGGCTGGGCCATGCCTGCTGGCAGCGGTGGCTGCACATCTGGGTGTTACACCCAGCCCTTTGCTGCTCAAAGCTTTGCCCATTCTGCTTCAGAGGCCTCTGGGGCAGATTGAATTTCTCACATGTAAACACATTTGCATTCAGAAGGGCCTGGGTTCAGGTCTCCCCAAGAGCTGGGCACAGAAGTGGGGCACCAGGAGCCCAGCTTTCCTCCTCACCCTTCCCAAAAACCAGCAATTTTAAATCTCTCGTTGTTTTATGAGGTATCATCAGGCACTCTGCAATCAGTGGTAAAATTGATTTGAGGAGCTTCCCTAAGCCAACTACTGTGCAAACCTTAAGGCCATGCGTACATAACCAGGATTAGTAGGATTTAGCATGACAATCTCTAACCCTTTCACTGCTATCTGTTCTCCACACAGGGTACTTCACATTACACTAGTGGTGTGTCAGGCTACAACAGGCACATAAAGTACCAGTAGTCAAGTGTCTTTTAATCAGTGGAAAGACATCACGGAAAGTCACGGAATAGGCATCATTCATAATTCTTAACCTGAAATCTGAGCAAATTAATCATGAAGGGATGTTCTGTTCAGCAGAACTCAACATTTTTTCTCTTAATTTCACATAAATGACCAGCTTACAGAAAACGTCTGAAGATCTTTTTCTCCAGTGACAAATTTGGTTATGAAGAACCTCCTCAGAAGTGATTTTGGGTTGTAGTATCATCTATCATCATCAACTGAGCCCACTGTGAAGATGCCTAGTGGGAATGACATAGTCCACAGCCAAGGGGAATAGATGGGAAAAAATGCCAGCACTCAGCAGATTAATATTCAAGCAGCTGAGAAGAGTTAGGGGTCAAGATACCACCCCTCACCACCATGGGCAAAAAGCATGCATCCAAAACTTGACAAAGTACAATTGAATCCTTTTTCACAAGAACTGTCCTAAAGATCCTGATGCCAGCTGATAATGTAGGTTACAATTAGAAAAGGAGAACATGAAAATACGCCTTTGAATGAAACTCCTAGCTCCCCCAGACTACCACAGATCTTCTCTGATTACCTCAAAGTTGCAAACCATTCAATCACACAACAAACAAAAGACTCTAGAAAAAAACAATAGTGAAGAACCAGTCACAATCCCATGTATCATTGACCTGGGTTTGCCATCCCTGTATATGGATTATAATAGTCATAATCACCAAAAAAACCTCACTTGACTGTTTAGCCCAGAGCAAACCAGGAGCTGCAATGCACCACAAAATGTGAGAGCTCGTCACCCAGCAGTTGTAGAAAAACCTTAGGTGCTGGAATAAGATTCACTTCTTTTTTGCTTGCTACGCTCATTAGGGTACGTCACAAACACACTTGGTAAACAAACTCATGATGAGAGTTTCACACTTGGAAAGCAAATGAGAAACTTGGTGCGGGCAAAAATCGCCCAAGTTTCCTACAAAAAGTAGGAGTAACAAAAAGATGGAGTAGACTCAGCCTCTTCTGCCACCATGTACCTTCCTGCTTTCTGCTAGATGCTTAAAAATTCTACTGTCTTCCATAACAAGAGCATATTTTCCTCTCTCCAGCCCATCCCTCCATACAGAAGTATATCAATAGCTGAATCAGTCTTTTTCATCTCTGAGGTCCCTTGGCAGAAGGTGGATACTGATGCATCCTGGCAGGGAAGCATGAGGCAACTTGCTCTGTGACTCACAGTGCAGAGTCTGAGTTTTCATCTCCAGTCTATGTCAGACATCAAATGTAGATCAAGTTTACTTTTTTTGTTTGGCTAATTGCGCACCTTTTTAATATTTCTGAGAAAACCTCTCTCACACAAAAAAGGCTTACCAATTAGATGTTCTGTGTTCATTTTCTTGGTTCTCTCTCTCTGGGGATCCATCCCCTTAGAAGGAAGCTCTGATCCCCGAGACAGCAGCGTACCTTGAAACGGCAGGGCTTGTGCAAAATGCTGAAGAGGCAGGTAGGATGAGAGAAGGAGAAATCCCCTGTACAAGAGTCTTCTGGGAGTTGGTTACCCTAGCGAGGAGAGGATGTTTACAAACACCAAGTCTTGTGTCTCTGATGTAACTGGATGCTATTCTGTGGCTGTCCTCTGTCTGGGGTGCACTTGGCCCAGCTGGTCTTAGACCCCTTAAAATACAAGCTGGAAATAATTTCTATGAAACCATCACCAGAGATTAAAAAAACCACGAATGAGACAGGAAGATAAAGTAAGTCGTGTGAGGAGCAGCTGAGGTATAGCCTGAAGAAAATGAGGCTCAGGGGAGATCTTAACACTCTCTACATCTGTCTGAAAGGAAGTTGTAGCAAAGTGAGGATTGGTATCTTCTATCAAGAAACAAGCAACACTATAAGAATTAATAAATGGCCTCAAGTTGTGCCAGGGGAGGCTTAGACTAATTATGAGGAAAAACTTACTTCACCAAAAGAGTTGCCAAACACTGGAGCAGGCTACCCAGAGAAGTGGTAGAGTCCTCCTCCCTGGTGGCATTTAAAGAACATGCAGATGTGGCACTTTAGTGTGCTTTAGTGGACTTGGCAGTGCTGGGTTAATGGTTGGACTCGCTCTTGAGAGGTCTTTTCCAACCTATGATGTTATAAAGCCAGAAGGCAGAGATTGTGTGCTACTCCTCTGCTCTTTTGGGGCTCAGCTATTCTTCAGATCTCAAACACCAGCACAATAAATAAACAAAACTCCAGGTGAGGTCTCCAAACTGTGTAGAATACCTCACCACATCCTTCTTCACACTGTCCATCAGTACAGGCTGAGCCAGATAATCTCAAAACCACAGAAGAAGCATTTCAGCTCCCAAGCCTTAAAACTATCCCCCAAGTAACAGTATTTTTCACAAAATATTTTGACAATCATCCAAGCGCA
Source organism: Phainopepla nitens (assembly GCA_013400175.1). NCBI lineage: Eukaryota > Metazoa > Chordata > Aves > Passeriformes > Bombycillidae > Phainopepla > Phainopepla nitens. The sequence continues at coordinate 57,704 of VXBQ01017088.1, read as the reverse complement.
GCATTTCAGACTAAGTGATTTCTGAAGGCTGTAGCAGCAGAGGGCAGACCTCTCAAAGGACAAGGTTGTTGCTTTTTATTTGAATAAAATATGAGAGGTGGTTTTTATATATGTAATTTATGAGTTTGACATATAGCTGCATCAATTACAGGACTGTTTTTTGTGGGCATCTGTTATCTAGAATATCTGTGAAGATCTGGCTCCAGCTTCATTTCACCCAAGTCTTCCTCCCTGCCATAAATCACCCTGGCCCCAGATGAGTCATTCAAAGCTCATTGCTCCCCAGAGAATCCTTTTTCAGTCTCACAGAGAGGAAACTACACCTCTGAACTGACATTTTAAATCCCACTGAAGCCATAAGCACAGCTTGAAAAATCAGGCTTGAAAAATCAGGATTGATATGCTTATTGCAATATGCTCCCAAACATGTGACAATATTCATTTTAGGCCATTTGTAGCATTTTCCTCATTATTTGACTTCTAAACACTGAGCTGTATGATCACACCTCTTCAGGACAGATGCTTACTAGCAGGGTAGCATATGTGAACAGTGACAAGAGAAAGATGGTTTAATTATTTCAGAAGCAAAAACATAATATGCAAAACTATCCCAACATTTTTTTTTTAATTTTAGAGAAAAAACAAAGTTATCGAAAATAGCTTAATTCTGAACCATTTGAATGCCACAATTTAAACAGCTTCATACCATTAGACAAATGAGCAACACATACTAAAAGTTAGCAGACATAATTGCTCCCTGTTTATTGACAGTTCCCTGAGGTGACTGTAAATATAGGTGAGTAAAGCAGATGGGTTTTTTTAATTGCATTCAGGAACATCACAATATTAGGTTTTTCATTTTAACTTAAACTGCACTTTTATTCCCTTTTCAAAATTTTTAAATCAAAGTCAGGGCAATCTTAACGCTTTCTCCTTGGGGCTATACTAGGGCATGTGGATAACTCATGTCCCAGAGTACCACAGAACACTCAGAGATTAAAATACATGAGAGCTCTGGGGCAAAGCAGTTTACAAGCTGCAAGTTCACTGGTGCTGAACAGCCTGGTGCACTCCTGTGATACAGGGCACAGCCACAAAGACTGAGCTTCAGCAGAATTTACTGACTTAGAAGCAACATCAGACAACTGTGGTTTAGGCTGCTCGCAGTTCAGCTATTTCTGCAGAGTTTAATATTTGTGATATAGCTAAAGCCTTCAACTTCTCTTCCAAAAGCAGCACCAGTCAGGCATGATCATGTGCTTACCTGTAAGCACAGCATTCTCCAGCATTCCTCTGCACCGACCACATTTACAAAAGGCACCAGTCCTTTACAATGTCTCGGCAATGTCCACTTTCTCCCACTTACCTCATCATCCACTTGTAGAGACCTGATCCACAGCCATTTGTAAACAGTGCCAATCCCAAAAGTACAAAAAAGAATCATCAGGCAGTCACTATATGAGACTTGAAAACAAAGTTGTAAGTTTAAGTTTGTCTTTTTCTGACCTTCTTAGGCCCATACTACTTTCCTTGCCATGCACTGGGCTTTGGCCAGTCCCTATAGATTTCTCAGCTCAGTCTCTTCCGGGCCCTGAGTTCTGCCTGCTTGCTTCAGGCTCGGCACTCCTTTTACCCAGGTCAAAATTAAGGAGACAGGACAGGACAGAGCAGATTAACAGTACTATCCTTTTGCTTGTAGGAACATCCACATATTGCTGCTCTTCCTCATGAAAATGGCATCAGCTTTCAACAGCAGATCTGGAGATGACAGAAGCTCCTCCTTTGGCCACTAGAGTAAATATGAGAGAGTCAAAGGCATTGCTCCTCTATCAATACAGAAAGGAAGGCAATTCACAAGAAAGTCAGAACATTCATACCATGGCAAGTTTTCCTTTCAGGCCCAGGCAAACTCCCAACACTCATTTGCAAACCAGAGGAAAAGGACAATAAATTACTGTTTGTCTCCTAGTCACTGCAGCTGCAATAAAAGCACCTGCAAGAAACATTGAAACTTGTTTGCAAACAGAATCCCAGTCTGTTCTTAGTTGTTGCAAAAAAGGTTTTATTTCAAGGAACACTTCACTACACATATGTTTGCAGCCCGTCGATGCACACAAAATAGAGCAGTAATAGGTAACTTGAACAGTGAAAAATATCAGTTAGTCCAGAACTGAAGTCATACAGCAAGAGCCCTTTCCTGGCACAGGCTCGGTTTAAGGTGGTTTGCCTCAGGAGCAGACATATCCTTGGCTGTCTAAAAATGGTGCTCAAGTAAGCATGAAAGTGCTCAGGAGAAACCACTCCCTTCAGAAATTCCAAGGCTGGGTCACAGCAGTTTGCTGCAATGCAGAACACAGACTTTATTCCTGAAGAGGAAAAAAAAATTAATAAAAAACAATTTTACATCAGGAGAAATATTTAAAAAATTGAATTTTAATTTTAATCCTAACCACTGGAAAGTTCCATTTACAAAATCCAGCTCATTATGATCCAGTAAGATTCAGTAAGAACCAGAGAGCCCATTCCAGACATAAGAACTTTACAACTGAACACTTCTTTAACTACTCACTTGTCTAACACTGATGGGAGCACCAAACACTCTTCTCTGGTAAAGTGGCCAAACACCACCCAGTAACTACACTACTTTAGGTGAAGCACATTTAATACAGTGGATTTCACTACTCCTCACCTGTTTTCATTTGGAGAAATGAGGCTTGAGCCTCTTCGGTGTCTCTGAGTCGTCCAGTGCTCAGACAGGAACCCCATACCCCATGACCATTCAACAGGTATTTTTAGAAAGAGAGACACAAAGTGCTTACTTTCTGACAAAACAGTATTACTTGCTTTTGGCTACTGGTGACGTGAATTAGCTCAAACTTTGATTGCTTGATGGGGAAACTAGGATTAAAACAGGATGTCAAATTCAGCACCTCAGTAAGGTTACAAAACACTTGCTGACTTGGAACTGCTTTACATTCACATCTGGGGGAGAAAAGCCAATTTGCTCTTGATAAGATACTTGTATGCTTATTTTCTACAGGAACATGTTATGGAAAGAATGACAAGAGAAAGATGGTAGACCTCTTTGACAGATTTCTTAAATCAAGATATCAGTATCAAAGATACCAATTTTAAGAGCAGCTCAGAGAGAAGAATCATGAGAATTTAACATGTTTTACAAAATAAAAAGTAAGAATACAATTTTTTTTTAGATCTAACATAATATATAAGTTTGATTATTCAAATGTCAAAGAATTTAGGTTTTTAATCTAAAAAATAAATAGGATATTTCTAATGTCACTCCTTAGGAAGTCAATTTTATAATTTTGGACAGAATTCTGCATCAAAAAGAAACAGCATAAGCAAGATCAAGCAGTAGAAGTATCTTAGTAAAAACAAGTTTATTCATTCATACTTTAGGTAAATATGCAAATAGTCAGCAAAGCCTTTTTGCCATGACTGTAAACTTTTTATTTTAAAAAATTATGTTAAAAACCAATACAGTAATTTCCATTAACGTTCTAAAAAAGTTTGTTCACATCTTGAAAGAAAATACATTAGCAACATCTCCCAGCAGAATCAATTTTTAAAAAAGTAAAACTCTAGGTGCAGAACATTTCTACAGTGTAGTATCTCTACATTTTAATTTAACCACATGATTGAATATCATTCATCTCTATTGTCTCTAGACCATGATCAAGAGCATATCTTAAATAGATGATATTCAATTATGTGTTACACATTGCCACAGATACTAACATTATTAGAAGAGTGCATAACTCAATTTCACTAACAAAGCAAGACCTTTCCATATGCTGCATTGTAACAGTTAATTTAGCTATATGCCTTTAAAATCATGTATGTTTTCCAAGGAAAAATACTAAAAAAACCCATGGTCCAATTTCTGCTCCCACTTATATTCACAGGATAAGATAAGCACCATCAAGTTGTAGTTTATAGCTGAAAAGCACAGAGAGAACCAGTTTATTTGTGAGTATAAGGGAGAGAAGAACTTGCCCCATGTCTGTAAACATTCACATAAGCCTGCAGTCAAAAGTGCCAGACAGGCAGCCTATCCGCAGTACAATTATTTCATTCAGAGGGGTGCTGGGGGCAAGGAAAATATCACGGAACGTTATTTTAGAGGCAAGTTAAAATGTCTACATGTACTTTGGAAAGACATATTCTCAGCTAGCTAAACCATACTCCAGTAAAACATAATCCACTTCTACCCAAATACAGTACAGCATGATTTCCTAGCTTTCTTGTTCAGACAAAGGAGTACTCAATTCAGCAGCAAGCCCATGACAATACTTTGAAGCATAAGAAAACCCCCACACACCTCTGACCTACCCTCCCCTTAACATACTGCTGATGCTAACAGGAGATCCTCATACATAGGAAGAAAACATCTGAAAAAGCCATAAACTGACCTTCATTTGTGCACACACAAGAAGTGAGGTTCTAAACAAAAGGTCATCTACAGCTTTAATTGTCTAGTTTCAGTCTAGATCTCAGTCTATATTAACCACATATACCATAAAAAACATAACAGAAGGATAGGTGCTTATTCACACTATTAAGTATACTTGGTCTCCATATTCAGTTTGACAATCAAACACCCTATTTACACAAACATCTGTTTGAATGTTCCTGATCCTGTAAGACACCAAACACTGAACTCTTAAAATTAAAGGAGAGTCAAGGATGCTCAGCAATTCACAGGATCAGACCCTGAATCAAATTGAATGCAATTCACAAATTAAGTTTGACATCTGACACAGCCTCTTGGAAACATTTTACCCTCATGTTTTTCCCTTTCTTTCCCCAACTCAGACCATGCTCTCACTATCACAGAGACAGCCTTCAAAGTGAATAGATCAGGCTCTGTCAAGCAAACACTGCAGTCTTTAGAAATGCCTGGTATTTACTGCCATCCACTCTGGGGCAGACTTGTCTGCAATGAAAATGGTGTTCCTGGTGTTGATGGATAGTTAGCAAAACCTTCAGGCTGAGCTGTATAGTTCTCCAGAGCAGAAGCAGAATGCGCCTTTAAGGAAGATAAGAAGTTAGGAAACAGCACTGATAAAATCAAGGAAACAAAAATCTAAATTAAGCAAAATTTCAGCCACAATACCAGTCCTACTCAAGCCAAAACAAATGGATTATAATCTGAAGAGTGAAAAGAATAGAGATGAGCAAGGCATCTATACAAAGATGTTAAAATGTAGTGTAACTGTTGCTCTTAAATACCGGAGAATGAAAAAAGCAGTTGGATTAAGGGGGAAAACAAAGAAGTGTTAATGGCGTTTACTTTCCAGTGGAGTAAGCACCAGCTGATTTGGAAGGCACAGCTTAATCAGGAGCTCTAGTATTTTAGTGACTCTGAACTTCCCTTCTTTTCATTGCTCAAGTAAATAAGTGTTAATTTTAGTGACTGGATCTTATAAATAAGAACAATTATATTCCCCCAATGAAATCTGCATACATTTTTACAGAACAGACTCCTGAGCTGCAAAAGCAGCACAGCCTAGATGAAGTAACTTGTTTCTTCCAGTCTCCTGATACTCAAAAGATATCTGACAATATGCTGCACTCTGAACAGTGCTTAGACACATGCTCCATTTCAACAACTGATGTGTCACAGAAGAGAGAAAACATTAAGTCAAGACACTCAGCTCGCCCTTTCAGTATTATGTAGAGGAGGATACACTTCTTACAAGAATCAGTACAGAAGCTCTTTTAAACAAAAGACAAGCTAAACTTATAAACACAAAGTCTGATGATAGTTTCATTTAACTTATGTAGCTTGATGAGTGAAACAAGCTGTTTCATGGACAAGAGATTATGAAATTACACATTACCTAAAGCCACTTCAAGCTTATATTACAATTCTATTTGTGGGAACTATCAAGAGAAAGGCACAACCACAACAGACACAAATTCAAGACAATTTGGTTACATGTGCAGAGGCACATAACTCACTGCAAACAGTCCACAGAAATCTGTAAGTTATTCAAATGTTAGACTGGAACTCAGAAAAAATTTTGCAATGGTATGGTCAGCTCAATAGATTTAACACAAACACAGCAAAAAAAAATTAATTTGCATTATCTTTTCTTTCACTTCTCCCCATTTTACAAAGAGTTTTAGATAATCTCATTTATGATGAATTGTACATTGGCCTTGAGTAAGAAGTTAATACAAGTAGTTTTTTATCATCATCCTTGTAATCAGTTCTCACACGATTTAGAGGTTTTAATCTTTTACTGACTTAAACTAATCCCAAGGAGTTAAGAGGCAAGTACATGCTCAAGAGATCACTGGAAGTAGAACAGTATTAACAAACAGGCACATTACCTGTAGTAGTGCTGACTGTGCAGCTGCACTGTGCTGCAATTCCTGTAAGGAAGATTGTGCGGCACTTTGGGGAAAGCCAGGGATGCCAGGGAGAGATAATAGACCAGGAAAAACTGCATTTCCTGGTGTCTGTAGTCCAGAAGTCAAACTGAAAGAATGTCAAAATGAGACCATTATTAGGAACATCTGCACCATGTTTTATTGTCCTTCCCTCTCTATAAGCTTATGTCTATATAAATTACAAAAGCAGTTCTTTTTCTAAATCTCATAAAGGCCAAAATTTCTAAACCGAAATCGAGTCTTTACCCACCTAAAAATTATTCATACATACACTAACCAAGATTGTCTGGAACACATCTAAGGAGACTACAAATGTTTTGTACCTCAACTGTGCTGACAGTTCACACACAAAAAAAACTTTACAGACAAGAATTTATGTTGACTATTTCCTTAAAACATCTAAGATATTGTCTGCTGTTACCTGTGTGTGTTAATGGATGCCCACGTGGAACCCATTCTTGCAAAAGCCTAAGAGGCGCCAAGTATCCTCATCTGGGAAATAAAATCACTGAGCACCTCACTGGATTAGACTGTTGTAACAGGGACTATTGAGACCAACCTATTTAGTCACTACCCTCTCAGCTTCTAAAGACAAGTGGAAATCCAGTAGTGAACTAACTTTAAAAATTATCTGCAATTAGTAACTACGAGTGATAATATTGTCTACACTCTTGAAATAAAATCAGTGTTTTGCTCAAGAGAGAAAGAAATAGTTCTGACCTCCTTCAGAAACAGTAACATACCCAGCCTGTGCCACAAGTGCAGAGTTGAAGTTTGAGCTAAAGGCCGAAGCAAACCCTGGCAGGACCGGAGCCGGAGATGGGGCTGTGGCAGCTGCTGGCAACGGTGCAACTGCTGCTACTGCAGAAGATGCCTGGAGGCCAGGGAAAGAAGGGAGAGCAGGAGTGACAGAGGGTGTGTTAGAGACAGGAAAACCAGGGAAGGATGGGTTTGATGATCCCAGAGGTCCCTGGGCAACAGAAAAAAGGGAAGGGACAGCACTGGACAAGTTAAGCGAGAAGGGTGGAGCGGAGACTGTTGCGGAGGCAGCGAGTCCTGAGAGAACGGCGGCAGTGGAACTCACATGGGGGGCGGACACGGCCGAAGCGCTTGTAGCCGGGGCGGCCAACAGAGACCCTGGGAGAGTGACGGGCGGGGTCAGTGCTGGGTTACCAGTAAAAGCAAAGTTACTGGTTAGAGATGTGAAAGGAGGAAGTCCATTGAACACGGGGGCAATGGGAGCAGAGGAGCCGTGGGGGGCGAGGGAAATGGAAGCCAGAGAACTGGAGTTGTTCAGAGGAGCACCCAAAGAGGAGAGCCCTGACAGTGCTGGATTCAGGGAACTGGGTAAGCTGACGGGCACTGAAGCTGCAGAGGTGTAAGCACGCCCGAGCCCTGACAGCCCTAGAGTGCCATGAGAAGGGCTGGCTGAATGAGAAGGACCTTTGAAGGCCGACAGGGTAGGACTCATGGGTTCTGTTTTGACCAGAACTGGGATACTTGTGGCAGCTGGGGCTGATGAGAGCTGCTGGTCGGGATTAGTAGGACTTGTGCCATGCAAGAGGGAGGCTGATGAGCCACAGTTGACTGGCATAATCGATGGCGAAGTGGTTAAAGGTGACTGTGCAGGCAATGTGGGAGGAGTGGAACTAGAATTGGCTACAGATGGGGATGGAAGACCTGGAAAAATAGCCAGCCCAGGTGTGGAGGAACGCTGTGTGTTGGGGGTGGCTGATGGAGTGTAACATTTGTTGACAGAGGAAGCGGGAGGGTCAGAGCTTTGATTAGCAAGAGCAGATAAAGAAGCAAGCTCACTTGTCACAGCAGAAGGTAAAGCAGATGAATTGATTAATGAAGTGTCATTTGATGTCAGAAAACCCTTTAAGACAGACAAAATTGGGTTAGGCAAGCTAAGCGAGCCAGGAATGGTAGTGGCAGGGGAATTAGCAATTGTAGATGGAACAGGACTAGAAATCCCTTGGGCATTGGGTGGCAAGGACAAAGGGAGGCCAGCAAAGACTGATGACAATGGAGCAGGATTATTAGCAGAAGCAACGGAAGAGGTTGCAGAGAACGGGAGGCCAGCAAATGGTGTAGCAGCGGATGCAAATGCTTCAGTGGGTGCAGGTGTGGCACATGGAGTGGAAGAACCTTGCGGAGCAGGCATAGCAGCAGGGATAGAAGCCAGCCCAGAAAAAACTGAGGGGACAGGGGTAGAGGTTGCACTGTGAACAGATGTGACAGGAACACCAGGCAATGAAAGGGATTTGATGACAGTAGGAGTTGGGGTGGATGGCTGAGATGTATGGATGGAAGAGGAGACCTGTCCTGGGAAAACAGGAAGGACAGGGGTAGACATGTTCATCCCAGAGATGAGTGGAGTTGCAGGTGCTAATGGATGGCTTATTGCCTTGACAGGTGATGGGGTAGGGACTGGAGTAGCAGCAGGTGTTGAAGGATTAGAACCATGAGGAGTAAAGAGCTGATTCGCTTGTGCAGAAAAAGCTGCAAAGAAACAAAACCAGTAAGAATACTTGAAACTGTCGGAAATGTTTGAATTCAACAAAAAAAAAACAAACCAACATTTTATACAGCATTTCAAAATATGATACACAGGCAATCGCTAACACACAATGTCTACATAAACAACAAACAGTGGGAGGCCTATGAAAACAAACCAAAAAGGTATGCACAAACACATCACACAAATCGTACACCACATGGGCTAACACTCCTTTTTAAAACACTCTGTGACATCTGCTACCTTCATGGTCTCATGCAAAACACTTAGAAACTCAAATACACTCTGTAAGAACATCTAAGTGATACAGGTAAACACCCTCCCTCTGGTCCCTAACATTTGGCAGTACCCAAACCAGATCTAATATTCCATCAGCATCAGATCACCTGGGCTCCTCTGCATCCACTCTCACTGAAGGTCAGAATTTCCTTCAGAACCAGTTAATTCAATGTATCATGATTTCAGAGAAGTTTAGTCAACAACTGAAGAAAGCTGATTTCAGGTGCTGGTAGTTTTCTTTCCTCCAAAATCAGGTCATTTTCTTCACTGTGCTTCCTTCAGATTTTGATTCTAAGAAGGTACACTTAAATTCAAGTATCACACTACAGTATTAAACTAACATTGGAGCTTGACTTTATCAACAAGTATTTCTGGGAGTCTTTAGTCAGGTGTCTGTAATAAAGGCAAGCACCTGCCACTTAAAAGTATCAGCTTGTGTCAATCCTACAAAGTAAGTCAGAGACATCAGTCAAGCTGCAGGAAAACAGGCAGGCACACTGTGAATGGGGAGGTGGAGATTAATGGAAAGGAGCTGCATTTATAAACACTGGCATTGTCAAGAGTCTCGATATGCCTGCCTTTAGCTTCCTGTGGAACATGAATATGTTAATAAATTATTCCTCTCAAACAACCCTTGTGCTTTATTTTACTTTTGGAATAATCTGTAAGCAAGACACTCATCCAACCAGTCAAACTCACCATCCATAACTCTATAGCAGCCTACATGTCTCCCTTGCCTGATTTCTACATATAATTCTACACGCAAATCCAGAAAATTATTCTTTAAAATCTGAGACCTAAATTGATATGATGAACTCCCATTTTGTGTATGTTGAAACTCTAAAACAAGCAAATCTGCAAAAAAAACTATTTCCTTTGATATACTCTTTTCAAAAAAAACCCAGACTACCCAGCTCTGGATTCTGTTCTTTTCTCATTCTACCTCCAAGCTGAAGACCATCCTGAAGTTGATAGTTATTTAATCCTGACAGCCAATCACTAATGAAATACAGCTGTACGAGAACCCAAAACTGTTATTGAACTTTTCTCCCTAAGAGAATATTTCACTCCTTACAATGTATTCATTTAGATGTATGAACTAACTATGTAAAAATACACGCACACTTAAAGAGGGGTATATAAGAATAAAGTGATTCTTCTAAACATTTCTGTAGTACCATCCCTGGACATAGAGAAGGAAAGACAAAACAAAACTTTTTTTTTTTTTTTTGGTCCCTAGGTAGCTGAACTTATCACAGTCATTTTATCTATTTGCAGTATTTACTAATACGCCTGACTCAATGGACTGTAAATTCTCAGTTTGTATCTGTGAAATTTAACAAATTGTTATCAAAGCCTTTTCTATAAGTAGTTCCTAATGGGATTTATTATTATAAAATAAGTATAAAAATACAAATAAAACAATAAAAAATGCACAACTGCCTTGGTAAAAAGAATAGGACCTTACAGGGTAAGATGAAAGTGCAGGCAGACATAGTTGGATCTAACACTCTGAGATAAGACATTCAAAAATCTCTAAATCTCTCTTGTATTCCTACCTTCTTATTGCAACTGATCTGTTGAAATTAAAGTGTCAATGAGTTTTCCAACAGATGTCCAGAGTTTTAAAAATTGCAAAGATTTACTGAAGTATTTAAGTGCATGACATTGCAAAGGGTATTTTGATTTAGTTTTTAGCATGATTTCTCACATACTTATATAATGAAGAATATAAAAAACTTTGATAAGCTAACACAAAAGAATGAATTTTAATGTTTCAATGCTTCTAAGTACAAATGTGTGATGATTTCTTTTCTCCACTCTCAAGAGATCCTTCTCTGCATACTTAGCGGCTGCATACTTAGAAGCTTATGAAGACCTCACTAAACAAGTTGTTAACATTTTCTGAACAAATAACAAAGATACAATCAACATACAAATCCCCCTGTGGATTTGCAATTTACCTTGATTTTGGGAAGGTTTTGCCTGGCTGGAAAGGTCCTCATTTTCTAAACAGAGAACAGCAGCTTGTTATTGAAAGGCAAATGAAACTCCAGCAGTGACTGACCCACTCCTACCAATGAGCCAGGAAAAACAACATGAATATTTTTCAAGACATGCATGCTTTACCTGATACCACTTGATTAGCAGTGTATGGTGGAGGAGCTGGTAAGCCTGGAGCTATGACATTGGCCATTGGAACTAAGCCAGCATTGTTGTAAGCACCTAAAATAACAAAGGCAATAAACAACTCTGTTGTCCAAAGAACTCGTATCTAGATTAACCAGTTAGCATCTTCTCCTTTATTTTCAATACTGTAAGACATTCCTTCATCAAAAAGCTAGACCAGTTAATTATCCAGGCTGGATATTGGCTTTTGCCAGTGTCTGCCTGAACGGCATGCATTGTGATACAAATTTTACTAAGGGCAATTCTCTTAAGAGAGCCTGAAAAAGTCAGGTTTCAATTCCTTTCAGTTCCATTTTGCCTGAAAAAACTCAGAGGGGAGGAGTGATACAGACTGTCTGCAGCATCACTGGTTCCTTTCCTATTCCTAATTTAAAGGCTGTTGCAACTCCTTCAACATTAAAGCCAGACCCTTTAGCACTAGCCAGAAAATTCTGCAAAAAACATCCCTTCTCAAATACTCAATCTAGTATTCTTCAATACTTCTTTGAATGTTAAGAAATTCAAGCTGGTTAGCAAAGTATTTTAATATAAAATTCTTACAGCAGTTAACATATTTAATATACCTTATTTCTTCCGTTATTTTTTGGAGCGACTCAAACTGTTGTATTGCTGTGGTATACAGTTCTGATGAAACACATCAGAATTTAAATTGCAGGAACACAAACACATTTCACTGTGGCCCTGAATTAATAGTTTAAGAGCATAAGAACTTGAGCTTCATGGGAAAAGGTAGCACTTGAACAATACTGAAAGTGCAATAATTTGTCATATAGAACTCCTTCCTGATTTCATACTTTCATAGTAATTCCACCTGATGGTAAGATTTCTTGCACAACAACTCCTGCCTGAAAATCAGAAAAGCAACTAACAATCACTGCATCACTCAGGAAGGAAATATTCAAGAGGCAGAAAACAATCATTTTAACTACTGACTGAAAATAATTACATTCAATAGTTTCAGGTCAGCATCAGCAATCTCATTAAACACACACACACAGACACATAATTCCACCAGTTATGAGTTCTGTTGTCACAAGAGCTTTCTTAAAAAAATGTGTTGCAGCCTAGTAAGGCCCTGAAACCTCAAAAGCTCTTTCATATGTTAAAACTGTACTAATACTTCTATCCTGCCACAGGCCAAATTTTGTGCTTTAAGATACTCTGGATAGGATTTATTCAATATAAATTTGAGTTAGTCTGCAAGTTTCCTGTCCAGTTTTTTGGGAAGAAGTCATTTCCTGGGCATGAATAATCAATCAGTCTTAGTTTGGCCACTAGTAGTGCCCATTTTTCTAAAATGTCTATAAAAAGACTGGCAGGGATCAAGTTGATTAGATGACTCAGCCTTCAGCAAGCTTGCTAAGAGTTCTGCCTCATTTTCTTATCAGCTATCTGAAAAACTCCCAGAAATTCCCAACATCAGTGAAAAGATGGCATTCTAACCAGAGCACTCCTTGTTTTGCAGTACAGAATTTCAAGACTAGAAAAGGCTTTCAGCTGCCAGACCTGAATCTGACTACTTTAAGTATTCTAAGTTTTCTTCCAAAGAAAGGGCAATTGCCTTGCTCCCTTCCAGAAATGTCTTGAGTCTAACAGTTGATGCAGCAGAGCAAAGAGAGGAGCTTATGAATAAAGGCTCAATCTTACCTATGGCACTAGGCTAGAAATAGAGCAACGGCAGGAAAAGGCAATCGCTATTTCCCTTCTGAGACTGAAATCTACAGTTCTTTTAGCAAAAATACGTTTACTCTCCGTTATGATGGAGAGAAAGTAAAGCTGAAGGCAACAGACAAACAGAGTACAGCCCTTTAGCAAGTTCCTACATAGTCGCACCCAATTCAGGGCCGTGGCTGATCATATTCCAAGTTGGGTTCTACAGCAACAAGTCAGACTTGTCAAGCCAAAGCCCAAGCCTTAGCCAAATGTTACAACAAAGCCAAAGCCCTTGTCTTGTCTATGCACAATGCCTCCCATTATTTTTTGTCATCAGAACAGGATAGTGAATTTTTCTTATGGATGTTGGAAAAAGAAGTCAACATATTCCTCTTTTTATCAATTCTGCTGTCATGCCAAGAAAAGGAAGAAACCAGTACCCAGAGCATGCTCAGGGAGCAGAAGCCAATTTCAGATATGACCACGGTCAGAGAAACTGACACTTGGCACAATACTTTAAAGGCAAATGCATGAACAATAGCATCAAGCTAGAACACACAGAAACCTTACTTGGTGCAATAGTTGCATGTGGCCGACATGGTGGGATGGGGTATGGAACTGGTTTGTGTGGATTGTACGTTGATGGAGCCTACATAAACAAAAAACAAATGGAAAAAGCAATAGTGAAAGCATTACCTAAGGTTCCTCAGACAAAAAACTAACATTCAGGTACTACTACAGACAGGCACTCTTCACTACAAATATATGTGATATGAAACTTTTTCATAATATCCATAGTGACTGCAAGTATCTCACTCTTTCTGAAAAGAGTGAAACAAACATCACTAGTATACCTTTAGATTTTAATAGAAAACTGAGCACAGGAGGGAAAGGGAACTCCTTTCTGCCTTGCAGTTCTCACCCTCTGTAGTCTTGGACTGACTTCTCATTTTAAAGTTTAGCACATTTAAAACTAGCAAATATCTCTGAAGGTACCTATGCCTTTAAAATAATACAGCTTTGTGGGAAACATCTCATAATAAAAGTGATAATAAAACATTTGGACAATACTCCAAAGCAGTAACAGGTTGACTGAAAGTTTATCCCACACGCTTAAAAATTTTGAAATGCACATCAGCTGTGCTGTCAAGAAACAAAAACCTCTTTCTAAGGCACTGCTGTAACTCAAGTGTCAAAGATGGAGGCATTTTCTGTGTTCATGTGAGAAATCCTCAGAGAGCAGCTCATGAGGGACTACTAAAAATGCTTTTAGTTTTCTCTTCTGCTACTGTAATGTATAAATTCTGTCTTCAAATGCACATACATTGTATCCAGTAGAGAATCCTCCCCCTCTACACATAAAAACTAGAGCTCATTTTCAAGTGAAATAAAAAATACTAGGTCATATTCATTACAGAAGTTTAGCTTCAATTAAATGGCTGCTCTACAGTCTTCATGTAACATAACAGCATTTTACAACAAAGTCTTGTTGAATTGGCTGGTAGTTGCTTACGGGTTTTTTTAAGTTTTGTTTATTTATTAATTTTTTAGACATACAGGTTTGGATGGTCCAAGTATACGGGCTGCTATTCCCTTTCCTTCATTAGTACACTCTTCTGTGTCCTTTTTGATAGGGGTTCCCTGAAACAAAAGAAAATTAAACCAAGCATTAATTTAGAAGCAAACCTTGCTGTACAATTTTGCCATATTTTATTTTTTTCCTGAACTACATTTGAGTTTTTGAACATTCTGAAAGTAACCATGTTTGTCAGGGAAAAAAAACAACCCAACTAACTGGTTTAGGCTTCTAAAGTAATAAGTAAGAGCATGCCAATAGCTTGGCTTGTAACACGGAGCTTTTGTAAAGAGAGGCATTTTAAACAGCACACGTTGATGATGGAATTCTGCATTTTGACTCACGGACATGATAACATTAATTTCAGTTAATTTTGCTGTCCCTTAAGTGTTCATAGGAAATGCTTAATATGCTTAAGAGCCACACTAAAGTTAGCAGTAGTACTGCAGTGACCATATTAGGTCACCTTATCAACCTACCAGGAAGCCTCTTGACACCTCTCCTGATTCTGCCAAATACTGCTGGAGTTTACAATGTTCTCCTGATATGAACAATGTCTTATTTATGAAGTAATTTTTACCTAAAGCAGCACAGAATGAATGGGCAAATAAAAATAATGCAAGTTCCCTATAAACGTGGCATGGGGTAAAAACAAACAAACCAACCCAACAAAAGCACTTTGGTTTTGATTCCACTCCTCCTTCCATGTATATGACTTCTGGTTTAGTTATACTACAAAGAATCTTAAATCAAGGGTTCATTTATGAAAAGCAAAAGCACAGGATCATGCTTACTGGAAAAATTCCATTTATGCGGCTCGGTTTGCCCTTGGGATAAGGATTGCCAGGAATCATGCCACAGGATGATATCATAGCATGAGGAGCCTTACAGCCTGTTTTTGAAGCCTGCAAAATAATCAAGAAAGAACATTATTATTTGCTATCAAATTCAGTGCTCTAAAGAAATTAGTTACTATTTCATGACACTCAGACTGCATCAATCAACCTACATGGAACAACTGAAGTCTGTGTCTCAAGTCTTACTCCAAATAATCCAAACAGTGCAAACTTCTGCCAAAGTCCACCTCTGCTTATACTGAACTTGGGCTTAAGCATTTAATGTTCTCTAAAACAAAACCTGTTTCCTCCAGCATGGTTTCAATTCTGTGTCCCTTTTTCCATATGTTCCTAATGCTTGACAAAAACTTCTCCTTCTGTAGCACATGCTCTTATCTTTCTGCAGTTGCTTGTTTCAGCTTGCCTTATACCAGCAGCTCCCAGAAGTCCTCATGCTAAGCCCTGACCCCACAATGTCCACAAGGATACAAACAGAATCTTAACAGAACCAAGGATATTATTTTATCTTGATTACCTGTTCGAGAATTCTTCTGCATCTTTTCTTCTCTGACATATTAATTCTGAACAGATCTTCAATTAGGCGATAATTCTGAGCATCAACAATGTTGCTGTAAAGACAATGACAGACCATTACTGCCATTCCATTTGTACAAGCTGAAACAGTGCACCACTGAAAAGTGACCCATGCTTAGTTAGCCACCACCCCAAAGTACATTAAAGAAACTTAATTAGATCAGATCATAATATTACTACTATTATGATTGAAGTAAAAATACCAGGCTTAAATATGGATTTTATACCTGTAAGTAAAACATGGTATTAGAATTAAATATCAATATAGAACAATGTGTGACAATGGCTAAACTTTATTGCAATAATAACTATGTTGAAAAAATGAATTTTGCATCACAGTGGCTCATTAGAAAGCTTTAATTACTACTAACACACAGTTCCTAATACAGCAGAAAACCAGCAGCTATTCAATTTGCCTCTGTTTCTTGCCAGTCTGGTGGAAAAACAAGTTTTCATCTAATTTACTTCAGAATGAAAAAGATAATTCCTGGTAAATCTCTCTAAGTTCTGCAGAGCTAGTAAAAGCCTTCATATAGTTCCAAAAGGTACTCCTCCTTTCTCTTCTCTCCAAAATAACACTAGGCACACCACGGAGAACAAAATATGTGACCACAAGGAGACCAATGCCTGCTTCTACTCATCTTTTTCAAAATTCTGACCAATTTTTTTTACCAGTACTTCTCTTTTAAATATTACCTGTGCCATCCAAACTATGGGAAACATAGCACCAAAAAGGAGGACTCCTCAAAGGAGGATATTACACAGAAATGAAATAAGCAGAACATTGAATGAAGACATTAAAAACACCTCAAAGAACAGTATTAAAACATGGATGAGCTTGCAGCTTTGTTGTATTCCTGATTAATGAAGTAAGCGAATTCAGATTTGGAATAGGATTTGTAACCATGACTCCCTTACTTTGCTCTTGTACTGCAGAAATTCAACAGCTAAGGAACTTAATGTGCTTTCCTCTCACATCAGCTGAAACGTAGCAACTGAAGAGTCCAAGAGCTCCAGCCTCATTACAAGTAGGTAACAGGTGTGTGCTACTAACTCTCCTTAGGCTACACTGTTTTGTTTTGAAATACACTAGGACACTGACATGGCTCCCTTAAGCTCAACTCCTATAGCAAAATCATGTCTGTATCCTCAGTCTTAATTTTTTAATGGATATTTGTATCATGAATTTATATGCCCCAGGAAGTTCAAGCAGGCTGTAATACAGCATTCACAGGGAAGACAGACATGCTTAAAACAAAACAAAACAAAAAAAACCCCAATACTTTATAAAACAAATCCACTGAACCAAGCAGAAGAGTTCCATTTTAAGTATGTGTAATAGATCCTTTGAAGCAGCTCTGTCCACTAGGAAAACCCCAACTTTCTCTGTATATATAAATTTAGAATATCTATGCCTTTTTTTACAGACAGTAGATTTGTCAGTTTAAGAGATCCATTTACTTAACTCATTTCTACATATGTAATATTTAGAGGACTTTTCAAAAAAGGGCCAATTCCCAGAACTTCCCGGTCTCAAATCTTCCAGATTTCAGTGAGCAGAGAAATAAGCTTAAGGCCCTCTTTGTTCTCTGCAACATTTGAAGACCACAGTAAAAACACTGTCAAAGTGGCAGTCTTCCAGCAGGCAGAAGCCCACACAGCAGCAAGCACAAGGCTCAAATGAACAATGGAATTTTCCACAATCATAGACTCATTTGTTGGAAGGACCTTAAATACCATCCAGCGCCAGAGCCCCTTCAGGTGAGCAGAGGCACCTTTTACTAGACCAGGCTGCCCAAAGCTCCATCCAGCCTGGCCTTGAACATTTCCAGGGATGGGGCATCCACATCTTCTCTAGGCAACCTGTGCCAGTGCCTCACCATGCTCACAGCAGAGAATTTTTTCCTAATACCCATTTTAAACCTACTCTCCTTCAGTGTGAAGCCATTCCCCTTGTCCTGTCACTAAACTCCAGCTCTCTTGCAGGCTCCCTTCAGGTATCAGAAGGCTGCAATTAGGTCACCCCAGCTTGCTCCAGGCTGAACAAACCCAGTTCTCTCAGTCCTACATCTACTTCTACAACATCTGCTTCTAACTACTCTTTTAAACAGCCTCATCAGTAATGGGTTTGTGCTTTACTTTAACCAGGCATAGTGCTTCCTTCTAGGAGTATCTGAAGTTTTATATCCTCAAACATGAGCTAAACCAATACAAGTTAAGAAAGAAGAGATACTTACGAAGCTAAGATTTCAAGGGCAATAAGTTTATCTTTACTGAATGTGAAGCAGTTGAGAATATTAACCATTTTTGATGCTGGAACTGCCACTATTTTCTGATAAGAAAGAAAGAAAAAGTGTGTGTAAAACAACTATTTTAAACTCAGAATACAATTCAGTAACAACTTTATATGGTGTATTTTGGTAAACTTTTAATAGCCTCCCCCTCCCACTGGGAAGGAGACTCCATATGCTAAATTATGAACAAGCAGCTCCAAATAGCACTTACCAAAAGCAAAGAAATCGGGAGAGTTAACAAGAGTTACAAAGGGTTACATCTCTTCCTGTGATACACAGGAAAGTGACTTTAGTAAGAAAAGATATCCCAATTAGAAGAATGAAATTCCATAGCTTGATACCCCTGAAGGAGATGAAGAAGAAACTTTGAAGATTTTAAAGGGTATATTGACTCATCAGTTGAAAAGTAGGTGTCATGAAATTAAAATGACATTAAGAGAGCAAATTTATTCCACAAGATCATGCCATGAGAACTTACATGTTGTAAGGCCTTTATTGCCTTAAGCTGTGGTTCTGCCCAGGAGAAGTATCTCAGTAATTCAACAACCTGCAACAGTGAGGCCTTCAATTAATCTTTCAGATATATTAAAAATGTATGCTAAGAACATCAATGTGACATATCCACTTTCAGAGCACAGTGGTATACTGCTAAAAACATCTGTGATGTTTGACTGTCAGCGCCTATCAGCATCTAACCTTTTTATTTCTAAGTAGGCACCTAAAATTTCTATTTTATGAGATGAAGATTTTCCATGGAAATATTTAAAATACTTACTTTTCAACATATATTTGCATATATAAATAAAAATACCACTGTATTAGAATTAAAAAAAAAAAAACAAAACAACAAGAATCTCTGAAAAAGCTTATCAACAATCAGGATCCCAAACAGCATATTCCCAAACATATATCAAAAAAGCCAGCAGAAACAGAAAGAGGAAAAAGAAAATCTACATATTATCATATTATACATTATTACTACATCTCTATTTACTACTTATCTATTGTCTATCCACACAAAACAATCCTAAATTCCATTATGATAAGTTTATACAATTTTCCAGACACAATAAGAATAAAAATGTAGTGATTTTGATTACAAAGCAACTTGTAACTCTTTTTAACAGTATCAGCTGATATAATAATCAGGAATTAAATCTCCTCAGTTAATAAATATGAAAAGCTAATATGATCAGCCTCAGTATGACTGCAGACAATCAGTTTGTATTACTGAATATACAAAAACAATAGTTCACATTAAACCCATAACAGCATTGACTTTACCTGTTCACTGGAAAAGTATCCATGAACATATTCAATAGCTTTTAATTTGTACTCAGTCAATACAGCCTAAAAGATATAGAAAAAAAAAGATGCACAATTAGTGACTCAGAAAGTATAATTACAGCACAACCATCTGCTAATCTATTAATCTAAAATCTGCCCCTACAGAGTGACATTTGTATGAATTACACTACAGCATTTTGAAGTAGCAGTGTTATTTGTTAGGTAACTGAGAAGAGTGAAAAGCAAGAAGATGTGATTTAATTCCTCTGTTAAAACAATATTCATTTTTTTATTTACTTGATTTTGCTTTTTTGTTGCAGCTTATAACTGTGCTGAGAGAACATCATCAGTCTTTTTGCTCCAATGATTTACAACAATTTTAAGAAGATAATACAGTTGATTATTCAGGCACTCTCTTCATATGGCCCCTGTAAACTAACTGACAAAGTATTTTACTTTGGTGAATTTCTGAAGAAATTGGATAACAAGTCTATACAGACAGAATTACAGACACAACAAAGCTTGGTCCAGAGATGGGTACTGCCTTATCATTATCCTTACACATTTCAAATTTTAACAAGCAATCATACCACACAAGCAAAGCTCATCACTTTAATGCAGCACTGGCCTTCTGACTTTGTGGCAAGACAGTTGTGTTGATAACCACGTGAGCTGTCTAACAGCCAGGACTTCCTCCCTCCCCTGTACCCAGCCCTCTGTGGCAGGTACAAAAGAGGTAAAGAAGACAGCTAACAGCCGAATTCCTGCCCCAAGCTGGTGAGAACACCTTCCTTCCATAGTTTCCAAGTCCCCCCTCTAATGTTAGATCTTGTGTACTCTCAAACCACCTTTAGCTTTACCCACACACCCACATCTGTCTTCCTCCCAACAACCCTAGAATCTACCCCTACCCCTTGCTCCTGTCTCTCCACACAGACAGACACGAAGGTCTCCATCACTGCAGCCTGACTGCGAGTGAGCAGCACAGGTGCACAGAAGCCCACCTGGATACTGTTTGAGGCAACCCTCTTCCTTTCTATACCTCATTAAGAGACAAACACTAACAGACACACTGAAGTCAGGGAGAAAAAATTTCTGTCTTCATGCTCTTTTTTTCTTCTATCCCTTCCTCCTCTTCATGTGTTTTGGAAAAAAGTAAGCCATGTCTTTTTTTTTTTTTTTTTTACCAAAACAAATGTTACTTTTCCCTCTTAAATCAACAACCGAATGGCTTTATAACAAGAGTACAAAAAAAAAAAGCACTGCTGTGCATATTTATGGAAGGAACAAACAAACAAACCCCTCAAAGTTTATTTTGCTAGTACTTGTAAATACATACAGGGAAAACCAGAAATAAGCTACATGTGAAAACATTTAAATAACTGTTCCTGCTAACTGTAGGACTGAAAATGAAACATGCCAACACAACAAACTTGTAAATCACATAATAAAGAAGGTTCTACCACAGAGCTAGAAATGAAGCTTAAACAGAAACATAGCAACAAAGAAAAGCATAGCACAAAATCAGCATTTGAACAATGAATGTTACACCACAACAGCATAACTATTATTAACACAGAACAGCACTGATCCTTAGATCAACAGCAAGTTGGAATACAGGCAGATAGCATAGAGGAAACATAATTGCCTAAAATTACATGTCTAAGCCCTTTTGTCTGAAGTCTCTAGTAATCACAGAGAGTATTCTGAAGGACTGCACTGCAGTAATATAATTGAAACATTACTCCTTCCCACCATCAATCATCAAAGAAAGCATCCATGTGTTAGTCGTTCCTTGTTTTTTTTTTTTTTTGTGTCTCCCAGATTTTCCACACAAATTTGTAAGCTGGGAGGGAAGTCCACACCCTGAAATATCTTAGACTGTCATTTTTTAGCTGTTTTATAAAGGAGACTTTATGACCCTGACCTTACGCAAAAATGTAATTGCGACAAGAAAGACACTCCTGGGGTTTCTGTTGAACAGTTTTATACCTCAATATGCTTTTATACCTCGATATGTTGCAAAATAATAACACTGCAATTGCAGCCATCACTGCTTCAGGCCAAAGAGAAACTGAACTGAAACTCAACTCCAGTGCCCGAGTCCAAATACAGGAAATTTACCTCTCCTAGACAAACCAACACAACAAAAAATTCTACTTAATACAAAAATGCTATGGATAGCTGTTCTGCCACGAGGAAATGTCATCTGAAACAAGCCCTTCATTGTCACACCAAGACAGCTTCGGCAGGTAAAGTGTTCTACTGTGACACTTAAATAACCTCTGCTTAACTGCAACAAAATACATTGTCACAGGTTTCTGCTTCCCAGGCAAAACAAGAAACATTAATCTCAAAGGTTCTGATTTTTTTTCTCTCTCCTTCTAGCATTCGAGGAAGTGTGCTAACCACTAACCTCGAGCCTTCCTGTTAAAAGCAGGCCCCCGTGCAGAGAGAAACCAGAGCCCTGCCAGACATGAGGAAGCCCAGGTTTGCATCTCTGGGCCCCACAACCAGCAGTATTTTGCTCGGAGTGTTTTTGAACAGGAGATGCAGAAGCACAGCTCAGAGCACGCATCAAACCGCAGGGTTCACATCCCAGAGGAAGAAGCTGTGCACACGCACTCCTGAGCTGTGGGAGAGGTGACTTTCAACAAGGACAACAGAGTGCACCTCAGAAATCAGTGTTCACATGTCCTATTTGTGCACTGTACCTCCTAAACCAGCGTATAAAAGATGGGTACTTCACAATGTCTCCGGATAGGCCAAGCAAACCCAGCCCTTCCCCCAGATAACACATGGTTAGCTGCTTTGTTTTTCTTCCTCATCTTCCTGGAAAGTGAAAATGCTGCAGCATCCAAGTGCTTATTTCAAATGAGGGCTCAAGATCATCCAGTCTCAACCACCCTTGCTATGAGCAGGGACACCTCCCACTAGACCAGGTTGCCCAAGGCCTTATCTAACCTAGCCTTGAACATTGCCAGGGTTGGGGCATCCACCACCTCCCTGGGCAACCTGTTCCAGTGTCTCACCGCCTTCACAGTAAATAACTTCTTGCTAATATCTAACCTAAATATCCCCCCCCCTCAATTTACAGCCATTACTCCTTGTCCTACAGTCCATCACCAAATGATTACACTAACACACAAAACGAGAATTTACCTTCCTAATTTCATCCAGCACGGTTTCAAATGATTTCTTATCCATCTTGATTATTGCATTCAATGCCGACACTTAAACGTGGAGGAAATAATACTAGTGATAAAAGAAAATCCTAAGTGTCTTTGAACATACAGGAAAAAAAGATTTGAAAACCAAAAAAAAAATAAATAAAAAAGCCGAGCACGGAAGGCGGCCGGGGCTGCCCTGGGCCCCGGGGATGGAGCGCTGCCGCCTCTGCAGCGGCGGACGCGGAGACAAAGGCGCTCTCCGGGAGCCGCCCGGCGCGCCCGCTCCCCGCGCGTCCCGCGGGCAATGCGGCGGGATACGGCGGGCGCGGGGCGCAGGGGTCGCGGCAGCGGCAGGAAGAGAAGGGACGGGAAAGGACGGGGAGGGAAGGGCGGCCGCCCCGCTCAGCACGCGGCAGCGCGGCCCGGGGCGCCCCCGCAGAGCATCCTTCGCGGCACCGCCGCCCTGCGATCCCCGCGGGCAGAGCCGGGACGGACGCGGGCGGCCCCCGGGGCAGGCGGGACAGGTGAGGAGGGCGGCCCGGGAGCGGCGTGAACCCACAGACAGCGCACCCCCTCCGCCGGTCCCGCCTCCCCGCCGTCGCGCCCCTATGGCATCACAGCGCGGAGCGAAGGCCCTTTTCCAC
>VXBQ01017088.1:6955-34113 GCA_013400175.1 Phainopepla nitens | reverse complement strand
GGGGGCTGCGGGCGGCGCCCCGGGACCCGTTCGCTCTCGGTGCCGCCCGCGCTGCTTGCGGGTTCCAGGCGGAGGCTGCGGCAGCGGGCGGCTTCGCAGCCCCGCCAAGGTAATGCCTGCGCGGGGCGGCCCCCTCCCGGGGGTTCCAGGCGCTGTGCTGCGCCCCAGCGAGGAAAAAGGAACCTGTGGGTGAATAACTTCCCACTCGATACTGACAGGTGTTCTCCTTGCTTGATTGCTCGCTGTTTTCCTTCATGATAGCCCAGCCCGTCTGTCCACAGCTGTGTGTCATCAGGGTGTCCCCTGGTCCCGGCAGGGCGAGGAACAGAAATGTCAAGTGGCTAACTGCCTTCGGGGTGTGCCGCGTTACGGCTTAGCTCTGTGCTGAGTGCTCTGTTTCAATGCTTGCCTTGTGGCAGTGCTCAGCTTCCGCTTTTCTGCTGGAAAAAATAGAACAAAAAGGTGGAAGATTATTTTTTTTCCACTGTCGTTTAAAATTTTTACATTGACCCGAGTCTGACTGTTCCTGGCATTTTACACTTCCTCATTTCCAAAGTATAATTCTCTTTCTTGACCTGTATTTTTTTTCTTTTTCTTACTTTAACATACTGAAGTGGCTACTGAATCTGATGTATTTGGAACCTTCTATACTATTTTCCTCATTTTGGAGAGTGATTTACAGATATTAACAGCAACTCTGTTGTAAGAAATTTCAGGTTGTTGTTTTGTCTTCTAATTCCAGAGGTCTCCAATCCAAAGGACTTGATTAGCTAGTTTGCAGATTGTTGAAGTTTTACCACTTGCAGTCCAAACCCCTGGCTGCAAGCCTGCTTCTGTTTATCTGTCTTGTTAATTTAAATTGAATAAATGAATTTATGATGTTTCAGCACAGTTATTTTATGCTGTTGTTTCCTTTGATCCCGCCCTCATGGAATTTGACTACTTTGTATTTATTTTGTATTCTCAGGTTTTAAAAGCAAAGTACTTCTCTCCTTGGAGGGGAGAGCAACAGATGTACAAGCTGGATATAGGCTGGCCTAAAACTCCAGAACTCTTCACTGGCCAAACATTTTGTGTTGCTGTTGACTCTCTCCATGGTTTGGTCTATGTAGGACAAGTGAGTGGGAATACTGTATTTCTCTCTGTGGTGTTTTTGTGGTTTTTGCCTTTAAAGCGTCTGGTTAAGATTAGGAGATATATATGTGTATGTTTATTTACATATGTTTACGTATTTATATATGCATGAATAATTATTATGTCAGAGGAAATATAAGCAGAGATGTCTCTGCTA
This sequence comes from Phainopepla nitens, assembly GCA_013400175.1. Taxonomy (NCBI): domain Eukaryota; kingdom Metazoa; phylum Chordata; class Aves; order Passeriformes; family Bombycillidae; genus Phainopepla; species Phainopepla nitens. The sequence continues at coordinate 32,822 of VXBQ01017088.1, read as the reverse complement.
TATCTGTTTTTGAAAGCAATTCTGGCACAACGTTTGTTGGTGGGTTTTTTTTTAAAGCATTACATTTCTCTGGATATCAATGCATGATCCAACTTACCTGAGTTATAGCAGCTTGTTCCCTCAGCTGTAAGATAAAATGTGATTCTGGGGCAACTCCCATTTTTGAGGCTTTGTGCCATATAATCAAAACCACACAGCTCTCAAAACCACAAAACCAGTTACAGTAACTGGAGTTAAATTATTTTCTCTACCCAGGTCCATGCATGGGTATCTGTAGCCATGGATAAGACATTCTCTCCATGGGATGTGGTGGCAATTTCTTGTAAAGCACAGTATTAACCATGCAGCTAATAAGCAGTGTTGCAGTTTTTCATGCCCATTACATTTTCAGCAGGAAACACAAAATCACAATTCAAGCTGAAGACCAGGATAGCTGCAGGCACTTGGCTGCTCTGAAAGCAGGACTCTGTGTGATGTAAGGTGAAAGTCCAGACTGACTGGAAGGTTTTTCATGCTAAATTTAGACCCTTATTTCTTTTTCCTTTTCTAGATGGCAAAAGAGTTCTATCAGACAGTTATGTCAGGAGATTCTTTCAATTCATGAAACACTGCAAAAACTTCACAAAGAGGAATTCTAAACTACAAGATTACTTACTTAAGATGTTTTCTTTAGAACTATTTTTGCCTTTTCAGCGGGGAGACAATGTGCCAAAGGTACTTGTATTCTCAGAAGAAGGCTATTTTCTTCACTCCTGGAATGACACAGTTGAAATGCCTCATGGTATCTTTGTATGGAACACTGCAACAGAAAGTTCAGTATGGATCACAGATGTTGGAACAGGTATGCATGGTGGTGATATGAGAAGTACTCCGTGGGGAAGAAAATGTAATATTGCTTTAAACAACTCACTTATTTAAGCCTCTCAAGCTTTTCCGAGATAGATTTGTACTTTTCTTGCCATGGACAAACTTCTCGGGTGCTGCACAAAATAGTCTGAAGTTTCCTGAGTTGTGCTGCTGACAGCTGGGTCAGCAGTCCTTCCCTGCTGCCCAGAAGTATCAGGGAAAAAAAAGCCTGATAGACCTAGGTTTAGCCTGGGTTTAGCCTGACTAGACCTAGGTTTAGTGATCCTAATACATAGGATGAATGTTGTTATAGCCTGTGGATTTTCTAACCCACTGTCATAATCTCATTATAGAATTTTGTCTGTTAGATGTATTAATATCACTTTTGAGTATCAGATTTTCAATCTTTGCAGTCAGTGTTAATACTGACATTTTGTTTTGTTAAGATGTTTTTGCACTTTCTTTCTTCCTTGATTCAGGGAAATACGGACACACAGTGAAACAGTATAGCCCTTCGGGTAAACTTATGCAGGTCTTGGGCACACCGGGTAATGCTGGTTCAAGTTTGATTCCCCTGCAGTTTGATCAACCAGCAGAGATCTTTGTGGAGGAAACTGGAGAAGTCTATGTTGTTGATGGAGACGGAGGAATGAACAACAGATTGCTCAAACTCTCAGACGGTATGGAAAAAGGAACTGCTGCAGTAGTTGACCACTGAAAACTGGATTTTAAATAACATGGCTTAGGAATACTTTTAAGCGAGTACTAGGCAGAACTGTCATTTAGCTGTAGTTTGAAGACCTTATTGAATCAGATCCTGCTTTATTGCTTGTCACTTCAGGAGAAATCTCCTAGTAATTCACTAGAGAAGGCTGAGAGAGTGACTTTGTTCAGTCTCCAAAAAAGAAAGCTAAGTGGGATTCTTGTTGCTGTCTTCAACTCCGGAAAAGGAGGCTATAGGGAAGACAGAGACACATGTTTATTGGAGATACACAGTGAAAAATGAGGAACACAGAGCAAAAGATTCAAGAGGGGTGAATTTCAGTTTGATTTTTGTTAGAAAGCATTCAGAGTAAGGCTGGTCAGACAGTGCATGACAGAGTGGCCCAGAGATGGTTTGCACTCTCCATTCCTGTAGATGCTCAAAAGCTGATGAGTTATGGGCAACTTGATCTAACTTCAGAGTTGGATTTTTTATCAAGGGTAGTCCTGCTTTGAGGAGCAGGCTGGATCAGACAGTGTCTGGAGGACTTTTATGCTTAAATTGTTCTGTGATTCTAATTAGCTCTCTCATACTCCTCAGTGAGGGCAGTGACTAAAGAGTCTGCAGTTGGAATAAGTGGAGGAGCTACTGTTTCTCCATTGTGCTATCGTAAAGTAGATACTTTCCTAATACCTAGTTTGCAAAATAAATGTAAATGGTTATAAGTAAAGGCTTCCAGGTAACAAATGTTAAAAATCAATTTAGGAAATGAATAGCATAATCAGCCAGCTTTTTTTTTTCCTTTTTTTTTTTTTAATTCAGTGCTTAACAACACCGTGGATTATGACTCCTGTGTATTACTGGCTACAGTTTTGTAACCATAATACTGAAACCACGAATAACAGTCCAGCTGTCACTGCAGTAGTCATGTTTTCTCTCAGATTTATGTGTTGGGAGTACTGTGTTTAAACGGTTTACAAATCTCACCTTTTACAAATTACCCAAAGTAACTTTGCAAGAGAATGACTTAAAAGCTGGTTTATTTGTTGTTTTCTCACTGTTATTTTTTTACTTTTATTTTTCATGGTGCTCACTGTTCAGACTACAAAGAGATGTGGCTGACTGGAACAAATGGGAGCGGCATTGGTCAGTTCCAGATTCCTCACAGTGTAACAGTGGATGCTTTTGGACGGGTAAAGAATTAAGGAAATCTTTTTATTTCATCTTTCAGCAGACTTGTGTATAAGTATTTAAACAAAACAAAATGTATTTCTTTTTTGTTTAAACTGTTGTGATCTGTGTTGCTTGTTGTGGGGTTACAGTTTGATAGTCCTGAGCTGAAGTTGCATACTGCAGGTTCTATGGAAGCAGCTGACTCCAAGGTTAACACCTGGATCCTGACCACTTACACTGTCCATGTCCATGCAACAGCAGAGTGCTCCTCCTGCAGTTTGTAACAGGTTGCCATTGTGAGACTACAGGAGAAGTGTGTTCTGTAATAAATAAAAGCACTTTTGTTTCTTCATGTAGAAGCAGCCACCTGCTCGGGCCAGCCTGACCTTGATTAACAGCTCTTCTCCCATGGGAAAGTGCATGCCAAAGGATCAAGTCCAGCCATAAATACCTGTGCTTTGATGTACAGCCCAGAAAACTGGGCTGTGAATGTGTGTGGGATGAATGATAAGAGACAGAAACATCAGCTCTACTTTTCTCAGTTTTTTTGTGGTTGCTTTCTCTCTCCTGCTGGCTAGCTGTGTAGTTGATCCTAAAACTTGTGCACAGAAGAAACATATAAATACTCAAAGTATGTTTATTAAAGACAGTCCTGCTAGTTTACAAAGTGGTGGTCCGTTATCCTCAATCACTACACTTCAGGGAGGTTTAATTTCAAATTTGGAAATTCCAAAGAAGCTTAATTCTTAAAAGTGCTAAAACACCACTGGTTGAAGCTAATTCTGCTGATGCTGTCTGAATCAGAATAGGAAGTGTATATAAGAATCAGTTCTCTGCCAAAACTGGCAAAGTGGGAGGAAAAACAGGAGGAACATGGTCATTTTATGCTGCAGGGTAACTGTGAGATTATTCATTCAAAGATAGTGACTGGGATGAGCTACAATTTTACTGCCAACATAGTGTTGATCATCAGTTTAGGTTGATAATTAATTCTTAAATCATAAGAAATCTAAGAGAATGCTGTAGTAGTGCTTCATTTAAAAACAGTGATGAAAGATCTAAGGTAATGTTTATTGCTCCCTTTTTGGTGATACCCCAGAAAAGTCATGAAGTTTGCTTACCAGACTGATGACTTGTCAGCAGCTAAAACTTCAATGGTAGTTGTGCAAAAAATGCCTTCATTGGACCTGTCTAGTGGTATTGCCAGCTTGCAGTGTTTGTGAGCCCACAACACAGGATGGGACAGACACAAAACTGGTTAGACAAAACCAGCTAAACATGCTCTAAGTGTTTAAATGGTTTGATATTTGTAGTAGTATTAGGCATATCAGGAGTGTTTGCAGATCATGATCATGCAATGAGACTACCATTGGAAGAAAATGCAGGTGACAGACCTTTAGACAGATCTTCAGAATTTAGTCGGTGGAAATATGTCTTCATTGTGGTGATAAAAATCCTACCAAATATATCCATACAGCCACAAAAAAGAAGACAAGGCACTGATTTCTCTGTTAAAGTAGTGTAAAATAATTTGTGTATGTTAACTACAGGTTAGTTTTGGTTTATATCTGGAAGTCAGATCTACTGATTTAGTTTTGAAGGGGAAGGTATACATTCTTCCAGGGTACATTCTTCCATTTTTCCTACAGGGAGCTTTGCTCTTGTAAGAAACAAATGCATTTAATTTGTTCTATTTGTTGACAGCCATGATTTTTCTTTTTAATAGGTATGGGTTGCAGACAGAGGCAACAAGAGAATCCAAGTTTTTGATAAAGTCACGGGAGAATGGCTTGGGTCTTGGAGCGGCTGTTTTTCAGAAGATGGACCCTATTCTGTCAGGTATTGTTGAATGGTTGTAGAAGCATGCAATTACATAAATAAGGTGTACTCTTACTGGTGAATTAAAATGTTGATGTTTAATGCCTGCTGACAAGGAGTTAACCAGTGTAATTAGGTGCTGGGTGTCCTAAGGTATGCAAAGATCTGCACAGTTGCATCTTGACAGGAAAATCTGGGCTTTATAACAAGCCCTAAGGATTTTGGTGCAGGACTGGGAGCTTCACTTTATAGTCTTTATGTTATCAACCTTACTGTTGCAGCTTTTACAGGAAGAAATATTTTCCTGAATGAGTTTTCTGTAGCATAGTGTGTCTCAATGAGCAGCCATATGAAAAGCAAGGCTTACAACTTAATTCCCAATGTTATATTGCATTTTGCCAGTCATAGCCTTCAAAACTGTGACTATTAAAGAGGTTTTGTTTCTGTTAAAATGAGATGTCATATGGATTCATAGTTCAAAAATACGTTTGTCTTTCACAGGTTTACTGCCGATTACAAATACCTGATTGTAGCTCAGCTGAATATCAACCGGTTGGCAATCTTGGCAGCACCTCCAGTTGGCTCCATTGGGGACTGTGTCATGGTCCACAGTGTCCAGCTGGCTGATGAAACCAAACCACACCTTGTGGATGTAGACATGAGGAGTGGAGCAGTCTATGTTGCAGAGCTTGGAGCCCAGCAAGTACAAAAATATGTACCCATAAGCTGATGGTTTCCCACAGCTGCCACGGCACAAGCTGTGTGACATTTAAGACCTATGGCCACATTTCATTCAGTTCTTTGTAGCTTGTGTTTCCTTAGACAAGCACAGAACTGCACAAGTGCTCCCAGAACTCTAGAGCTTAGACTCTGTCCTAGCTGTTCTAGAGTTCTGGAGAAATAATTAGTCTTGAATTGTCACTTGTTTAAGTACTTATATGGGGGCTTTTGCTTTTGTTGCAATTATAAAATGATAAGCATTTTAATTTCATTATATAAAACTTTACAAACACAACTGTTGATCTTAAATATATGGGGTCAACTTGGGGCTCTCCTTAGCCTCTGTGTGTTGTTAAATGGTAAGAAATGTCTGAAAGAAGTTTTATAAATTATTTTCTGGGAGAAGAAGCATTTCAGTGTTTCTTCACTTTGTTTTTTGAATGGTTGTGCTGATACTGTCCAACAGAGAATATAAGGATGTGTCACAATGTTAAATTAGATATTGCTGGATATTGGTGTCACTACTGATACTGGCATCTGCCTTAGGTGGTTAATGACATAAGTATTGAAATCTGTTTTCAGCTCTAGCTAAAGCCATGAAGTCTGTAATAAGCTCAAGCTAAATTGATATTAGACACTTCAAACTAAATTAAAAGTATCTGCACAGCAGCCAAGTACTGATTCCTAACTAAATCAGTTCTTAACCTTATTTGATTTATATCAGCGTGAGTTTTCTGTTCCATAAGATTTCATAGTGGAACATATTGAGGTTCAAGTCATGTAAGTTCCTCAACAAAAACAAATTGCAATTTGCTAGGAAAGTCTTAATCAGCAGTAGGAACTGGGAGACATATGATTTTCTTCTGATTTAATTGAAGCTCTGTCAGTTAACAGCAAAGCATCTGTTTTAATTTATTTCCAGAACTCAGATTTCATCAACTCCATTAATGTGTACAGTTAAGTTTCTTACACTATATTGTAGCAGATGTCTCTTAAGTTCTGTCCTAAAAATCCTGCCTCTCCATTCCCAGAAGAAAGTGGCTCTGCTTTCTTTATATGTTGCTACAAGATTTTAAGTTCGCTTTATAGCATAGAGGGAACCAAGTATGGGAAAAATGGCACGGGGAAGATGGCATGGCAGAAATGAGACCATGGATAGCTGATTACCCTGGTAAAACTGTGGGTCCACATTCCATATTTTCTAGCTCTTTAAAACATTTGAGACGATTTTTGCTGTTTCCGCACACTTATTCTACTGTGTGGATTATTTTAATGCTTATTACCAGCTAAGAGAGGTCATTTTTTCCTACTTTCTTAGAAAGGGAATATGGGAAATGGAATTGTACTGATGGGAAATACTTACTTCAGTGAACATTATCAAAAGCAAATCCTACTTAATTTGGTAGGTTTTCAACCTATGATCACAAATTTGTGAGTCAGCAGATGGAAAAGCTGTTCAGAAAAGTCAGATTCATACTTTCTCTGAAAAGTAACTCAGCTGTGGAGCCTGACTGCCTGATTTCAGCACTATTTGAGATTAATGCACTAAATGTGAATGCTTTGTTGTTGGCTACTTCCACAGCAATGAGACCAGATCCCACCTGGGGCTGCCCTCACTCAAGCCTTAGAAGCAGAACTTCAAGGTTATACACTAGCAAATATGGTCCATCACTCACGTGGTCTTGAATGGGAGCCAGGAAGCAATATTTATTTGCTGAAAAAGTAGCAGTACTTCCTCTAGACCTGTGTGAATATGTCCACACAGTGTGTTGTGTGGCTTTTTTAACTATTTTTGGCTAGCTCAGGGACCTCTGCTCTTTGTGCAATTTAGCCATTTCTTGTATACACAAGGTGGGTTTATTTCGTAAAATTTTACTGTAAAATCATTATATTTGAGCATATCTTGGTGGTGTAGGGGGTCCAGGCATACCCACCTTTCTTCACTACATCCTCTCCTTATTTATTTTTCCTTTGTCACATCCATTTGAAAATAGAATTTCAAGCTCTCTAGGAATATGTTTTTGTGTTCAGTAAAGCAATATAGTGCACTTTTGGATGTTGACAAGTAACTTACTTGTACAAGTTTCTGTTTGCTGCGTGGATCTACTCTCAGCTCTTTTTCATGGGCTTTTGCAGCCCCAAGAAATGGGGAGCATCCATCCAGTTTTCTGTGGCTTTACTGAAATAGGCCACGGTGCCAAAATGTGCCTTGCCATTAGGCATTTGGTATCTGTGATAACAAGGGATGCTTATTATTAATGATTCTGAGATACTAAGACCCTATTTTATCTCTGTCTCTAGGACCAGACTGCGAAAATTATTTTTTAGTCTAGTTAGTGCACTAACTTGCTAATTCTCTGAATGTTTTCTTATGTATCCCCATGAAACTGATTTCTGAAGGAATGCATAGTAGGAGAATTTGATAAAATAAATTGAGAATTTCCCATCATTAAAGTCTTGGGTGTTTTATTTCTGTACTAATACAAATACAATCAATTGTAATGGATTACTCTTCTAAATATAGGGCCCTCGGCACTTAAATAAGGTATTAAATAAATTTCTGATGCCAACATTTAAATGTAATCTAAAATTACATATTATCTACATCACTATTTCTTTTGCATTCTAATTTATATATCAACACAGAGACGTAAATATCTCTCATATATTTCCCTCTGAGTCATTAGAAAAACAGAATGATGAGTTACATAAGTGCTAGTTTAAAAAAAAAACCAACACATTTAAACTGTATACCCTTACGATGCTAATCGGGAAATTAAAAAGAAACTAACAAAACTTCTTATACCAAATCAGGTTTTATTTTCAGAAAAGATTTACTGAGCAATCTGTCTAGTTTTTAGAAAACGAAGAAGGGTTCTCTATGGATTAGAAATACTTGCACAAGAAAAAAGTAACATACTGCAGTGTTAACTAGATAAGAGAGAAACCTAAGGTGATTGCTAAAACTGTCCAGAAATCTAATTTTAAGTAATCAGTGCCACCTTTTAGGTGTGAACAGTAATCACTGGAGTGTTCAACTAATTGAAATAGAAGTACCCTCTATTTTGATGTCTCCAGTTCTGTGGGGTTGGTTGGTTGGTTTGTTTGTTTGTTTGTTGATGCTTTTGTTTGAGTAGCTAGGTTGTAAACTGGATGATGTTTCCCGGAGGTAAGACCGAATCACATAGTTGTCTCTCTTCACAGAATCATAAGATGGTTTCCATTGGAAAAAACCTTCAAAATCATCTGGTTCCAACCCCTCTGCCATGGGCAGGGAACTTTGCACTAGATCAGGTTGCTCAGATCATCCAACAACACCTTGAGCACTTCCAGAAATGGGGCATCCACAACTTCTTTGGGGAATCTGTGCCAGTGCCTCATTATCCATGATTTTTTTGTGATGTTCAACAGCCTTTTTGTGTGTGTGTGTTCTCATAGTCAGAAATTTATTAACAATATTTGGCCAAAACAGAAAAAGCCCAAGTCAGGTTTGTGCTATGCAAGGCCAGGTTAGCGAGGCTGAGCAGCTCAATAAAAGCTGAAGGAGGGGGCACAAAAGTATGTCCGTGGGTCTGTGCGTTGCTGGAAGTTCACTGCCTCTGTGGGTAAGTTCGCTGCCTTACAGTGGTTATTGACCTTTATGAAGCATTAAGTAGTCACTTACCTCAGTTAGCACTTACTTTCTTAACAGCTTGTATCCGGAGAAACCTTCTCAAGCGATCTATCACCCAGAAGTGTGTTTGCAATCACTCAAATTGCCTGTATCCAACGTAAGAGGGCACCAAACCCCTGCTGATGCTTGGGGGGGCTCAGTGTGAGGACAGACCTAAGAGCTTCCCGAACGTTTTCAGTGAGTCAACAAAGAGAATTAATTGCTCCACACTTACTTTCTCTTTTCAAAATACACTGCTTTAGGCATAAGCTGATCATAGAATCATGGTAATTTTAGCCTATTATTACTGGATTTGTGTCCATCTTTTATTTCCATGGTTTTCCTAGGAAAAAAATCAGTAATTCAGTGTCCAGAGACAGCTGGATATCGTGAATTGATTCTTGTAGTCCTTACATCCTTGGTTTCAGTGGAATTAATACTCATATGTTGCTTTGGAAACATAATAATTTGTAATAGTATAACTGTACCAGCATAATTATACCAAGAGAGCGATGCCAGGATATTTCCCTACAGAGGTGACCCTGAGTGAGATTAGAGCTAAGCTTACTTAATCTCATTCACCAGTTTTATTCGACCCCTCCTTTCTCAGCCTTTGTTTAAAAAAATCATACTCTGGTTTTGTATTACTGTTTTATTCTACTCCTTTGGGAGACTGCATCTGCAAAAATTGCATTTTCAATATTTGCCATAAAAAGGTTAGAATACAGATTTTTCTTCAGGTAAATGATTCAATTTATTTGAATCATTCAGTCTTTCAGTGTTCATAAAACATCCAAGTCATGTTCCTTATATGAAATTTTAAAGTAGGAGCATACTAATTTATGCACACAGGATGAATTGTTACTGCATTAAAGCCAAAGCAACACTGATACAAATGAGACATTGAACAGACATTCTTTATCATGGTATCACATGTTTCAAGTCTGAGGAAACCACATGTAATTGTGTGACTGGATCTGCAAAATAGAGGTGAAAAATACTGCCCAGTTACAACAGGAATAAGCCTGGTAATTCAGTCTCAGCTGTGGTGGGATCTCTGACAAAGCAATTAAGACTTGAGAAATCTCTTGAATCAACTAGAGTTAAATTCTTCCTAGTAGTCAACATTATGAAGGGGAGGCTTTATATTTAGTCTGGATTAATTTGTCTTGAACACCCTGTGTTCTGTTTCCAGGTATCTTAGAGCTTTAATATGGCAATTTTTTTTTTCTTCTTATCACCCAAGGAGTCATTTACAGATGATGACTAAGTCATCTCTTGCTCTGCTCCTTATCTAAACTGTATAGATTAGAAAACTTTGCAATGGAAAACTGACAAGACTTTAATTTCAAAATGTTTTTGTAGCACTTTTTAATAAAAACAGATGCAGAACAATGTTTACTGCGCAACAGGAAGTCTGGATATTAGATTGCCAGACCTAAACCTCTGTGTGCTGTACAGGAGTAATGCCATCTCCCCATCATTTGATGAGGCTGAATTTATTCCTGCTACTAGCTCTCAGTACAGTACTGTCTCTGACAGTCGTCAGAATTTGGGTGACTACATGGTCAAGGTGTGAAGGTGGAAGAATAGACCAGAATGGATACAGAGTTTTTTATCAGTGTTTGCTGTTCAAGGGCTTAGCAAAATTTTCATGCTGTTAACATTCTTTGACAGGGTCTTAATCAGCAGATCTGGCTGAATTTAAGTGTCAGTAAATGGCTTATTGAAACAATCTCATGAGCTACTAGCAGGTGGTCAGTTCATTAAGGTCATTAAGTATTTTCAGGAGATTTCTGAAATACTAACTTGTGCTTAGAACTGCATTAGTATCACAGGAGAGAAAAAAAAATGGCAAATATGGTTCAAAGAAAGAAAAAAATTCCACCACACCCAAAAAAAAAACCAACAACAAAAAAACCCCCACCTTACCTGAGTGTGAAATTTCTGTAGAGGTTCAAAAGAATTGATGACTGTACCTTGCCAGTTGACATAAACCAGACTGCAAGAGTAGATGTACTATACAACCATGAAATCTATTACAGGTCTTTGGAAGAATCTCTGAGCATGTGTGTCAGGATGATCTGGCTAATAAAGTTTGCTTAAATCTTGAAAGGGCTTTTAGCAACATCTCATGCCAAGTGTCCAATTGTGTGAAATGAAAAAGAAGAGCTAATTATGGAACACTAATTAAAATATTACAAGTGAAGTTAAAAACTGATTCTGTGCTGGTCAATCTATTGATAAATGTTCTGGAAATTAATTTGGGAAGTCAGGGACAGAATTTACTGACAATACTAAGCAACTCAGGCTTGAGAGTAAAGAAAAAAGCTGCAAAGATTTGCAGAAGGATATCACAAGATTGAATGGCCAATAAAATAGCAAACGAAATGTAACATTGATAAATACAAAATCAGGTACAATTAGTAAAAATAAGTCAAATTTTATAGATTGTGATAGCTCTAATATATACTGCCATTCAGGAAATTATTCCAGCTTATAAAAGATGATTCTATGAAAATACCAGCTTCAAAGTGAGCAGCAGTCAGGAAACAAAGAGAATAATGGGTGGTACTAAGAAAGCACCAGCTGATCAAACAGAAAGCTTTGCAATGCAGTTATGTGAATTCCTAGCGCATGCTCACTTGCACTTGCACAGGCAATCCTGCCTCTCCTTCCTCCTTCTAATCTCAAGAAGGCTAAAGCAGAAATTGAAATAGTAGAGCAGGAGAAGAAACTCTGTTAAAAATCCTTGGCTGTATACAGCTACTGTGTGGAGTATTGGCAGCATTTCATCCCATCAGGCCTCTGCAGGAACTTGCCTTTTCCCCATAGCTGCTGCTGTGTGCTGCTTTGGCTTCAGAACTCGCTGAGGATGTGCAGACGGCTGGCATGCCACCGTGGGGTGGAGGATACAGACGGGCAGAGACATGTGGTGCCAATTGTGCAGGAGAGGCTAGCTTGAAAGGAAGATAAGACTTTGCAAATATCTAAGCTTTTAGTGGTGAAGGTCTTTATGAATAGGACATACAGTCACAAAGTCAGTTACTTGGTCTTATTGAAAATCAAAAGCTTCAGCAAAGGGATCAGAGTTGCCCTCATTCCAGTCTGATCACCTTTGATGTTCCTCCTAAGGGTCATGCTCTGGCTGCCTGTGCCACTTGTCCACTGTCCTAAACATGAAAAGCACTATACTCTCTGCATCAGGTACTAAAATATTAAAAAAAATACTAAATTTTTTAGTAAGACATCATCACCCATGATCTGACACCAACACAGGGTAGCACAAGCCAATTTTTCTTCAAAGATTGGAGCCCTTGAAAAATGTTGGAATTCAAATGAAGGTGCTCTTTAAATGTTTTAATGATTTCCAGCCAAGACACAATGCTGATGGTTGTGCTGGTTTATCTCATGTGCATCGGTGTAGTTGGAACAAGCAGGCAGAAGATGACTCTTGGCTCCCAAATGAGGCCTCCCACTGCAATGTTCATGGCAGTGGGTGACTGCTCTGCAAGCAAGTATCCATAACTGTCTCTACAGGGATGCTGTAAAAGAGAAAGGAATCATACTAGAGACATGTACTTCAACATGTATATAAATCTTACAGTGGAAAAAAGTCTTTAATCAATTAAGGAGGAGACCTGGATGCCAGAGAGAAGAGGAGAGGGATTCTACCTAGCAGAGTCCACTAATAGCTCTGTAATAAGGCTTACCCAATCTTACTTAATGCCCTGCCTAATTTGAGAGCTTTTAGTAATGAAAACTAGAAAATTGTTTAAGAGCAGCAGATTTTGTTTTAATTATGGATTGCCATGGTTTGCCTCCAAGATGTTGCCTGAACAGGGCTTTGTGATGGATGATGCCACCAGATGAAAACAGAAAGAAAGTTTGAATCATACATAAGACAGACAATGAGCTGGAGGAGGTAAAAATATTTGGAATGACTTTGGAGGGGGTACCTTTCAATTCATTTGAAAATGCTTGCCAGTGTTGTAACAGGGATGCATGGTGCAGCAGACAGCTCCTGATTTTCATTTTGCCTGATTTCCTTGTCATAGATGTCCTTCTTTCTAATAGACAGCTGAGTCAGGAGGAAATACAGGCCACAAACAATATTTTCCAAACATCTTTTATTAATTAAACTGTTAATATTAATAGAGTCAATTTGCTATATTCCTTACAGTTAAGTCTGATGGTCTGACCCATAAAGATCTACCTCCACAGCTCACCCAGGTGCAAAGGGCTGCCACAGACAGCTCCCACCATGTACTTACCTTCTCTCTGGCCTGCTACTTTCCAGTCACAATTTTTCCATCCTCATACAGGTTTTGGCGGTGCACAAGTCTTCTACCCTGCAGACAACTCCTCAATAGCGCACAGGAGAGGAGGACGGATTGCACATCAGGAAGCCCTGACAGCACAGGAGGGGCTGATGAGAAAAAAAAGTCTCTTTTTTTTTTTAACCTAGCATTGCAAAGAAAGGTGCAGCTCACCTAAAAAGGCAGATTTGCTGGCAGTCTAGGAGAGGCCACCTCTAAAGTAGAGCTGGTCACTAGGAGTCCTAGGAAGGTTGCTAGGTGCTGTGAAACCCATGCAGCTCTGCAGAGCAGTCATGCAAGGTCTGGGGTGTCTCATCTGCTCCTCCCTGTGCCCTTCCTGTTCTGCATGGAACCAGAGGGCCCTTCAGTCACCACGGCTGCTCTCTCAGCAGCACCTTCCTTCTCCAGCACAGAAAGCAATCACACTCTTCATATAAAACCTATAAGGATCTGCAGACACAACTTTTGCAAGGAGAAATATTATCTCTTGTTAGCGCTTTTGTGGCAGTTTGAAAGCATTTGGGTATGCAAGGCCTTATGTAACTTTTTTTTTTTTTAATCAACTTTCTCGCTAGGTATAATAAAGTATATCACCTTCCCCAGCAAATTTCAGCTTGCTGAAGATGATGTAACAAATTTCAGATTGTATGGATTGCATACTGTGTGTATCCTTAACACAAACATACACACACACACACTCAGGTATACAGACAATATGTCAGGAGAGCTGTGCAGCAGATGCAGTATATATACTCTAACGTTCATACATATGTATGCTATTTTAATACAATTTTTATTGATCTAGTCTGGTCGAAGGCATGCTGGGAGAGAAGAGTGGTAGCAAATGCTTCTATAATGAAACTGCCTAAGCCACCCAGCATCAGCAGTAGTTCCCTGCTGTGTTTGCTCTGTAGAGACAGTCCTTGCCCTGGAGGCCTTCCCAAGGAAATGGGCTGGTGTTAATGAAAAGCAATATGTATAATTCAGTAAGACAATCTGAAACGTTCTTTCAAAAGGAGGTCTGGTTTGGTGTGAGGGATCCATTACACCAGCTCAGGTGTCCCAAGGAATGCTATTGCACCACTTTAACTCACTGCAATAATTACAGTGTATGAGTTTTAATGGATTTTATGGCATCCTTAGTCCTCACTCTTCTGCTTGGGAGAAATTTCAGCTAGGATAAGAAAGGAATAATAGCTGCTTGACCCAAAATCTTTATCAGAAAAGAAACATTTGCAGCTTGATCTAAAAATCTCAAACCCTGTGTTATTTCAAAAGAAAAAAACCAGCACTTGGCACTACACTATACATGAGATAAAAGCCTGCACGTTGCCAAGAGTGCTTGACATAAGAACATTGCAAATAATGAAACAGTGGAAAATTAATAGAGAGGAAATTATGAGCACCTTCTGAAAGGCTTTATTATAAACATACCTTTTAGCCCATGGAAGAATTTCTTTTTCACTGCAATGTGGTTAAAGGTGAATCCAAGTAAACAAAACATTCAAAAATTAAGTGGAGCACAGTGGCATTTCATGGAAGTACAAGTCAATGACACAGGCTGGAAATGTATCCTCTTTTTTAGGCAAAGAATTATGCAAGCCTAGTCACATTGAATGTGGTTCTTGGTGCACACATTTAAAGAGCTAGCACCAGGATAGAGCTATCCCTAGGATAGTAGTCGAATCTGAAGTGTAAATTGGGCTCCAAATCAGGAGTGGCAATTGGTAACACTTAAATAAACACCAGCAGACTGACTGATAATCCCACTGCTCATCCCTTGATAGCCTGTGCCTCCTCACTGAGGGTGAGTGACAAAACCGGGTACATCCTCTGGAGTGTAATAATTAAATGGGCTGAATCCTGCACGGCTGGGTGTTCAAAATGCAAATACTGCTACTTTTTTAAATTCAGCAGAGAATTTATTAGCCTTTCATACAGATAATCAGATGCAGTGGGGGAGGGATGAATGGTAAAATTGAAGCAATACTGGCAACTCAGTGGGACAAATGGGACTGGGTTGCTTCCTTCCTGTTCTGGGAGAAAACTATTTTAGGTACTGCAGTTGGTTTTATTGCCTGGCCTTAGGTTTTTTACATAGGGAAAAGCAAACCTGAAGCCTCGTGTTGGTCCCTTAATTTTTGCTTTCTTGCTTGCTTCGCAAAGAAAGGGAATTAAACAAAAGGAGAAGCTGACCCCTCCTCCTCCAGGCTGGAGAGGTCTCCAGGTGCCCATCAAGGGTTGCTTTGCAGCAGCACCCTCACCCACAGACCACCCTGAGGGGATGGAAGGGAAGAGAGAACAGAACCAGCCCTGGACATTTCTCCTCTGTTTTTTTCTGCAGAAGTTTTACTTGGAGCCCAGTCTCCGACCCCAACCTCTGGTGTCCTGTTCCTCTTCTTCAACAAGGCTCTTGAGGAGACTCCCAGTACTGCAGTGGGCTTATCAAAATACAGGCTGAATGATCAAAAAAGCATGATGAATAAATTATGATCAATAAATCATGTCACCCAGCCAAAACCTTCCACCATTCGCCTTTCTTAGACATTGCTTTTGTTTACTTTAGACCTCTGAAGTTTAACTATTCAGGCTGAAGCCATCCATGCAATGGATTTCTTTATCTTCTGCTTAAGTGACTCCTAAGAAAGTATATTGTTTTCTACTTATTCAGAAGAATTTTAAAGCAGGCAGAAGTTCTAATACCTTCCTACTAAATATGCCTTTAAATTAAGCAAAGGTCATGTCCTCTGCATGAGATAATTTCCACTTGTTATTCCTGTGGAAAATACGTGGATGTTTGGCTGTGCAGTGAGCCTGGAGAAGTCCACAGAACAGGAAGCTGAAGGAGGACCACCCAGGAGAGGACACTAAATGACACAGAAGCCCCTGGGGAGAAAATAAATTGGTGATCCTGTCATTAAAGATTGTAGGCATGATGCATGTGGGGAAAGGGCAGATTTAGAGTTGCACATATGGCATTAACTCTGACACTTCCTAGGCTTTTGCCTGCTTGAGTTAGTAAATTTAATAAGGTATTAAATGTGCATATGTGCATGTACAGTATTGTTGTCTGACAATGTGCCTTTAACCTGATAAACCTGTTTGCAATTGACAATACCTCGACACACAATGCCACTCAATGAAAATAACTGTTGTGCAAAGTGATCCCTAAGAGCAGCTGAGGAGAACATAAAATTACAGTGCAAAGTGGGCATTCAGTGTTACTGAGAAAGAAAATAATCCATGTCACCAGAGGTGGGCTGCTGCTTTGGATCTTATTATCTCTCTGCAGTTTTCCTTACAGCTATGTCTGATTGTGTTTACAGTGGATGTGTCTAAGTGGAGGGGAGAAAACTGTTCACCAGAAGCCTCAAGAACACACAACAAAAACATTCTTCTTGGTTTGTCAGTTACTTGTTTTTGTTACTTCTGTAATCAGCTCCT
Source organism: Phainopepla nitens (assembly GCA_013400175.1). Taxonomy (NCBI): domain Eukaryota; kingdom Metazoa; phylum Chordata; class Aves; order Passeriformes; family Bombycillidae; genus Phainopepla; species Phainopepla nitens. Next base: position 16,147 of record VXBQ01017088.1, on the reverse strand, counting down.
TTACTCCTTCTTAGCTTTGAATTTTATTTAGCTGACCTTGCCTGTACATAGATGCACAAATAGAACAAGCCAATCTCCCCTCTCAAAGCGTAAGATTCAAAAATTAGTTTTTAATGGAAGATTCTTTCAATCTTTTTAAAATAAATAGTAATTTGAGTTACAACAAGGACTATTAAACAATTTCCTGTACTGAGCTACAATAGGTGTTTTCATCTCTACACCTCTTCTGATTGCTCACTATTAATCTTACTGCTTATATATCTTGATGGGTTTTAATGTGCTTAAGATGCTTCTCCAGAGTATTTTCCAAGACTGTGGCGAGCAGAGTTATTATATGGCTGGTCCTTTTGTCTTCTGAGCATCTTACTACTTTATCAATTAAGATTTTATGAGTAGTCCTATCTTGCTAAAATTTGCAAAGCAAATAACTTTTAATTTAAAGGAGAATGATTTTATGGTAGTGTCTGCTGGGTTTTAGCTAAAGTAAATCAAAACACATTCAGCTGAAATTGTCTTGAAAGTAGAAAGGCAGTTGTACTGTGAATCCGTGGGGGTGGAGGTGATGAATTACACTGTGAAAGAAAATGAAAACCAGATGGCACTTGCCAAACACCAACACAGAGCAGTTATGCATAGTGGAGGCACAGCCACATAGCACTTACACAAACCTGTTACCTAGATCCTCACCAGGCTGCTGAGCAGAGTGAAACTTGAGTTTTGCTGAGGTGTCTGGTGACATCGGGGTTTTGTGAGATGAAGACAAAGCAGCAGCTCGGGCTGAACGAGCCCAGGCTGCAGATAAGATGAGGGACTGGCAGTTTGCCAGGACCTCCCCAGCACCGGTGGCTTTGCCCAGAACTGCGGCACCGTTTGGAACTCCCCCCAGCGCCCGCAGGGCAGGGAGCTGCTGGCTGCTCTGATAAGGGGGATGGAGGGGGCGGGTTTGAAGTCTGAGCTCGAGCAGCGTGCTTTTTCCCATTTACCACAGCTCAGGCATCGCTTTGGTGGCCACAAATAGTTTTAAACTCACAACTTCAGTTGCATTATGAATCTTAGCTTGGTGTAGGAGGAACTCAGATTTTATATAGGAGGAAATAAAACTTGTAGGAAAGGTTAAAACACTGCACAGCAAACAATAAAATTGTCACTGACAGCTACAGCAAAAACAGGATTTTCCCCTATGCAAATACATCACATAATTTGTTGTTGCTAATATGACCCCCCTCACTAGGACCATAGCAAACTCAAGAAGATACAACCTGGTGATGAGGAATTGACATCAGAGTTGGGTTGGTTCTGATGCTCCAGAGCATCCACAGTTTACTAGCTGGGGAGAGCAGCTGTAAGTGAACAGAAACTTTTTGCTCAGTGAGTTATTGCTTATTAAATGTTGTTGTTTGAATTTCTTTGCAACTTTAAAGTAGATTTTCCAATCAACAGATGAGTCATTCCACTAATCCTCTTTATTTTGCCAGCAGACAAGTAAGAAGACTCAGCTGATATACACCTTGGCATATTGCCATTTTATGATTCAGTCTACTATGATAATTGTTTGTTGTTCTGCTTTGTTTCAGTGAAAATGATGGATTATAATAATTATTTTGCATATTGTACTTCTTTTTTCGTCCTTAGATCTAGAAAGGGATTTGGACCCATTTTCCTGCAAGTGAACCACAGCAGAGACATTTTTATTTAGAGATACCTAGGTTAATCTTTATTATCAACATCTCTTATTAGCAACATTAAAGAGGAAAATCAATTCCCAAGAAAATCCTTCTGGGCACTTTCCCATCTGTAAAAGGTCATGGCACTGCAGAGTTAAAGCGTCGTCATCTCTACATGACTATTCTTTCTGGGTTTGTTCCAGTAAAAATATCTTGCGAAATGGTCATATGAGTGCTTTATGATTGAATTCAGCAATTTATAGAAGATTCCCTTTGGCTAGAATTTTCCAGCCAGCAGCTGAGATGCAGTAACTGACGGCATGCCTAGGGCAAAGAAGGAATAAATTTTAACTGGAGATCCTTACAGTTTGTGCAGGTACACATTTTTAGGGGTTCTGCCATGCTGTGGCACCATGCATGGTGCTCAAGGTGAAGAAGTTTGACCCATTGACATTGCAAAACTGACCCCTACTTCAGCTCGGGTGAATGTCGCATGTCACAGTATAAAAAGCTTCCCTGTGGGAGAGTTTCCAGATAAGATGTCTCATCCACCACACTGTGAAGGCAGAGGTCTAATGAGATCTATCAGCTGTTTTTCTTGCAAAACCTACCAGCAAGTTGGTGCTGACCTGAGATGTGCAGCTTCTGACCATAGCCCTGATTTACACCTGCCTAATGCTCTCCATGGGAAAAAAAATATTTGCTCTTTTCCTTGGGCAGCTGGAGGAGGATCTGAAATCCAGTATCTCAAGGCTGGATGGCAAAGACTGCGTCCACTCTATTAAAAATAACAAAAAAGACGTTTTGGTCCCTACCCCTGAATGACACGGACTGTCTCACATCCACACAGCTCAGGACATGTTCCTCTTGCAGCACTTCCACCCCATCCTCCCTCTGGATGTCCTCTGGCATCCTGTTGGTGCCCCTTCAGCAACAGAACTATGATTTAGAGGGGTGGGGAACTTCACCTTGTTTTCTTTTTCTGAAATAGTCTAGGGTTTGCTCTGCAACTCTGGACTTCAAGAACCTGTAAGTGGATGTTTTATTCACAGCAGTGTGTGGCACGAGGACATACACCAATGACGGAGGGTCAGGTTCACTCATGGTCCCAGAAGGCAGGAGCTGCTGAGAAAATACTCTCCCCAGAAGCTCTTTTGGACTCTCTCTTGGAAAACATTTATTGGAGTGGTCTGGCCAGCCCTTGAGCAAACTAAAAATTCAGCATAGAAAAGTTGGAGACCACTATTCAGCCCCCACCCCCTGCCCCACATTTGTTTAGCTGTACTAACATACCAGGACTCAGCACATTATTTTCACCAAAACAGTATTACCAAATGAACAGAAAAGGAATGACAATTCAACATTGCATACACTCTCTCCCTGCCAGGAAGCAAACATTCCCATCAAATAGTTTAATTCAGATTAGAAAAATACATATAAAACAGGCAGAGAAGGAATCTTAAGTATCTGAAGTCAAACTGCCTCCTGGCACTTCTGGGAAAGCCAGCTCACTCCCCACCTCCCACTCAAGGTCCCATCCAGAATTATGGTTTCATCTTATGCAAAATACCCAAAGTTTTTGGCAGAATATTTGATAGTTAATACTGCAGCACAATCATGGAAATTCCCCTTTTTTTAATGGGATTTTCTGCCTGGCTAATAAACAAATTGTCTTTTAAATGAAAGCTGCCTCTGAGTTTGTTCTCCTGCTGGATTCCAGCCCAGTTGACTGAGAAGGAAACTCCAGAGAAGTTCTGTTCTCTCTGACAATGATCATGCCATGAAGTGATGTGTAATGGTTATTTATTTATTTATTTATTTGCTTACTGACTTGCCATAGTTAATCTCTGTTGCATTGCTGCCTGCTGTCTCTCCCCTTTGGTTTCAAAGGAATGTTGCACCTTGGGTTGTTTTTTGCCCTCACACTACTTTAGCCACCCAAATCTCTTGGTGGTGGTGTGTCCTGTCTTCTAGCCCCAGGGATACTTTTCTGCCATAATCATCCTTTATCTGTCTTAGGGTAAACTCTTGCAGTTCTTTTTCCCTGGACGTGAGGGAATGGATAGACAAATGGAGCCAACAATGAGTGAAAGCAGCAGGGCTGCACACCCCAGCAGGGTAAAATGCTGACAATCAGCACTGCTTTAGACAATCATAGTTTCTTCCCAGTTACCTTACTGGTCACAATATCTACAGGTCATTGCTGTGCCCTGTAGTCACAAGCTTCTCAGACAAAGAGTTATACATTTTAATTTATCTGTGAGGCAACCAGCACAGCAGCAGTGCTTCTGAACGTAGACAATAATTCATTCTGGCACTGTGCTGCGCTGTGTTAATATGAAAATGCAGTGCTGATTTTGTTTATTTGTTTTGTGTAAGGAGACTGATGCTAAATTTACTCCTGCAAATCCAATGGGCTCATTGTGGTTTAAGATAATTGCAGAGCTTAGCATAGTTGTAAAACTGCAGTTGATTCTGGCACTGGGAGCCTGCCTTTGATGTGTCTCAGGTTCATCTCCTGGAACGGAGTGCCAGTTTGCCCCACGATCCATCATTTATTTATTTAAATCTAAAATAATCAAGATCGGTTCCCAAGGCCCTGTGGAACTGCCATAATAAATTATGCAAAAACACTGTCAAGTTAAGCCTCAGCAGTTCAGCCAACTATCTACCTCTATTGTCAGCTGGAATGCATGTCTCTGCCTCTTCTGAAAACCCTCTTACATAAATGCCTTTTGCAGGGTGTGCCTGGAAAGTCAGCAAATTCAGTACCTTTAAAGAAACAGAGGAAAAATTTACACAACCATCAAATATAACACCTTACACATGTTGAGCTTTTCCCATTTACTGAGAACTTCTGAGGGAAGGCCATTTCTTGGTGTTTCAGACCCAGTCCACAGAGGACTTCGCTGTGCACACAAAACTGAGTGTGTGAGAGTACGAGACACTCTTAATCCAAACACAGAGGGTAAGGAAAACTGCAAGGGATGCCCACAGCTACATTCTTTCTGCTTTCCCAGGAAAACACCATAAACTCCAAGAAGACTCTGAGGCATTAAACACAGCTCCTGAGATACCAGTATCTTATCTCTGTACTGTGTCTGTGTGGCAAGGTTTTGGTGGGGGGTGCTACACAGGTGGCAGCTGTGGGAAGCCACCAGGCGCTTCCCCATGTCCGACAGCGCCGATACCAGCCAGCGCCACGATGGACCCGCTGCTGGCCAAGGCTGTCAGATAGTGCCTCTGGAATAACAGAGTTAAGATGGGAAAAAAACCACAGCAATTTCAGCTGGACAGAGGAGTGAGAATATGTGAGAGAAACAGCCCTGTAGACACCAAGGTCAGTGGGGAAGGAGGGGCAGGAGGTGCTCCAGGTGCCAGAGCAGAGATTCCCCTGTGGCCCGTGATGAAGACCATGGTGAGGCAGCTCTGCCCCTGCAGCCCACAGAAGCCTACAGTGGAGCAGGTATCCCCCTGCAGCCCATAGAGATATGTGATGAACTGTCTGCAATCCCCATTCCCTGTCTTCCTGCACTGCTGGGAGGGGGAGAAGGTAGAGAGCTCAGGAGGGAAATTAAACCCAGGAAGAAGGGAGAGGTGGGGGGAACTCACTATAAAATTTCATTCTATTTCTCATTTTCCTACTCAGATTTACTTGGCAATAAACTAAACTAATTTCCCCAAGTTGAGTCTTTTTTTTCCTGTGTGGTAGTGGGAAACGTAACTGCCCTTATCTCGACCCACAAGCCTTCTTTCATATTTTCTCTCCCCTGCCCAGCTCAGTAGGAGAGTGACTGAGCAGTTTTGGTGGGCACCTGGCACCCAGCTAGAGTTAAGCCACCACACACAAATATTCTGTCTGGATTTCAGTTGTTGAGCTGTATTGGGCATGTTTACCAGCATCTAACCCTGAGATAGCCATCACGTGGATCACGTTGTCAGTGTTTGTGCCCAAGAGGGCAGGCTGTGTGTGTCTCATGAGACACATATTATGAAAACCAGCTAAGAGGAACAATAGCAAAGGAAGAAGAAAATAATAAATAAAGTCGGCTTAAAATAGTGAAAATATTTAAACTATTATTTTTACTGTAGAAGCTCTAAGCTCTCACTTTTTTCCCTAAAGCCTATGTCCCTGGTATCTCCTGAATAACTTCCCAGTATATCCTATTTCTTCCTACGCTTGTCAGTACTGTGGCAAAAAGGTCAACTGTCACAAAACACTATTAAATTCCTTTAGCTTCCAAAATGCTTGGCTGCATCTAGTCTGCCTGTTGGCACTGTTCTTTGTTATGCGGTAACTCCTATGCTCATGAATTGTCTGGAAAAATGCTTGTGGGCCCATTCCAAAATCACGCCAAGAATGTTTTGCAAAAATGCAACACAATTTTGGCAATTTCAGTTGCGTGAAGCACCTTCTGCAAACAACAGAGATAACAGACTGTGTCCAGCCAAGGGTGCTGCCCATCCAAAAAAGCTCTTGACTCAGGGGACTCAAGATATGCACCTGAGTCTCAGCCTGTTCATGTGCATCTTTGGTCTCCACAATGCCTTGGGATGGATTCTACAAAAAGTCCACTATGGGCCCAGTACTAAGTGGAAATAAAGCACCTTTCTGAAATCTGGTTCCTAAACACAAAAAAGGGAAATGTAATGGAAACTTGAGTGAATGGAGGCTAGACTTTACCTAGATCACTAAGCCCCATTTTTCCAGATCTCATCTCTACACCTTACAATACCAAATAGAGCCAAGTACAAACACTTCCAATTATAAAGGAGTTACACTCTCTTTGCAAATCATCCTTAGCCAAGGTCAGATCCCAAATGGGTTCTGTTTTTCAGCATTTCAGTAAAGACGCAGCCTTATAGGAATTCTAAACACCCTGGGACCAATATTAAATATTACATGATATTGGAAGGTCACTTACCCTCCTCAGTATTTTCTGAATGAAAGGCTCCTTAGAATGGGCAAAAGTAAAAGGCTGTAGGATCACTTGTAGACATCCTATTAACTGAGGCTGTACATTGAATTTTCTAACATGGCATTGCTGAAGTCTCTATAAAACAACTCAGCTTTCAAAACTTGCAAGCACACTAAAAGATTATTCAAGCATCAGGGAGCTCAACCCAGGAACTGAAGTGGAAGAGTCTGTAATTGGTTTTGATGCAATTACCAGCATGCATAGTTAAATCATACGTGTACATGCTGTATGTTGCACCAAAGTTGTTTTTAAGGTTCTTTTCTAATTGAAAGGCAATGACTGGCCCGCCTTTGGCACAGGTGAATGCAATTTAGATATGTTCATAGGTAGAGCAGACACAGCAGCTGGAGGATTAATTAAACGTTTGCCTAACTACGTAAACAGACAGTGATATATCTTCATAGCATCTGGCAGTTTAACCATTCACTAGTCATCCTATAATTAGCACACTGATGAATTTAATAGAATACTGTTCTAATGTAGTGCCAGATGGTCCTTCTGACTTACAAGGGGAATGACAATCTCTGTCGTGTTTACTTCAAGGGTAGCAGAACAGCCAAAAAGATCTTTCTTAGACTAAACACTGATGATATAAGAGGTTACATTTGCTGTCCTCAGAAAGCTTTAAGTGTTGCTATATGAAGCAAGCATGGTTCAGGAACTTCACACAAAAAGTATGCTTGACTTCCCTTGTTTGTTTCTGCTATCTGGTAAAGACATTAGCTTGCTTGCTGTGCTTGCAGAAGAACTTTGTGTAAGACAAATAAGCACTGATCCTAAGGTGCTCTGGGACAGGAGGAGGTGGAGGATATTGAGTAGTGCTTAGAGAGATCTACTCTGCAGCAAGGCCTGTGAGATGAACCCTGGCCACCTCAGAGGAGCTTTAAGTTAGTCCAAACACTATACAGGTGACTTTTCACTGTAGCTCCATTCATTAGAGAAATTAAATTTACAAAGCTACTAGTGAAATGGCAAGGACAATAAAATGAGGAATATCCATGGTAGAGAAACTAAAAGACAGAGATGGTAACATATTTCCTGTCAATAAGTAAAGAAAATTATTGTACAGCTACAGCCAGCAGAGAATTTCAATAAACTTCAGCATCATTCTGGAGTTTATAACAGACTTTAGTGGAATTAGTAGTCAGACTACAGCAATCTTATTATCAAAGAATGTCTTCTAATTAAGAACCTCTGGGAGAAGACACCCTGTGTGACACATAAATTTCAGTGGTTCTTTCATGTTGAAGCTGAATGCAGCCTGCTAGGCCAAAGTCTCCTTCATGACAACTATTGATCATGTTCCAGCTGAGCTCCAGCTAACATTCTGAACATTAAAACTTGCTGACTGGTTTTTACTCAGCCTATCTCTGTACTATCCTTTTCCCTTAAATAATAAATTATACTGTCAAAATGCCAGTGCAGGGACTCTGTATAGACTGCTACTTTATCAGCAAAACCAACACACTCCATGCTAATATCCTAAATCCTCTGCTATACAGAACAATTGCTTTTAACTTCAGGATCTTTCAAACTGTATCTAGACTGATGGAGATATCAAACTATTTTTATGGGCTCCTGCAGTGATTCTGACATACAGACCATTGCACAGTGAAGATCAGTGATCCACAAAACAGTGAATCTGTAAAGGGGCAAGGCCATGCTGTGCTGCGCACCAACAGCATCACCTTCAGGCCTGTGCCATGCTGCACCTCTGTCTCGGTGCAGGGCAGATTCAGGCAGGTGATGATAACAGAGGAGCCTGTGGGCAGCTCCCACTCCATACCAGTCATAACACATCTGCACAGCCTTGCCTTTATCTCACAGTGCACCAAGAAGTTCTCATGTGAACATCCTCTCTGTTTGATAGTGGATATGATGAACAGAGTTGTTTTCTTGTAAGAAAATCCTATAAAAGCTTGAAGGACCAGAACAGACTAATCCTTCCTTCTGATGGGGTCTGCAGGGCATGCTGCTACTGTCCAGTGCGGAACAACACGAACTTCTCAGCATCAGCATCTAAAGGGGACGTAAGTTTAACTCTACAGTTTTCCTTCTTTATACTGTTAGCTTTTCTAAGTCTTATTTTAAATTATGCTTTACAGAATCCAGGTGCCTTTCTTACTGGGATCGTAACCTCGGTGGGCAAATCCCTTGTTGCAGCCGGCAGGTTCCAGTTAGAAAGGCCTCTAGGGAGATAGAATCCTGAGGGAAGGGGACCCCGGCAGGGTGCGTGGGTGACTGCCCGGGGTGCAGCGGCGGGCGGGCTGCAAGGCGAGTCTCTCCGGTGGCTCCCGCGGCGGCCAGGGAGAGCAAGAAGGGGCTGTCTGGACGCCTCCGCCGGCCGAAGTACTGAGGTGTCCCTGCAAGGATGGGGTAGGGGGAGGGAAGCCGGAGGACGCTTGCCCCGCGTTTGCTCGTGTGTGAAGCGGGGCCGTCCCGCGCAGCCGGCGGGCGGGCAGCGAGCGGGGCAGCCCGGCCCGGGCACGGCGGCGGCTCCGGGGGCGAAGCGGAGGTGGAGGGGTCCGGCCGCTGGTGACGGCCGGGGC
>VXBQ01017083.1:236573-275793 GCA_013400175.1 Phainopepla nitens | reverse complement strand
TCACAACCCCCTCATCCCTCCCTTCTTGTGCTGGCAGAGGCAGCGCGGTGTTGGTGACGTGCAGCGGGTTGTTTATTTTCGATACGCTGCTGTGTCACTGCCCTGTGTCACTGTGTTGCTGTCGCTTGTCTCGGGTTCGGGATTGCCCCGTGCCGGTCGCAGTGGGGTTCGGTGGGTGACAGCCCGCGTTACTCCTGCGACTGCTGTGCAATCCTTTGCCTGTGGCATCCGAGCAGGCCACTGATATAATTTCAAGGGTTTACGTCAAAATACGTAGAGTGAAGAGGAAATCCATTCTGTTTCACATTTAATGGACACTCGTGTGCCGTAAAAATCTGCTCCGTCTAGATTAATTGTATTGATAAAATACAGCGCTGGATGTTATTACTTGTAGGGCTGCCCCACCGTTTCAGAGGCAATGTGTAGGGCGGGGAGCCACTTCCAGTCCTCCCCCCACTTCCCCAACACCTTCTTCCTCCGGTAATTAATTCCTCCTTTTGCCAGCTCGCCCGTGTCCTGCCAGAGGACACTGTCCAAGCTGGTGGGCAGAGCACACGGCAGCCCAGGACCCAGGCCGTGTTCCTGTGCTGTGGGGTGGGGGTGCTTAGACTGCAGGGCAGGGCAGGGCAGGGCAGGGTGTTGGCCACCGAGGCTGTTCCTGGTGTCTTCTCACTCTTAATAAAAGCATCCCTGCCAAAGGTACGTTTTATTTGAGTTACGAGTTTGTGTGTACCAGTCATGTCAAGTGTAAAAATAATCCTTTTCCTGTAATACAACAGCGAAGATAATTTCCCTAGCCGGTAATTTTGACCACATGTCTCTTTACTTTCTGTCTTGATTTGCTTTCAAGGTCGTTCTTGGACTACCTCAGCTATGATTCATTATGAGATGACAACTCTCAACAATTCTTGACACCAACTTCCATCACCCACTTGTTTTGTTTTGGGATAAATAGCTCTATGTTTTCTTTCATTCTGCCTCTCAGGTGTGGGAAAAGATTTTTTTTTGAAGTCTCCAGTAACTCAGTTTGGAAGCTGATATGCCAAACCTTGTACTTTGCCATATTGATTAATGTCTCTNCAACTTCCATCACCCACTTGTTTTGTTTTGGGATAAATAGCTCTATGTTTTCTTTCATTCTGCCTCTCAGGTGTGGGAAAAGATTTTTTTTTGAAGTCTCCAGTAACTCAATTTGGAAGCTGACATGCCAAACCTTGTACTTTGCCATATTGATTAATGTCTCTTTTTTTTTCCCCCTAATTCTCTATTTGCTGCCTGCTCGCAGTGTTTAAGCTGCAATCTTTTTGGTTTATGTTTTTACATCATCTAACATAGTATATTCCTGTACATTATTAGAGCTCTTAAGTGTTATGGCAATACAGTAAAGAACTTGTAACCACAGAAATGTAATTATTCCCAAAACAAGAATTATTAACACTAGAAAACTGAGATTAAATATAGTTTTTAAAGCCATTCAGACATGTTGGCACAAAAATACACAACTAAGCTCCCCATTTAGTTAATGGTGTCATGAATTAACTATACAATTATATTGCATTATATTGCTGATAGCCCTTGGTAGAATTAAACTGGTTTTTGAAGATGAATTCCTTTTATTTTTCATTCTTTTCTACCTGGTCCATCAGTTGGGTGAGGCTGAGATTTCCATAATTGTTTGGGTTTCATTCTGTACTTTTACATGAAAATTTAAAGTGGTTTTAAATGTATAGAGCAAGGTGAACTTCGTTCATTGCATGCTTATTTGGGCTGGTTGCTGAAGGATATACATGGGAAGAAGAAAGGAAAACTTCTGAAAGAAAGGGCTTGGGTTCTCTTTTTTGTTTATGTTTTTTTTTTTAGTCATCAACCTCAGGGCTTGCTTGACAGTATCTATGAATAATCTGTTCCTGTAAGAAGAAATGTATCACTGTTTTCTGGTCTCTCCTTTGCCCTTACATTGCACTTTCAGTGTTTTTGCTAGGGAGTTGAGAAAGTGACCTATGCATAATTAAGTCATGCAGAATTTTGGGGTGGTGGACACATGTAATCAGACCAGCAGGGACCTGCAGAAACAGAATTAATAGAAATGGATTTTTCCACTGGGTTCTCTCTGGCTTAAAAGGAGTGCTTAACATTCTTGAAAACTTAAGTCGTTCGTGTTTTCCTATGTGACTACTGAAAAATACTTACAGAAAGTACAAACTAATCTATAATTTGCACACTCTTTCTCAACGTTCATTAGTAGAAAGAACAATTATTTGTTTTCTCTGTCTTTGAATATATATATTTTGAAGTCTTTTGTGCAGTTGTGGAATCAAAATTGCTGGTTTCCTGTAGTAACGATTTTTTATTTTTGTAGCATGTACAAGACATTTAAGTATACCTGTTAGTGTATGATACCCTTCTGTTACTGAAATAATTGTCTCGCTATGGGACTGGATATAATTTTACTATCTTTTTTGTCACAACTGATTATAACTTTCACAAACTTTTGTAGGTTTCTTTCTTACCATTTCTCTGGCTACTTGTCTGGCACATAGCCATAGTTCACTCTGTAAAGTCAGTGCCCCACTTTTTATATAGAATCAGCTTTATATTCTTCAGTTTTGCTTACAGAAACCAACATAGCCTGTGTATGAAATGTTTCCTTAGCTGTGGGTGCATTGTCTTTCAGAAACTAAAGAGAAATCGAGATCCACTCCACGTCTTTTGATCTTCACCAGACCTGAAGAACACGTAGTTCTTAGAGCTAGAGGTAGGTTTGCTTTATGTTTGCTTTATGTTTCATGTATTTGCTCTTTCTACCATACCAAGTGTCTGCACGAGGCAGGCACTGTCAAATGCCAGAAATTTGAAACCATTTCTTTCATTACAGTTTCCACAAGTGGCTATAATGTCTGCAATATAAAGCAATTAAGCTATAGTAGTCATATTGTTGACCCAAATGGAAGGTTAAATATGTCATCTGGGGCTGAAGTACTGAGGATCAGGAATGAGTTCCTGTAGGGATCTCTGAAATTCCACGAGGAGTGACATTATTAATTTAGTGAAGATATAAGAAGTAAATGGTTTTGGATGTGATGTTGCATGATTTATTGCTCATTTCTTCTAGTTACAACAGCCTATCTTATGCCCATCCTCAGTTACATATACAGGAGTAATTACCCAATAAAAAAACAAAAAGGAAATCAGTTTTGTTGAGTAATAAAACACAATCGTGGTTCAGTCGTACTTGTGACATGTTCATAAAAGAAAAGGAACTGGAGAAATTACCTCTAGAGAAATTTAGAATAAAAATATCCCAGAAGTATTTATCAACCAAAGGATGTTAAGTGAAAGGCAAGATTCACAGTTTTTAATTGTATGTGTTACATTTTCACTAATAATATATTTGTATATATTTGTGCAAAATGAATTAATGTAATTATTCATAATGTGAATTCATGGCCCAAACTCTTCCCTCATTTTAACTTTACATCTCCAAAGTTGCCTCCTCTCATTAACTTCTTAGCAGTTCTGCTCTCAGAGTACGTCATATGGTGATTTTTACAAGAGGGAAAATTAGCTCACAAAATCAAACAGAACAGTGGTTTTAAATTATCAGTTAGCATGGGTTATTCTGCAGGTGGGGAAACATCCCTCTCCATTGCATGTCAGTGGAATAAGAAAATTAATTTATTGTGCCATTTCTTAACCAAGATCTAGAGGACAGTAATACCCTCTGTTTAAGGTACAGATAGGGAGTTCTAAGTTGTCACTTCAGTTTGTGTCAGGCTTGCCCTACTTCCTTGGGGAAATCTCTCCCTCTACCTTGTTTCAATCTCTTGGTCATTTAATGGAAATAAAAATTCCTCCCTTTCTCAAAAGAGTGTTTTTAGAGATAAAGTCTTTTCTTGACAAAGAAGCTCACACATTTTGGTATCAAGGGTTATATAAAATTATTGTAAAGCCAGCCTGAGGGCTTCCTTCATCCCTACGGCTGTGTTGAATCCACTGGGCACTGAGGGTCCTCTGCACATGCATTTCCCAGCATAAGTTACATGGGGTCTGATTCCTCTCATCCAGGCCTTCCTTGCTGTGTTGAAATAAGGTGCTGGAATCTTCACAGCAATTGTGATGATGCTCACTTATGAAAATGTATAGATTTGAATTTAAGATTTCCAGGCACAAAGATTAAAGGCAGACATATTAAAGAGTTCCCAGTTTAAGTTAGAGGGAGCTGTGGGTGCTCAGCACATCTCTGATAATGAGGATTTGGTTGTTTACTTGTTCCATTATAGTCCTTTCACCATCTATCTAATCCTATCACATCATTGTCTACAGAAATACTCAGCCCTTGGTTTCTTTACTGTTTTGTGTAATTGGGGATGGTGTCACCACGCAGTGAAAAGAGCCACAGAATGCTGTTTTTCAAAGGCAGACGCTCACATTTGCACAACGTTTTCTCACTGGATCATGAATGAATAGTAAGATTATTCTGCCTGTTTGTTTTGCTATTGATGGATAGTTGCTGTTTGGGATATTTCGATTTAGGATTATGTGCGATATTATGCAACTCTGCTAGTGAAAGAAACATAAATGTACCCTTTTGCCATACACAGTTTTGGCCATATGTCCAGGTCATTAAGAGAGGGAAACTACTAAAGCAACCAGACTCTTATTCACTAATTTCACAGACTGTCTTTGGAGAAGAGCAGAGTGGAACCAAAACTAAAGATACCCATTTATACAACTGGAAATGAAAATGGTTTATGGAATATGTTTTCGACTAGTCATGGTAATGAGCAGACAGGACTGTTTTTGTAAATCAGAAGCATTCATTTTTTCAATCTGCATGCAAATGAACCTGTCTATTACCTTCTTTGCAGTACATTGTATCTACCAAAGGGTGTTTTATATCAATTAGCCACTATGTCTTTAATTCTTTGATTTTGAAAAATTATTAGCAGAAGTAAATGCCCTCTAGACAGTTTATAAATGAGAACTTTCAGCTTTTTGCACAAGTTTGATGAATCATAGAATCCATCTCACTGCTTGAGTAGGAAAAATCTGGGATTGTGTTCAGAGAAAGACTGGCAGGACTTAGAGAAGTGAGTGTGCTGGTAGGTGCTGATTGCCCACTGTTTGGTGGTTGGGTGGTGATGGAGTCAGAATTCCAAGCAATGCCTCTACAAGTGCCACAGGCAAAGGTGAGGATCGCTGCTCTGACGGGAACTGAGCCGTTTCTGGAGGTGTGAGGGCCAGAGACTGCACTGGGCTGGTCACTGCTCCGAAAGACCTGGCTGATAGACTGTATCAACAGGGTTTATAGTACTTGTAGCAATCGGTAGCCACACCAGGAAGTGGCATTAATTTCATTTTAGCCCACCAAAAAAATAAAGGCCTTTTTGATGCCCAAACGGGGACATGAGGAATTTGAGATAAGGACAGAGGAAAAGGTAACGGACCAAACACGGATGAGCAATGCTAGAGAGGGAAGAGTGGAGTGATTGTGGAGCATTTTGGTAGTTGTAATCATGCTGAAGGAATGAGGGAAGTATTCTCTGTAACTTTTGTTGGTGTTGATGTTGTTTTGATTTTGGTGCAGGGAATTCTTTTTGTTGATGTCAGTGAAGTTTGTGATGAATGTGCATTTTAATGGTATTTCTTCAACACATGGTACCCGGGGGTGAGGGATGGAATGTGTTGGGTTTGCTGGCAGAGGCAGGACGTGTCGGTGACATGCAATGGGTTGTTTATTTCGGTAGGTTTGAGTAGCTGGGTGTAGGGGCTACATGGGTGGCTTCTGCGAGGAGCTGCCAGAAGTTTCCCCCACGTCCAGTGTAGCCACTGTCAGCCTACGCGGTGCTAGCGCCTCAGGGATCATGTATTTAAGAAGGGGGGGAAAGCGCGATTATGGGTTTTCTCTGGTGGTCGTCCCTGTTTCCATCTGAGGGAGGGCAGAGCTTGGTTCCACCAGTCTCTTTCTGGAGCTCCTTGATGCTCCTTAACCTTTCTCCCTCCGCTCGCAGCACTCCACCAGTGTGAGCGATCAATCTCCTCGGGCACCGCTCTCTCCTCAGCTTCCGCGCTGCCCCCCGCTCCCTGCGACAGGCCCTGGCACCGGGGCGGCCTGTTCCCATGGCAGCTCTGTCCAGCGGCCATGGCCGTTCTGGCGGGTGCCGAGGACGTGGCTTTGTACCCGTCCCGTTGGGAGGGCGCCGGGCGGCGGCCGGGAGCGCCTCCGGACCCGCGGGGGTGAGGACGGACGGACGGACGGACGGACGGACGGTGCGCCCCTCTTGCACTCCCGGAGCGAGCTTCAGGGAGTGCCCCTGGCTGTGGGAATGCCGTGAGCTCCAGACAACCTGCAATTTCCGCTTCCCAAGGTGCGGTGAAAATACCTTTACTTGTCTCTAAGGAATTCTTTTAAATGTGTAGCTTACCGCCACAGACATCTCGGACAAGACACATACTAAATGCGCTGCTTTACTGTTTGACGCCATTAGCAGAGAGTGGTTGCCTTTTCGTTAGTATATATGAGTCTAGTTTAATTATTGCCAAGGGAATTAGTGCCCAGTGCTTTGACGCCCCTCACAAAGTCAGTGCTTGCTTGACACACCTGAGAAGGCAGGGTGAGCCGGATCTGTTCCAGGACGGGACAGAACGTGGCCGTGCCCGTTCGGAGCAGCTCAGTGAGAAGTTGTGACTCAGAGGCATCCTCTGAATCATATTTCCCCTGAGCTATAGCATTGCACAAGTGGGGAGTGTGCCATCAGACCCTGCCAGATGGAGCACGTTCCTTCCTTCATGTCCAGCCAGCTCCCTATGCTGACACAGAAAGGAGCAGAATGACGATTATGTTTGCTTCTGACCCAAATTCCCCCCACTTCTCCACTTCCTCATTGAAGGAAATAATTTCTCTTCAAGGTCGGCTCATTAATTTAGTGCCCTTAGCACAGCTTTGAGGAAGGGTGGCATAGAATGCAGGAATGCCTTACGACTTCCATGAGGAACTCTGTGACCATCAGATGGCCAGAGTATACTTTAGCTGCTCATGTGTAGGTAGGTGAGACATTCTACTCACTCATCAGCTCTGAAACTAATGTTTGTTCCTTGGGCACTCACTTTTCATCCTACAGGAAGCAAATCTGTCACAGTGAGAGAAGATATCTGCAACATATACATGACTTGCAAAGGACCATTCAAGTTTGACTCCCAGCAGACTTGGCAATAATCACCAATATGATAAGACAAATCCAAGTTCTTAAGCATTTTTTTAAGCAAATGAGTTGCACTCATATGGAAACCAACAGAAATACACTTTTTGTCAGTTAAATTTAAGAATTAAGACTAGCATAATCAAATAATCAGCCAATCAGCTAATTAAGCTCTGCAATGACTTCTAACAGATTCAGGCAGCAGATTTTGCAGATGAACAGTGATTTACCTGTAAATAAAATTGAGATTAAAGTACTCATTTGTTAATATTAGATCAGCTAGCAATGCAAAGGTCCAGTGTTCTTGATGTCTAAAGAAGTTAATGATTCTGGTAGCCAACTAGGAATCAAGCATTGAGAATTCCTAATTTGGTAGCAACACTAATTCTTTGTCAAGCCTGGCAGCGAATAGCATTTTTTTTTATTTCTTGGTTTATGAAGAAGGAGAATCTATAGTAAATAGGATAGTGTGTGTTGAAATATGTTATTCCAGTGCTAAACATCTATACTTTTCAAGCAAAGTTTTCAGAGTACTTTACCTGAACCTTTTACTTAAGGGACAAATAATGCCCTTGTCAATACAGGAAGAAATGCATAAGGAAATACCAATTTGCTCAGTTTAGCCTGTAGGACAGCTTGGGTGAGTAGCTCTCACAAACAGAGATATAGATTGTGCAATCTAATTTTAAGTATGTAACTTGAAATTCCATTCTGTATGATCCTTATCCCTGCATTTGTTCTTCAGAAAGAGCTTTCACAGATTCACAAGTAGTTTTCCCAGCAACTAAAACTTTTTACTGAAGAAACTAATTTGTGGTAAAGCCAGGACTATGAATAGAAGGTGTGCTAGGGCCTTCTGAATGCCCAGTAAAACAGCAGCACAAGTCAAATGGTTTGAATAAAAGAAAACTTTATGGATGGCCTTTATGGGAAGGTAACTGTGCTATTAGGAGAGGGGAACAAATGCAGTCCTTGTACAGGTGGAAATAACTCAAAATGTCCTTAGAGCAACACTAAATTGCCATAACTGACCAGTGGATTGGATCATCCTCCTTCTCAAGAAGTTCACCACTCTTAGCCTTCACATTATTTTTACATTCTTCTCTTTGGACTCATGTGAAAGCATTTATAGAGTTGAGTGGTGCAGAGAAAAGTTTCTTCTATGCTGTTTCTTGTGGGTTTTTTCTCCAAATAGCATTAGGATGGTATTTGCTGTCTAGGGAGACATTTTGGGTTAGTGTATTTATTAAGTTTAAAGTTTACATTTATAGATTAAGACAAAAAAAAAAGTAAACCTTTTGATGTCTAGATTTTTTATCTCTGACATAATTAATGAATTAAGAGCACAGCTCAACCGATTGTTCAGTATACTCAGAGTTTATTAAACTCAGCCTGCTAACCCTGAAATTTCACTTTGGCTAAGGGAAAAAAAAGTAAATCAATGTTCACACAGTTCTATTTTCTTTCACTGTTAAACCCAGTTCTGTACTGGAGAAGGTGGACCTAGTCAATCATTTGCTCAGATACAGAGAGACTGTTTTTCTTTCAGGAATTTGCACTGAAGTTACCTGCACTATTTGAAGTTGTACCCAGGTACTCGATGTGCAACAATTTACAGCTGACTCAGAGCAGCTCAGTGCAAAAAAACAAAGTGACTAATCTCTTTGTAGAACTGAGGCTTTGCAACTTTGCTCTGAGTCATCATGACAGCTCAAAGTGCCTTGACTTAGTGGAGAAATAGATTTAAACAGAGCACTGGGTTTCAAAACAAACATTACTTCTGGCCCAGCAAAGTGACCTCGTTAACCCTATTTTACAGCAAAGTGTCACTGATACGCAGGGTAATTTTAAATCTCTAAAAGAGTATCAAAGTGGAGCCTGAGAAGTTAAGGGAAAATATAGAGGAAAGAAGGAAAGCAAAAATATTTTCTTACCAGTTAAGAGTGCCACACATAGAGAGTGGGAGCAGTCATTTGCCTAAGAGAAAGAATAGAACTGAAAGAATAAAATAGCAATTGGTGGCATTAGAATGTGTAAGGAAGAGATAAGGGAGATCTTTAGAATTTTGCCTGTTCCAAACATATTTTGGCCACCCTTAATTATTCCTTCACATTCTGAGATCAAATAAATAACTAAACTAAACAGTAACAATAATCCTATGTTATTTGGAATTCTCTTTGTGTTACAAATTGATGGTCCTCTTATCTTTATGCTCCTATCTTAATGGTAAATATTAGTACAAGTGGAGCCAGAATCTCTTCTGAAATGGATGAGTGGTTTGTGACTTTGTTTTCCAGAGCTGCTTTACCTCAGTGTAACAGGAGTTCAGGTTTGCCAGTGGGTCGGCGTAGTAATGCCCAATATCCATGCACAAGGCACCTTCACTAGGGAGCAAGTATTTCAAAACAGAAAAGAGCATTCATACACAACTTATAAATATAAATTATAGATATCTAAATTAATAGATTTAATCATTAATAGATTTAGCCATTGGATAATCAGTGAGTATATTACAGGGCTTGAGGTAATAATTTCGTTACTTACACATATGCTACTACATCTCTGTAATTAATAAATATATAGGTATTGAAAAAGATTCTTATACTAATACTCTCATTTAATATCTCATTTCATACAGGCTGCAATTGCTGCAATAGTGGGAAAAGTACATAAATCTAACAAAACTTCAGAAATGAGCAATGTCTTGTTATTTGAGTCACAAAATTAGCAAGAGGTAACATGTTCATTACTTTAATGTTAAGAAAGGATGTTAGTTTAAATGCTTTTTTGCTTCAGGAAGGATCATGTATTATCTCAGCAACTGAGCATATTTGGGCCTAGTCTGTACTTGAATGGAAGATGTATAACAAAAATTCATCTTATTATGAGAAAGGATGTCCATGGTTGGGTAGGTTTGATGGTCGTTGCTGAGTCAGTCTGGAAGTCGTGCCTGCTCTGGTTTAAGGAAACATTTCAGTGTTGGAATTGGAGCCCAGATTCTTTGGTGGTTAGGTTAAATTAGGACCCACAGTGGGTGGCATTACATTTAGGAAAGCTTTTTGTCTCGGATTTTCAGCTGTATTCCCATAACAACAATAGGAAATGTGCAAAGTTTGACAGTGGGATACAGTATTAAAATAATGTAAATATACATCAGATATTATTAATGATTGATACCTTTCCTTTTGTCTTCAGCATAAGTCAGTAGGAGAATATGGTCCTCATTATAGTTTCCCTGTCTGCTGATCTCTTTGTTGCTCATAGACTTTTTACTTGTAAAAAAAAATGTAGAGGAAAATTGATAAAAATTTAAAAAAATAAGTAAATGTTCTTCTAAAATACAAATATAAACCCTGAAAATGATGCTTCAAATGAGCTGAAAATAAGAAGCTGTAGAAAACTGAGATGGGAAGATAAAAGGACAATAATGGCAGCTCTGACAAAAATTTGATGGCATTAGTACAGAATGAATCAAAAAATTATTTAAAGTCTGTTAGTCCATTAGTCCATACTAATACAAGAAATAAAGACCTTTACAAGGACAGCATAATAATTGCACTTTTGAAATTGCATTTTTCTGAATCAAAATTTCCTCCAAATCTGACAATTAGGATGTGATATAAAATTCACCTTTGTGGATACACAATTTTAGAACCACATTGTGGTCCCAAAATCCTTTCCTCCATTCCTATTTATTTTGCTTTAGATTAGAAGCCAAAGGAAACTACAATGGAGAGTTACAAGGTCTGCAATGTAGTTTGCCTGCTTGTGGGAATAAGATTTAAATGCTATTAATGAAGTTAACATTATTATCTGTCATTAATCTGAAGATTTAAAAAACAGAAGAGTGTTTCATAATATCTTTGGGGAATAGTCTGACAAATATATCTGCAGTTAGGGATCATTTCCTGACAGCTTTGGTGTTTTCTGGAAAGATTGTGTAATATAATGTTGATAATGAGGTCTTGGATTATATTCACACTTAAATCACTTAAACTATCTTTGCCTCTTATGTGGAAAAAGAAACAAGGTATTTTTCGAGGGGTTTTGATGTGTTTCCAAATATTGGGGGTGAAGGAACTTGAAATAGTTCCTTGAAAAAGTTACTTTGGGTGGGTTTTTTCATAGAAAGTCTCATTCTAATTAATGAGAGAGCTGACAGAGATTAGTTTTCAAATTAATATCAGATAATATTCCTCAACAACATCATGTCATGAATTTCTTTAAAAAAATTACATGTTAGAGTAATGAATAAATACAGAAAACAAAGGCAACTGGGAGGCCAGAGTGGAGTCGTGTGCTTCTGCATGCCTGTTTTCTATCTGCAAGCATTGGAAAGAGAATTTGGTCTTATACTTTTGGAGCAAAAAGGGAAGGAAAGTTGTGCTTTCATTGCAAAGAAGTTACAGAATGAGTAACTTCCTTGTGAGACTCATCCTCAGCTGCAGAGTAAATCTAGAGCAGCTCTGTGGAAAGTAAGATCACTTGACAGAGATGGGAAATACTTTGAAATTTATATTTATTTTACATTAAAAGTATTGTATTTTGAAACCAGATGTTTCTGTCAGTTTGTAACCTGCCTTACCTCTGAACTTTGGTGCCTTCACACAAATACGACAGTGTGTGCTTTTTGTAGGATCATATTTGTGAAATGATTTCTTGATTAATGTTACAGGTAATATTTCTAAAAGTTCGACAAGCTCCAACTGGTTAGGATCTCAAAGCACTGAAAGCTGGTGGTGTCTAAAGCTGCTTTGCTGAAAGCCAGATATGAATTTATTCAAAAGTGAAGAATAGGTGACAAAGACTAACTTTTTGATTCCAGTACAGTAGGAAAACCTACCCTGTTAAATCTCAGATAAGAACTGTATTTTTCTCAAGCATCTTCTAAAACTTTTTACACCCATGGATGTTTGCTTATATGAAGTCTGAACTTGTTTGTCTGTAGTCTTATGCAAAAATTGGTGCACTCATTATTTCCATAGCTGTTGGTACGTTTTTGGGCTTGTTGAATCTACAGAATGCTAAAATAATTGATTATGGTCTGTCTGTACAAACTGGAATGTTTATGCATATGTAACAACTGATGCATGAAAATGTTAAAATGAAATTACCTTTAGATGTTAGACTGAGATATTTAGAATTGTAAAAAGGGAAGACAGAGGTTTTGATAAGTGGCTTTCTTTTGTCTGTGATCCCATGCATTTAGGGTTTAATCCGAAGGGGGCGAAGGGTGTTAGAGCCTGCCTGTGCAAGCAGAAGCAAGTAAGAGTGCCAAGGATTTATACATTTCTCTAAATTTTAAAGCATCTAACAGAGCTATTCTTCTGGCTTGCCAGAAAAGGCAAGATTTTGACCCTTTGGCAGTATCTTTAATGAGACTCCCCTTTTGAGCATTACCTGACCGAAAGGCGCTGACACCGTTGAATCAACACAACTGCCCTGGCTTGTTTTTTAAATATTTGCAGAGAGTTCACAGGTGATAAGCTGACAACCAAGAATGAGACTCTAGAAATGTATGGTTTGTAAACTTGTGTCTCACATGCAAGAACAAGGTTTGGTAGGAATAACAGGGCACTGAGTTCATGAGTCAACAGACTGGGTGGAAGTGCAGCCCACTGTAGGACAGGACAGCAGCAGAGCACTCCAGGAGTCAACTGCTTGCTGTGGCTTTGTAAAATATTTCTGAACTTGCAACAGTAACTGAATCCAGTAGCACAATTTCTTTACAACTAAAAAAAAAAAAAAAAGTCTCATTTTTATTAACTAAAATTTGGATGTTTGCACCAAGGCAGCCCTGGTGCAACAGTATTTGTATCTATCGTGGCCTGTTTCCACTCCCTGTGTAACAACAATGAAGTAATCAGAAACATGCTGGTTAAAGGCCCATAGAACCCAGTTAGTGATGCATATACTCCCAAACAGAAATAATCTTAGAAAAGATTGGAAAAAGTCTTAATTGTGAAAATATGTTAACAATACGTAAGAATGTCATTGTAAATTTTCTAGGACAGTTTTCATCCAGGCAAAACTGCAGCTGAATGGTTTTCTAATCTTCTATAGATAATAAATATAAATTGCTAATAGATCTACTAAAATTAATATAAACTAAACTGTAAACTAAACTAAGGTAAATATAAACAATTTAAATCAACAGAGATCCTTGATTTTTAATTTCCTTTTAGGTTCTATGTAAAGATGGACAAATCTAATTTTGAAAGGGTCCTGTTAGGGAGATCCCATCTCATATTCTGTGGCTGTCTAGAGAACCCAGCACTTACTCCTCATAAAGTGAACTTAATTCTCAAAGCTGCTGTGCTCACCTCAGACATACTGGTAGTATCAGTCCCTTCAAAATCTTTAAATGTATTTTATTACTAATTACTTTTCCAATAGGTTCGCTGTAATAGTGAACTGAATAAGTAATTTATTGTCAGTCAATAGAAAAGAGTGGTATTTCAAATTTATCATGCACTCAATCACTGGAATGAAAAATGTTATATTAATAGATATTAAATCTATTAAATGTTATATTAATACATTTATAATTGATAAAGTAGAAAATATTTGTATGTCATCTTGAGGAAAATGGGATTTTTGTTTTTGCAGAAAGGGGATACAGACCCCTAATTATAATAACATACTTTGTCCTTCATCCATCCTATTGGCAAGTAATGATCATTTCCATTTTCATATAATTTATTAACTTTTTAAATATTTATCCTATTACAGAGCAATCTGTTTACATTCAAAACCTTTAGGCTAAAATCAGTTGCAGATAATTTTAGTTGTATTTTATTAGACTGCCTTTTTAATTAACTGTAAATAGTGACAGTCTAAAAAGTATTACATGTTTCTTGAAATTCTTTTTCCTTTTTTCTTTGCTGAAGGTACATCTTTGCTTGAAACTAAACCATTAACACTGCCTATTTTCAATTTTGAAAACTAAAACAGTTTATAGATTTATTCACTGTGAATTGATATAGGAAGGAAGAAAGAATTTATAATGGTATTTCCTTGCCTATCTTCTAGAAATGGAAGAAACAATTATCTGTGAAATTATTAAATTTCTAGAGCACAGAAATTCATAATTCTTGATTTTTTTTACTTCTGTAGCAATTTAGCAGGAACAGTAGGACCAAATAAAGTCAATGTTTTGATATATGAAGCATAATATTTCTTGACTAATTAGTCACAAGTCATTGTTCTTCATCAGCTACTTTATGATCTCCCAATTAAATGTTAACCTGGGCTGGTAGTGTTTTATTTTCAGGATCAAATGGGGTTGAGCACTTTCAGCCTGTGTGGGCAGACTACCAAGAGAAAAAATATACATGCACCTGGTAGAACTGGATGGATTGTTTTGCTTACAGTGATTTTGTGTCTATCAAAAACAGTATGTACAGAATGGAATGTCTGTTCCCAAAGTAAGGAAGTTACAAATTCTGGGAGGAGAATGTGTCTATGGCTAAAATATTTAAGTATTAAATGTTTTAGTGAAGTTACTACACATCTGAATGAATAATACTTGTACCTGCAGTGTGCTGGAGTATCACAGAGCAAGCAGTGATTCATTTTCTTCTAATACACCATTTTTAAATAGGATGATTCAGATCAAAACTTCCCTAGAGGAATGCACTGTATTTTATTTGTTACCAAAACCAGGCTGCAAGACCCAACAGAAGATCTTTTCAGTTTAACTTAAGACAGAGTCTGTAGGAATTGTTGGATTTGAATGCCATACACAAATGAAAGCCAACAAAAAATTATCTGCAGGTGTGATTTAGATTCTTAGCTGTCAGAAATGCCACTTGCTTTTTTTGGTAAAGACATGCTACTGAATCGAAGATAACAGATTATGAGTTAGTTGAAAGAAAGAAATAAACAAGACCATTTTACAAGTGCAGTTGGGCTTTAAGGAACAGAAGCACTAAAAATCTTCTGTCTATTAATGTCCTACCACAGCTAACACAGCAATGAGATTGCTCAATGCCTCATTGCTGCTTGCTTCAAGATGAAAATTCACTGGGCTCCAAGAACTAGATGAGGCAACAGGTCTGTGATTCCTTTAATTTTTAATCCAGAAATATATTTCTTGAGAAAAACATACCCTGTATCCAGTTCTGTATCTAGATTTGAACACCACCACATCCATAATCCAGTTCATAGTGTACTTTTTAAAAATGTTCATCTAGAAGGCTTTTGGCAAGGTGTAACAATCCTTTCAACAATCTTTCCCGAGTTTGAAAGTAATTTAAGCTCTTACTGATGACTCCATTCAGTAAGAAAACCTTCTCCTACATTTAATAAACTGTTGCTAACAAAAAACCCACAAGATCACTTCAAAAAGTTTATTTTAGAAGACTGTTTTGCTGAATATCCACGGTGTATTCTGTGTGTACTCTGAAGTTTTCCTTATGCAGTTCCCTACATATGATGTGATAGTAACCTTGGAAAGAACTAAGTTTTAATGGGAAAAGAACTGAGACAAGAAGGCTGAGAAAGTACCATTAGAAGAAGCATTTTTTTTTCACAGAATAAGCCACTATGATATCTGGTCAAAAAAACAAACAAACAACCAAACAACCAAACAATCAAAAAAACATATTTGTGAAACAAGGTTTGCGTTAGGTTTCACAGACTTGATGGCCAGAAGGTTCTCTGTTAGTATAGCAGCAGAGATAGAGCAAGGCTTTCTACTTTGCAAGTATTGGAGTTGTAAGACTTAAGCAAACAGTTTGCTTTCTATAGCAGGAATTCAGACATAGGATGTCAAAATCTTTAGGCTATTCCATGACACAGAAGAGATTTGGAATGTGGGGGCAGAAGCTGACAGGCAAGAACAATTCTGGCACAAGCTAACAGTGAGTTTAACTAACATTAGGCTGCCATTCAGCTGATACACATCACAGCTTGGCTTTTCTTAAAAATGTAGTTGGTAGTCTCACTGGAGAAGCCTAATACTGTGGGATTTAAAGCTGTGGTCTGCCTTCTTGCCTATAGAAATATTTCCTCTGAAGGACCTTGGAGTAAATGAGAGAGGTGATGTGAGCAGCTCACATGGTGGTTATGGCACACCTGAGCTGTGAGTAAACAGAGGGTCTCGAGGCCGCTGACGTGGTGCAGTGCAGGCACAGCTCAGCTCCTGGAAGCAGCAGAGCTTCATTAACAGGGCCCTCTGCTCAGACTCACCACGTCAATAGCCTGGCAACACAGGTGTACAGCTGCTTTGCCCAGCATTTGCTGCATAGACATTCCCTGTAACATCCAGTTCAGGTACAGCCCAGGTATTTCTTCAGTGCCCTACATTGTACTGTGGGCAAATATTGGGTTTCAGAAAATATTAATTAGGTCTTAATATGTTGTTATTAGATAAAAACCCATAATAGTTCCATTGTAAACTGCCCAGCGTTCCTGAGTTATTGTTATAGTGGATGACTTGAGTCATCTTAAAAAAGGGTAGGGTTCTATTTGGCAGAATAAATTGCCCAACTGAATTCCCTGACACCCCAGGAAGTGCTTTTGACACCTGAACTAACCCTTTACCATAGGTTTGAGTATTTCTGTGGTGCATTTCAGCCTGCAGGTCAGAGACACCCTGTCCTTTTGACACCACTCTGATTTTATTAAACTACATGCTATGCAACTGAGCAAAATAGAATTATAAACAAATAGAAAATAGTCTAATTAAGTTATGCATCTTCATGTTAAGCTTTTTCTAACTCTCTTACCTTGAGTGATTTCCTGTACTCTTTCTTTAGCAGTGAGATTTGCTTTTGGTTAACTAGTGTAGCACTTTGGAAGTTCCTTAATCAGTCACCTAACATTCAAGAATTAACAGTATATAATATCAAAAGAATACATATTAATAATATCTTAACAATTAATATATTAATAAGTATCTTCATTTGAGATAACAGGAAAGCCAGAAGATTTTTAAGACCAACATTTTACTAAAAATAGCTGATATAGTGTTCTATTACTGTTTCTAAAATAAAGATTATATAGTGATTACCTACTGATTGATTTGGAATCCAACAATAGAACCAAATTCTACTAACTAAATTACTAAATTTACTGCAAGGATTCAAAAACAGATTTTAGATTGATTTTAATATTCAGTTTCCCTAGAGCTGCAGAAAATGTATGAAAATAGAAGAGATAATCCATGGAGTTACGGAGATTGGTAAGCAGCCAGCTCCAGTACTAACACAAGTGGGTAGAAATAAAGCCATACAAGCAGGAAGTGGTGAGCCAGGTATGCTGTGCCATACAACTGGATGAGAGAAGCATGACATAAATGAAATTTTTAAAAATCTAAAAATCTGGCTGGTGAACAGATGCATGTGTTTTGTATGTCTCCTGTGTTTTCTAATGTCTGTTCACAGTTCATTTACTCATTAATGTAAAAGTAATGGGACATAGAGAATGGCACATGACTGAAATATTAGCATTCATATAATGGTGAATTTTACAGAATGGCCTACCAAGGCTTTTGCTGTTTCCAAAGTCTGTTTAGGAAGCAAAACCATCCTGATTTAAATTGTTATTCATTCCTGAATACTGTGGGGTTTACCTGCTCTTGTATGAATTGATCTAGTTCTCATGATTTCTTTAAAGAATTTACTGTCCTTGGTATGAACACAGCACGGCTTTGGGAAATTAATCCAGATAGCTGTAAGCCAGCTAGAGTTGAATCAAAAGTCCCCCGTGGATTTTGACATATCCTCTTCTGAAGTGTGATCTGAGTTGTAAAGAGTAACCCTGATGAATGGTGTTCCACAGCATATTAGCAATTTTCCTCTCCATTTCATAGTTTTGTGATCACATTTTCTAACAATCAAACCTGGGTAATTTTTGCAGGTCATCAATTTATTTGTATGCCATTCCCCTCATTCATAAGTAATATTCAGACATCAAGTATTGGTTTTGTTTGTGCAGCAGGACAATGCAGCTTTGCTATTCAGCTATTCTCATCCTAAGCTAGCTGTGTGCTCATTTAAAATGGTCAGATTCATGACTTCGTGGCCATTCAGGTCAGGCTCCTGCCAGCTGTTCAGCGTGGTGGTGGATCTGTGTGTGGGAGAGGGGAAGTTCAGGGGACAGCGGGAGATACACGAGTTCCCTTAAACTCTGGCCTTGTAAACAGAGCTTGGTTCTGCATACTGATTTCATCAGGCAGCCAATGTCAACAGTGACATTTTCAATCTCTTTCTTTTATGTCATTATTGGAAAGTGACCTGTTGTGTTTGTGAAGCTTTGGAATCCCGCAGGAGAAGGATCACTGAGCACCATGGCAGCCCGCCAAGTACAACTTGTTCTGAGGCATGTGCTGAGCAGTTGCGTTTCCACTGAAGCGCAGTGTCAGCTTAGCAGGAGGTGGCTTAGGCCGGTGATTAGCGAGTGGTTGTGCCCAGCGGGGCCCCCGGGGTACGCTGCACCTCTGCTGCCGGCTCTTCCTTTCCTTTCTACTCCTGTCTTCTCTCCGCCTGTCCTCGCGGTGGCCCCTGCAGAGCTCCAAATGCCCGCCTCGTCTGTCGCTGCACCGTGTTCAGCATCTGCTCTGGGCGCTGGCCGTGCGCTATAAGGAATAGTCTCTTAAATTGCTGACTTGTTCGGAAGAAGTATGTTTCGTTCCAGTGGGAACAAATGCAAAAAGTGTAAAAGACACTAATTTAAATTTTCATTTTATTTCTGCTATCCTATGTCTTTGGTCTGTTTAATGAAATCAGAAATCCTAATGTTATCTCAAACTCCACTGTGATAATAAATCCATATAATCAATGCAGAATAGTAAAATAGTTTAGCCAGTAGAAGAGGGAAGTACCTTAAATAAGTGTCTTGCAGATAGAAAAGACATAATGTGTGCTCAAAACACAAATGTGTTTGTATTGTTCCAGGAATTTCTGATTAGCAAGAACAAACTGAGGGCAGACTAGGATTTATATGAGGAGTTTTGAACTTGAGTAGTAGTAGGAAAGGAGGTACTTCAACCCACTTTTAAAAAGTGCTTACTACAGACAGATGACATAAAACAAATTGTCAGGCAGAGCAGAGTCATCTGAACTTTGTCCAAGCTCCTAACATCTGAAGCTTCTCATAGGCTTGCTTTTAGTTGCAGTCCTCAAACCTGTGGCTATGCTTTGTGGCATAAAAGAGGACTGCATGTGGGGGATGTAGACTTTCCCCCCGGGGTGAGCAGTGAGACTTGCCCCCAGTGCTCCCCTGCTGCAGGGTAACCACAGAGGATGGGTGCTGCCCGTGCAGCTCTGCACTACTGCAACAGAGCTGTACCCAGCTTCACTGCCAGGAGGGTGAAGCTTCTCCTGCTCTCTCTGTCCTGCTGGGAAAAGTCTGTGACTGACAAATCCCACTGAGGGGCCCATGTGATCCTCTGCAGCCTTTGGTGCTGCAAGACCAGGGTCTGAGTGAGCTGCAGACACAGGAGGGGAAGGTGGCAGCTGTGGAGAATTGAGTGTGTGCTCATATGGTGTCTATGGCTAAAATAAATCAGTAAATGCACTGAATAAATTGTGTAAGGCAAGCAGATGTCTTAAAAATCTGGAGTTGAACAAATTTATATTAAAAGTCAATGTAAAATAAAAGTACTGTACATGTAGAGTAGAGTTCCAGAGGAAATAGAATGAGTATTTGTGTCATATGGACATAAATGTGGTTTATACATATTTATGCCTAATATAACCTTCAAGGCCCAGACAGAAGAGAAGAAAATCCTGATCTGAAAACAATGATGGAGGTTGGTGTGTCATTTTAAGGAAGGACTGATGGCCTCAGAATTGTTGGAAACAATTTTTACAGGTTTTACTCGAATGTCTGACTAAAAGCTTATGATAATTCACATCAGTTTTTCACAGACTAAGCTAAGCATCTTATAGTACTGCTTGTTACCATTAGTGGCAAATACTATAAGCTAGACATTTCAGTTTAAAAACACCTTTGCATTATTCAATTCTTTAATGCTTTCCTAAATGAGGCCATAAAATGATGAAAAGAAGCTGGTAAGCTTTAAGCAATGTTAGTGCATGTTTCATGCTGCAATTGCAAACACACTCTGTATGTCATTGCACTGTTGTGTGGATATAGCACATTGTCTACTAGACATAGTTTTTGGGGATCAATGTCTTGTAAATATGCGGAATATTGTCAAAGATGAAAAGAAAATCAAAACAATAATTTTAAATATTATCATAATTCTTGCATGCTGATCTGAGTCCTAATATTTAGTCATATCTCTACATCACTTGATAAAGGCAGATTATTTGCAGAATTGGAAATTTCATAAACTACTAAAGGAAGAAGATGATGATAGACATTTTTAAAGAGCAAAGCAGCAGAACAACTGCAGGATTACAAAATTAGTTGTTTAAATTCAAGAAGACCAAGTGCAATAAGGAAACAATCATATGGAACACTGAAATAGTAAGAATGTTGCACTTTGTGTATTTTGGACCTGTTATGAAGTTTTTAACATAGTCTGAGGAACCTGAAGCATTAAAGACCCTTTTTAAGGTACATGGTAAACAGATTGGACTTTGATTTTTCAGGGAACCCATAGCTAGATATTGCTGGTTAAAATCTCAAGAAAAGGCTCTGTGTTCATCTGAGATTATAAGGGTCTATTCATTCTGTAGCTTAAAAATGCTGGACTAGTGTGCCCTGCTGAAACTGAGCACTGAACACATCTTCTGCAAGTGCTTTGCTCCACACAAATCAGAAATCATACAGCAATGATGCTGGGATTTATACATGGAAGACAATGGGAAATGCAATATTAATACAGAATCATTTCAATTTTAAAATTTAAAGAACACATGGAGAAATTCAGTGTGGACTAAATGAGAATATAAATTGCAATATATATAGTAGTTTCTATTTTTTACAAAATAATGATTAAAATTAAGCAATAAAATACAAAACTAAATCTAATGATTGTGAGTCCATTGTGTTTGCAGAAAGTGAGCTGACAGACAAACTTTCAATCGAGAATGGAATGTACAGAAATACTCCAATTCTATAGTTTAATATCGTTTCATTGGCAGTGGCATGGATTCGAGTCATTAACTGCAGTCTTTTTAACTTGTTAGAGTGAGAATTTCTCCCAGTCTTCCCTGAATACAGCCCACTTTTGGGTGATGAGGGAATGTCTGTGTAGCTCATACACATGTACTTGGGATCATGTGCATAGAATCAAATCTACTGGGGGTGTTCTGGAAAATGAAGCTGGAGCAGAAGCAGTGCTTCATCAGGTCTGATTCTGCAGCCACACCTGGCAGGGAACTCTCCTTGAAGTCACATACTTATTAATGAGATTTCTTGCCCTACTTTTGCAGACTGGAGATTTAGAGAAACATCCAAAGTTGCATGTGTTTGGATGAACTGAAGTGTTTCATTTCTTAAGGACTCAGGGTAGAAGAATGGATTATTCCTGAATTATGGGAAGCTTGGGTCTAAATTCAAATGTTATATATGTGTGTGTATATATATATATCAAATGTTATATATATAACATTGAGTTATATTGTGCGTGGATAAAAGAATGCTGTTTTAGTGTCATTAAAGCCAAATTCCCTCATTATCTCAGTCTTAAATTTTGATTGCCCCTGGGCAGTCATAAAGACACACTGTGAGTAAACCAAGGGATGTCTCCAGAAATACCCACTCCTCCTGTGAGTCCTTGCAGACCTCCATGGTCCTGGTCAGCAATGGCTCTCTCTGCTGCCTTATCCCATATTCAGCAGAGCCACCTGCATTATTGCCTCATCTTGCCAATGCCCTTGCACTGCCCTGCCTGCAGCTGGGCAGGTGCTACACCATGGGTATAATCCAAGAGTCTAACCACAGCCCATAGAAATCATTGGGGTTTGAGTTAAGCTTGAAACCATTTTGTGTTTTAGTTTCCAACCTATAAAATGGAAAAAATTACCTCCTTTCTTCAGCATTTTCTTCTATCCTTTTTTAGCTTCATGGTACCTATGAAGATTTGAATTCCAATCTCATTTCAGTTTAGACTCTATGGTAATAAAAACTGATTTTACTAGAAATAAGCTGTAATGTATTTACAAGCTTTGTGTCTCTGTTAGTCAAATACCAAGTTTCAGCTCAAACTTTGAGAGTGGTCATAACAGTACTGTGTGATTTCTGTACCCACTGGGATGTTCTTATCAGCAATATTCATTGCAGTTATGTGTACTTGTTTTATTTTTTTTATTGTCTCTTTGATCTTTCTCCAAGCTCGCAATTCTGTGACCATTTCTGGTTTTACACCCAAGAGCAAAAGCAAACCAGGAGGAATTTGATTCAAGGTTTAGCACAAACTGTTAGATACTGTGTCATTATTAGCAAAAAGCACTTCCCATGAATGAGAACATTTACACTGTTATGTAGATAAAAGTACAATAGAATTCACAGATTTACTTAATATTTTTGAAAGAAAAAAAATCCAGTTCTCTGTAGAGATAATGCCATGGGAACTAAAAAAGAGGCAATTTGTCATGTTAATCACAGATGTTACTATACAAATTCTTTTATCTAATCTGCTGGGTACAAAACTGTATTATAATGATTAAATGCTAAAAGCTTCATTTAAATAACAATGGGGTCATCTTGCAAGCTGATACTCTCCCCTCTCATAGATGAAAAGGAAACTGGAGTGTAGAATTACAGCTCTTATTGGCAAAAAAAGATTTTTTTTTAAAATGGATTAAATATATGAGATCCCATCAGCACCATCTTTCTCCAACTTCCTGCCACTGGTGCTGTGATCTCTTGTGGTGTGACTCCAGCTTCACTGGGAATCCTCTCTGGTGAGATCTTGACCTGTGAGCTGTGCTATGCTGGCTTCATGCTGATAATAACTGCATCCAAATAATTCCACCTTTCCCACCTAACACTGTGAATTTAGTTCATTGTGGGCACACTGATACGGTGGATGTAGCAGTCTTATACATTTCATTTATATAATTTCATAGTATAATTTCATAGCTAGGCTGGTGTTATTAATTAGTTATTAAACTTAGTTGAGTTTCTGAATGATCAACCTTTCAAAATTCAACCTCTAACTACTTATAGTTGCTCTTAATTTGAAATGTTGGCATGTAAGTTTAAACATCTTCCTCACCACTTTTTTTCTAAAAATATTCTGCCATAACTCACTTTTCCAGTCTGTCAAAGGAAGGACTATAATTAACTTTTTTGACCTAAGCATTATTTGGGAAGCTTAACTAACACGCCACAGTGTCCTTTGTAAGAGAGATTTTTATTAGAGGCAAAGAAGGAGTTAAGGATGAAACTCTGAGTGATTAAAAAATCGCCTTCATCAGGAAAGGACTGTAAATAAAGTGAGGGCATAAAGAACTTACTCCCACTGCAGGCTCATAGCTGCGAGGGGCCTCAAGCACACCACATGCTTTTTCACTTTTAGAGGCCCTCTACGTAACACAAATTAAAACCAGGGCATGCCTTTTCTTAGAACCCGTGCCAGGCATTTTATTTTCATAGGTGTCAACTCTAAAATCATGCTTCCCTCTTACTTATACGTTGATGGAGGTGGAAGAAATGAGTGGAGAAGTGAATTCTGATTACTTAAATAAAAAGTGTCAGTCATTTTGGACCATTTTCTTTCCATCCTGCAGGTTCCTGGCTGACCCTTATGCATGGAGTTGGGGGTGGGGAACAACACCAGTCTAGACAGAAGAGGCCAACAACTAGTTGTCCACTCAGGTTTCAGATTATAAATGAAAAATGTTCAATTTCTCACAGATGTTTGGCAGCCACTCTGCTTTCACTCTAATCACAAGCAGGATTTCTTCTGCCTGAAGAATGCAGTGACCAGTAGACATACAGAGACACACAGAATAATGATTCCCTCTGCTGTGGTTTAGGTTTATCAAACAATAACTTTTTAGAAGTGAGATCACTAGGACTATGGTCTTACTAAATATAATAACTTATTCAGACCTGGCACATCTTCCTTTAAAGATTCAAATGTTTCTTTCATGTAGATTGAAATTTGCCAGTAGGTTTGTTCCAGGGATTAATTATGCCTTTAAATGTAATGTCAGACTGTATCTGTAAAGACTCTTGAAGGATTAGGATAAACAGAGTTAAAAATTTTACATATGCCCAGTTTACAAATAAAGGAATGGGTTCTTTTTCTCTGCCACTTAGTTTTAAAAATTACAATCTGAAAACTGAGGCATTAAGTACAACATTCTTAATTTCTCTTAGGACACTCAGAGCTTCACAGTTGCCAATCACTATGTCAAATTACCAAAAATGTTGTAACTCAAGTTTAAAAACATGGCTCTTTTTTTCCTCTTCATTACAGAAGAACTGAACTTAACAATTAGATGTTCAAAGGCTTAGATCTGGTCTGAGCAAAGGCAAAGGTTGTGCAGGTTGCCTCAATCTTCTCCCAAATTATAAACCAAAACTAAATTCATTTAATATTAATTGAACAGGAAGAAGAGAAGATATTACAGATTGAGCATTTTTGACTATCACAATGTCATAGAATTTGGGCAGTAGGGCTGTCAACAAAATATGATGCAAGAATGATGACAGCAAAAACAGTCCAGCAGCAAGCAGGATAGGAAATAAAGAAAATATTGCAGATTAAGCCTTGGATAAAGAACTTTTAATATCTATGTAACTACAAACTGATGCTCTTCTGTTTCTGAGCATGGCTCATTCTAGGTGTTCATAGGCAACAAAAAAAGATACTTCAAAATGTAAAATGAGAAAATTTGGAGAAGCATATTACTTCCTGTACAGTTATCCCAGATGTGAAAGAACCCAATGAGTCCAAATCCTGTTGTGGCTCTTAACAAAGGTTCTGTTCTGAGGTGCATTGGCAGTACAAACAGAAATGTTACTCTTTAAAAGGAAACAGAAACTGTCAGCTGAATAGCAGGAGGAACTTTGTGACAGAGGGACATATTTGATTGTGCTGGAAACAAAATTGCTTGGAACATTCTGGAGCTGATGAACAAAATCCACTGGAAATACAAGGGGCCCATCATGCCTTTGCAGAGCTAAAAGCTGTTTTTTTCTTGGATTATCAGGGACTATAATTTATTACTTTGTACAGGAGATACCACAGTATGTAGAGATGAAGTTTCTACATACTATCACAATTCAAATGACATTAAAATAATACTGTCTCACTAACCCATGAGAATGAAAGCTTATGTAAGTTATTCAAAGAAGCTAAAGAACTTGCTGTTCACAGTTAAGGAATACACAGGATGGGAGCAAGTCAATCAGGGAAACACCCAAGGAGATGTCTTAGCCTAACCTCTATATCCATCATTGCTTGAAAATGTATGCATTGTAAGAGACAAGAGGAAAGATTGATTTAAAGAGAGAGGATGATTGTGTTATTCTGAATTACTTTTTTAAATTTTAGAGGATATTCTGGAAGGACAGAAATACCTCACGAGAATGTGGGTGAGTGGATGCAAAGAACTGACAGAAACTGGAAAAATACTAGAATAAAAAATCTTTATAAAGCACTTAAAAATCAATTTTCCATACTTACATACTCTAATTACCTATCTGTCATTTGTCAACAAATGAAAAAAAAACCAGTCTGCTCACCTAAGATTCTAGGAACACCTCCCAAAATGCACATTTGGAATGACAAAAGCTTAAAGATTTATTCAAACAATGGACCAAGAATTATTGTGCTGAAAATTTGTAAATTTTCATGCAAAATTGTCAGTTATTTAAGTAATGAAAATCATAGCCTCCACAGATTTTGAAGCTGCATATAGACAGAAATCATTAAAGAAGCAATTCCTGATGTGTGTGGTTGTTCCTTTTTCCAGCTTTGACAGTTATGCTTCTGAGACTGCGAATGCCATACATTCCCAGCCAACATGTGGCTGGAAAGGAACATGTCCAATCCATTTGGAGTTGCTTTCACCTCTAGGCAGGATTTCAAGAAATGACAAAATGCTCCCAATATACAAACCTAAGTTCTGGAGAAGAACTAAATTATCAAGACATTTCTAGGGAAGAGAGACAAATCTCTTTCCTAGGAACAAATCAAATAATGGCATCTATGAGGCTGTTTACTACCTTTGATGCTATCTAAGATAAGGCATATCATGAATTATGTTAAAACACAGCAGAAGGAATGAGGGTGTATTTTGAGGAAAGAAAACACCAGGTTCAGAGAATCTGGTGAACTTGCTTTTGAGCTAAGTTTCTTCAGTTTTGTCACTTTCACCAGGGGTCTAAGCCCATTGCGATACAGTACAGCAAAATATTAAAATGATGTCTAGCTTCATAAAAGCAGAGGCAATATCAAAGGTTTGATTTAAAGTTGATTAAATGAATATGGCAGAATGACTTTCTAAATCTCTGTTTCTGAAAGTATAACAAATTTGCATTTATTCAACTGTGATCTGCATTGTCCTTCTGCTACTGCATTCACACAGCTGTGCCTCCTCTGAAGACTCTCCCTGGTGCCTGGCAGCAGCATCTTCCAAAAAACACAAGTGTTCACTGACAGGTGAGCAGATACTCCTTGGAGCTGGGGAGAGCAGGGGCTGCTCCTTATCTGTCTCAGAAGTGCTGACTGCTGGGATTGTGTTTACTTTGGGAATTGATGTCAAAATAATATCCTGTGAAGTGACAGCTTTATAACCCAGAGGAGAAAAACACCCATCCCAACAAAAAAGGAGAAAAACACCTATCCCACCCTTCCCAAAGTAATTTTATGGGCAGGAAACATGTCCCAGGTTTTCTGAGACAATCACAGAAATGTGCAGAGCTCTGCAGTATCTCAGTGTTTGTCGGAGAAGAGCTGCTGATTTACCACAAAGGACATGCTGGTAGTTCCAGTGCAGCCTCGTAAGGAGAGCAGCTCAGTGCTCCACACACTTGTGCTTTGATCCGAGAATTCAGAGGATGGGTGGTGGACCTGAAGGAAAGGGAAGTGTCTGGGGAGAGGAAAATAGGAGCAGAGGACTGGAAGTAGAATTGTAACTAGAAAAATATGAGAGCTTAGAGGAGAAGTGGGGATGTACCAACAGGAATTTAGGGGGGGCTGGGAAGGGACCCTGGGGTTCTTTCACCCTGGAGAAGGCACACAGTAAAGCTGCCAAGCTGGACATGTGTCTCAGGGTGGGCAGCCAGCACCACTGATGGCTTCACTGCTGCTGCTGCAACAGAAGCTTGCATTCCAGGCTGATAGCTATGAGGCAGCCATGAGCTGTGTCTTGCCTGTGGGAGGAGAGATCACTCCTCAATGAAATAGTTCCCTTTCTGAAGTGAGAATATGAAATTCAGATTGCATTGAGTGCCTCAAAAGATGTTTCCATCTTCTGGAAACTTTACATTGATCAGTGGGGGTATTTTATTTAATGCAGCAGTTCAGGACTGGTTATTTCTTTTAGGTGCAGTAGGATGCGATATTGTGTATCTTGTGAAAACAGCTGTTGCCTTTGTGCTTGTGTTCAGGAACCAGATAACTTTAATGATTCACACCTCGTAGCATTTATATACATGAGCTGTGTCAAACTCCCTGTAGCTACTGCACTTCCTCTTGTGCTGGGCTGAGGTCCAATAGGGGATGCAAGAACATTTATGATAAATGCTGAAGATTCTGCTAAGTCCAAAATTATTCTTCCTGCTGAGGAGATGAAGAAGGAAGGGAAAGAGTTTTTCTATTATACCTCCAATGTGCAGAATCACTTTTGGCTGTAGCCCTAGAAATTCTCCTTCATAGGAGAGGTACAGTGAAGGATTAAATGAGGTCATGCTTTCATCTCCCTCGCACCTACTTCATTCTGGTGTGCAAAGGGCTGATAAGAACAGAGCTCTGTATCAAAAGTGTGTAATGGGGAAGAGGAGGGAAGAGTGGAACCATAAGGGAGAGGCCGGAGGAGAGTTTCAGACCCTTAGCACCTCCCTCCTGGAGGGAGGTCACAGTCGTTCACAGCAGTCAGCCTTCTGAGGAGACATTTGCTTCGTGCTGCTCATGCGGTGTCCTTACAGCAGTAAATTACTGGGGGGCAATGGCTGAGAATTCAAATAGCTCAGATGCAAACTTGACTTGCCATTGCTTATGTTAATCTTCCAATTTATGAATGAAGGCAGTTGCTCTACCCAGGACAGGAAATCAAATGTATTACTTTTCAAGACAGGATGGCCGAAGTCCAAACACATCTAACAGGGGAAGGAAGCAATATTATCAGCCTTTCTGGCCCATTGATAGAACCGTGGAAGGAAATCATTCAGCTTTAAATGAGGAAAAGGAAGTCTTAGATAAAATTCAGAAGTTGCCTTGGGAGTTTTCATATCACGTAAATGAAAAAAGTCACATTCAATTAACCAAGCATTCCAGTCTGTATGAAGGGCTTTATTTGTGACATCAAAGCAGAACTATTTACAGTTTGTGAAAA
Organism: Phainopepla nitens; assembly: GCA_013400175.1. Classification (NCBI taxonomy): domain Eukaryota; kingdom Metazoa; phylum Chordata; class Aves; order Passeriformes; family Bombycillidae; genus Phainopepla; species Phainopepla nitens. The sequence goes on along the minus strand of VXBQ01017083.1, from coordinate 247,163 downwards.
GCTTCTCCACGGTGGATCAGTTGACATTTTTCTGGCCTGTCTACTTGGTCAGATACCTTTTCTCTAAGCTCTTCTTTATGAAAAAAAACCTGCTGCAGCCACCCTGGTTTTTTTGTTCCATTCATGTCATAAAATCAGATCTTTAGTCACCATTGCACACAGAGTATTTTGACATTTTGGTCTTATTTTGAATACAAAAATCTAATTATTAATATTCAGAGCAAATAGTAAATACAGTTACTTTGGGAGTTTGTACTTAAGGTGGTATCTCTACTGACAGCATGCCATGCCATATAAAAATAGTAGTTTGAAGTAGCAGTAGCTCATGAATCTCTGCAGTGTATCTTATTTTGCATAACAGACATAACATTGCCTCAAGTTCTCTCTAGCAAACTAATCTATCACACTGTGATTGCTCTGATAATGGAAAAAAACCAAAATCCCAACTTAAATAGCTGGATTTTGCACTGTTGGGATTGTTGGAGTAGCTCAAGGAAGTCTGGGGGAAAAGGGAGTCTGCATTGTTTCCTTAGGTCTATACTCTGTGATAATTTGAGATATAGTAAGTTAATTTCAGACTAAATCTTGAGATACAGAACAAAGTATACATTCAGACAAAATCAAAACACTGTAGTATTTCAGTCATATGGGTAGTTAGGATTTTGATAAACAGACCTGAACCTGGTGTTTTCTTTCCTCAAAATACACCCTCATTCCTTCTGCTGTGTTTTAACATAACTCATGATATTTTTCTTTAGATGGAGAGATCCTGGTTAATGCTAAATATCTCTATCTTCCTGCTATATTAATTTTAATTAATGATGTTAATGCTCTACAAGTGTAATATACACCTTGCATTTTAATAAATTAAATTCTTACATTTGAACTTTGCTAAGAAACTTGAAAGTCTGAACAAGGCCTTGTGGATGCAAGTGCCTTTCTGACTGCTGAGACAAATGAGCACATTGAGTATGCAGATGGCTAGATTATATAAAGGGTGAGTCTGTGCATGCTTAAAACTCACAGAAAACAATCAAAAACACGAGCTCAATTTAGTATATCTTGAGAGTAAAATGTTTGTTTGCTGTGTTTCTGTGAAATCCAGAAGCATATTCTTGCCAGACTCTCTCAAACTTGGTCATCTATCTAATATTGCTTGGTTATTCCAGAAGATTTGGTCCTTAAAATTTCATTTGAATGTATTTGATCTCATCCTTCTATTTTCAGTCTTACAGGTGACAACTAAAGTTACCATTATGGGCAGGAAGTGTGAAGCATAATTTCTTTTCAGGAATTTAAATGTTTTTCTCTGAAAAAATGAGCAGATTGTCTACATATGTCTAGTAGTAAATATATAGGATAAGGAACAGTATGTGATTCCCACCCTCCTGGACTTAATACTGTGATGGGCACCTGAAAAATGCCCCAGACAGCAGAAAATGTGCTGCTTTCCTACTTCTGATTTTTCTGTTCTAATCAGGCTAAGATAGAATTCTGGCTGTTCTACCTACTATTTTGTTTACTTATTTTAAAAGTTGTTCTGTTATCATGGACCCACTATGTGGCTGTTAAGCCTGATTTATCAGAGCCCTGCTCACTGTGACCTTTAAAGTACAATATGTTACTGCAGCAAAGCTGGTTTTCCAATAACAGAGAAATGAATCAGTTGACATAGCCATGACCTTTGGCAACTGGCAGGATTTATGGGGACATGGGTTCTCTTTGTGCAGGTCTTTGTGCAGTTATGCTGTAGGTCAGCAATACAAGAGTTAAGTCAAATTTCAAAATGTTGCTCCTCTATCCTTCTCCTGTTATAACACAAAGAGGCAGAGGTGGAACTGCATCATTGAACATCCATCAAGACAAAAAGAAAACCTTAGTTCTTATAGAATACAGAACAGTTGTTTTCCATCAGTCAGAATGTGATAATCCCGGTTGCTGGTCATTTTTCAGGCAAAAGAGGTAAAAACCTAAGTATTCAATCATCCCATGCAATCTCCAGTGGAGTCAAGATAAGCTCTATTGGAATGACAAATCCCACAGACCTTGGTCCAGTCAAGTGATTTCCTCTGCTCTAACAAGCTGCTACAAAGTATTTTAACTTTTCTTTGGTACATTTTCACGCTGCCTCCCACTTGTGGTTGCCTGTAATTCAGTGCAGGACACTAAAATGGAAAGGGAACACATCTGGGCATTCTCCAAACAAGCTCAAATAATCATAGATATGGTACAGAGGAGATCTTTGCATTGCTAATAGGTGTAACATGTCATACACATATATACACATGTGTGTGCATGTGTGTGTCCCCTGATCATTCAGCTGAAACACTGAACAAACTGTGTCACTAAAGGACTTCTCAAAATACTTTTTTAAAAAAACCAAAATGAATTATACACTGGATTTCTGATTATATGATTTACCCTTGACTGAAAAAAAAATACTTAGCCTCCAAAACACTGACCTTAAAGCAGCCCCTCGTTTGAGTTTGTTTCGTTCGTATGTGCACAGCCTGTTTCAGCTGTGATGTTTTTTTAGGCTCAACACAAAAATGTAATTTGGTATAGCACAGGGTTTAGTCTTCATTTAGGTCAAATTACAATTGAATCTGACAGTAAGAAATAGGTTAATTGCTTTAGACTCAATTTACAAGGTTTAGCTTTTGTATAAAAACACTTTTCTTATGGAAAAAACCCCATTCTTTTCTAGGTGAAGGAAGAAGGATACTTAGTTTTAAGTATCACAATAAAAAAATCCTTTAATTTTTAATCTTTATAAAGAGACATTCAAATAATAAGGTATTAAATAGTCAATATAAACCTTAGGTAAAACCTACCATGGTATAATCTTTACAGCTAACAGAAGATTTCTTTCTGAGCCATTTTTAGGAGCAGCCCAGGTAACCTATGGAAGAGACAACAGTCTTTTGTTCTCTTCCAAAGATTGCAATTTTGAAAAAAATACATTTATTTAACATTTCACTTGGGCTCACACAGTCTTACTAATGCTCTAGTTGTGAACAGAACCAAGGATTGCCCCACTTCTTGTCCAACTGGGAGATGAGAAGAAGGAATATAGCAGAGAGTTCTTGCTCCCCTGGCAGTGAGATTCAGCCACTCCAGGTTTCATTGGACCAGAGGCTACTGCACAATAATTCATGCTTTCTGCAATATGAATTTAACCAGGATGTTGACTCTTGATAATCAAATATAATAAACAATAGCTCCAAAACTGGTTATATATGTAATTTAATCTTTCACATAAATACTGATGGTAATCAAACTGTAAAAGAATCCCAGAAACATATTAATAATCCTGATAATTTCCTATTGGACTTCAAATTACCATTAACTTTTGTTTTTTATAAAGCATGGTTGACTTGTTGGTTTTATTAGAGAGGAAGCAATGTAGATGGTGTATGCTGCTTACTGAAATAAAAGAAATAGGGAAAATTCAAAGATTTACTGTATCTTCTGGACTTGTACATAGGAAGTTTTATAATAGGTGTTTCCCAATTTATTGCTTCCCTGCAATCATTACTGGAATAGTTCTGCCAAAGCATTGATGGAACATGTATTATAAAGAATTTGCAGCTTTGAGAGCTAAAGGGAGGTTCATGTGCTGGATGATTATGTATCTGTTTTACAGAAGAATTACCTCTCTCTTCTGAGAAAGCTAAAGCTTTGCTTCCCATCCAAGAAGATATCTAGAAACTAGAAAACCTCTGGAATAACAATTGAGATATAAAAATGGAAGAAGAATGAGAAAAGGTTGATGGGGGAGAGAAAAGGATAGTTTAGCTCCTCTGGCATGGAACGACATGCCTGGACTTTGTCTAGGAAGCAGGTTTGACATTTGTACTGTTTATCTCAGTGTGGCATCAGAGAACTAGATTTCTGTCTGTGTGACTAGAGGAAAGTCACTTACCCCTCTTGTCCTTCCATTCCCACCATAACCTCTTATTTATCTTCATTTAGGATTTCAGTTCTGTGGGACTGGAAACTGTTCATTTGTGCAGCCCTTAAAGCATAAATCTCAGATGCAGCCTCCACATGTTGCTGGAATACCAACATTGATGTTTCTCTTTCAACTCAAACAAAGTCATTTGATCTCTTTGCTGTTATTTCCTAAACTTTAAAATGGAACAGTAACTCACGAGTGGGTTATGGTTAACTGATTATTGCTAATGAAATATGTTTAGTTTCTCAGAGAGTTTTTAAGGAGACCAAAATATTGAGGAAATTACAAATGTATTCCTGTTGGTTTTCTTTCATTTATTCACATATGCTATATGGTTGACTTAAAAAATGCACTTTTGGTCAATTAGAGAATAGTCCATAATTTCCTGTGTCAAATTGGAGGATGCCCCTCTGCCATTCAGGAGTAACAGTGTGTAAACAATAGTAGAGTTACTTCAGAAGACTAGTGAGCCCTCTAAGAATGAAACCCAAACTAGTATGTGACTTTTCTCAAACCATACTGGACAAGCACACCAGAAGCCTGTTCAAATTTCAGTCAAGAAAATGAATCCATTTTGTATCAAAAGCTGACTCATTTTAGCAATACAAGGCATTGACAGCTGGGCTGGCAGTCCAGTGATAATATTATCACAAATCCACAAGGAACAATCCAGTCTTTCATCTCTCAGGAAACCAAGAATTAGGGAACTTTGCTGTATACTGTGTAAGGAACACAGAGAATTTTAGTGCAGAAAAGTATACAGAGAGGCCAGTGTGGAAGGGTCAGAGAAGCCCATTTTCCCCAGGAATCCAATAAATAAAAAGTGAGATAAAAAATAAAAAAGAGAACCTGCAAGCTTTTAACATGGATGAAGGATTAAATGTTTTTTTCCAAAACACTTTTCCTAGGGAATGGTAATAAGTTCTAACTGTGGATAGAAAGGTTCCTCAGAGATGCTGGTGAATGGCCAAGTGGCTTAGTGGACAGTGGGAGTGTATAAGTAAGAAAACAGCTAGACTTTAAAAAATTTTAGTAATTTTGATTTCCATATTTTTTTACAAGATTTAAGGTCTGACTGGAAATGTACTATTTTTGTTATCTAAAATACTAGGCAATTCATAGGACTCTGTTGATTTCAGATATGTATAATTAGAACTAAAAGCTTTTCAGTGACAGAATGCTTCATAAAGGTTTTTCAATCAGAAGAATTCCATATTTGTTTCCCATTTGCATTGCTATAGGAAACTGTCATGCTATCTTTATATTTGCATGTGTATGCATCTATGTGCACACAGCGAATTTAGAAATACAACAACCCTGGAGGGATGCTGAATGTATTGGGACTGAAGAAGAGAGAAAGACAAACTGCCTGGTAACTGAAGAAACAGTTCATTTTACTCTGTGCAGGCAGGCAGGAAAGGGAGTGCAACGTAAGCAAGACATTTCATTTGTGGTTGAATCCACAGATGAGCTATTGTAGAAAATATTCTTCAAAACATGCTTACATGGGAGATGGGGCACGTGGTACTGATTAGCTTTAGTACCAGCAGGGCAGTTTTATTACATAGAAACACTAGGGTTTGAAAGCTGCAAACATGTTTCAGTGTTGGAAGGCTGTTTCTTTAGCATTTCCTGCCTTGCTGGGAATTCATGGGGCTCTGCACCTTCCCTGAAAGGGCTCAGCACCTTTTAGCTTTGGCCGATGTTATAGCTGGAAAGATTCAAAGCTAGAGACAGTGTTTTCTTTTAGCAGTCAAACATGCTGGAAAACAAAGGAGAAAGCATGCCTCACATTCCACTGAAGTCAGTGGTTTCTGTCTCTTTTTGCACTTCAGATCACTTCCAGTCCCCTTTGGCAGGAGAGGAAGTCTGTGTTAGAGTCTGTGTTAGAGTCTGTGTTGTCTGCCTTCATCTGTGGGCTCATCTGTGGGCACGGAGCTCAGCCCTCTCAGGGAGGGACTGCTGCTGCCTTCTGCCGTGCCCCCTCGCTGCTGCCTTCCTTACTGTAAACCCACAGATTAGCAATAAGAAAAAAAATGTACAGGCTTTTTTTTTTCATATTTGGTCATCTTGTGGAGAGCCACTGGTTTGGTTTACACTCTTTTTATCTAGATGATACCCAGACATTCAGTCAGTGGAATGTTTATTTGGATTTACTCATATACATTAGATCTATAAAAGCATGAGACAGAAAATTTTGAGCACATTTATCTAAAAATGTCAGTAATTTAGACTGTGCAGTGTTGTTACTCTTAAGAGTATCTCCTGAGCCTTGATATAACAACCAGTCTGAAGAACGTTGAGCACCATTCTTTGAAATTGTTTTGCTGCTAGAAACAGATTTACATGGCAAATCAAAATTATTTAGAAACAGTGTAACCAAATTAAGAAAGTTAAGAAAATATATTAGTGTATGTTGGACTTAACAGTTTCAACACTTCAGCCTGTGTTTATCTGTTTTCTGCTTTTTCCTTCCTCTCTCTTTTCTAGGCTATAAATCAATAGAAGTCTTTATTTCCTGGTTTAGACTTTGTTTCAATGATTATTCTTCCAAACTAGGGAGAATAGGAACAATGAGAAACACAGGACTGAGTATGAGTTCATTAATCTCACACTAAAACTAAAGCACAGCCCTGTGCCAGCTACTAGCAATTCTCCACTGTAAATACAGTACTTTCATATAGAGCAGTGCAGAAAATAAAAATTACTTTTTATAGCTGTACCAGCTACCACTACGTTTTGCTAAACATATAATTATTTCTCTAGAGTCAGTAATTCCTGATTGAATTCATGGTGATGAAAGGAAGAATCCCTAACTCATTTCTAAACCTAACTCACTTTTTTGATATGATTCCTCTTTCAGAGTTCCCTTTATTTTCCAACTATTGCTCACAAGAGCATTCTGCAAGATGGATAGTACCAAATCAGCCTTTCATAGATAACAGAACCACAGAATCTTCTGAACTGGTGAATAAAGGACATAATCAATGTCAAGTTTTGGAACAGGTGGGGCTGGTGCTGGGCGATAAAAGAGACAGAGACTGTAGGATATCTTTAGAGCTGACAGGCTCCTGTGGGAATCACTGGAAACATCGTTAAGAGTGTGACATCCCACAGTGAGCTCCGGAACAGCCTTGGTTGTGGCGCTCATCACTTGGGAAAGCTGCTGGGGTCTGCCAGGTGTGACCCTGGCTGGCATCTTCTACAACCCCAAGCAGCACTCTTTGTCAGGAACTGCTAAATGGTACTTGGTGGTTTTGTTCTGTACATTATGATGACGAATGTGCCTTCACCTACCACAGTAAAAATAACAATATGACAAACAGTGAGATTGTCAGCATCATCATTTCTCACTAGACATGGTTCTGCCCACACCTCTGTTTTCCCTGGCTACACCAATTTGCTGAGTGTTGCTCTCAGGAAGTACAAGAAGACTGACGCTCTGCCAGCACAATGACAGTGCTCAGGAAACTGTTACTATTTTGATTTGTATTGCACTACTTCTTTATGTACATTCAGGAACTTTCAATTTATTTCCTTAGAGAATGTGCAGCATAATTTAGACCCATTTTTCATGAGCCTTCACTGCTAGTAGACAATAGCATATGGTAGATTCATCTGAGATTTTGTTACATTTTCTTATACTAACATTTTGTGGAAGCAAAAAATAAATAACTTTCACACATACACAAGGAATGTTGGTCTGCAACACAGGTCAATATAAGCCTAAAAAATTCCTCTTGGTTTTACTGCTGGCATTGTCATTACTAGTGTTCTGTGCCTGTTATCTGGTCAGATGAATTCCTTTTCTGTTATTCCAAGACATTCCAGTACACTAAGCTTTAAGTTGTCATTGATGTGTATGCAGTTTATAAAATAATGTTACCATTACCTCACCATTTCACGTTGCAATGGGATATCCTCCCTCTGAGCGTTCTGCCCTGCAGTATGACAATATTCTGTACTCCTCTCTGTGATTTTCCCTCAGTAAAATCTGTGTCTAGTTTTCAGAGCAATTGAACTACTGTGCTGAAACCATTGTTGCTGATTTTTTCACATGCCTGCTGGGGATTAGAGTGAAAAGTTATTTGGAGTTAATAAACAGAACTTATTGCCCATGTAATGCCTGTTCAGACCTTGACCGTTATGTCTGTACCCTAAAACATTATGCAGGAAGACAAAAATATTGTTCAAGTTAATAAATTACCATTTTTCTTTAAGCTTCCGTTCTCAAATGAGTAGACATTGCATGCACCTACTCTAAACCTAAAATCCTTAATAATTTAATTTGTTTTAAATTCTACTACTAATCCATCCACACTGGTACACTAGATGTACAATTGACTGTTGCTTTAAAATTCACAGAAATTTATCTGGAAGATAATCTAGTCCATGTCACGCTTCTGAAAGTTTATTACCATTTCATACAAGCATCTCATTTCTGTAAAGAATCCTAACAAGCTGCTTAAGAAAATGTTTAAAGTAATTTGAGAAAATCAACAGAACATTTCTCTTTCTAGAATCTTATCCTCTAAACCTTCCTTAATGTAAAACAAATTTTCAAAGCCATGTTTTCATTATAGTTCAAATCTTCACTGGATGTAAATGAAGACACAATTTCTCACACCTGTTTTAATATTTCTGACCTGAATATGTACAGTCTTGAAAGTCAGACAGACTTATAAAGCAAGTGACACTCAAGTTTTTCACATAAAGAGGCAGATGGTACCTAGAGGCAGGTGGATGGATAGAGGGGACACACTCTGGCAGCACAGAAATGGAATTGAGGAAGCCTTGTGCATTTTACTTCACAGACTCTTTGCAATCTCCTGACCTTACTGTCCGAATTTAATTGTGTTAGAATTTCTAGTTCGGAGTTTGTTTACAGCACTGGCTTCTTTTTCTTGATAGTTGTTCAAGGTTGTGAAGATCTGCCTAAAAATAAAAATTAGAGCAAGTCCCTTGTGCGCATTCTGTCTCCTTTCTCAAATGAGATCAGCCAGGGATCAAGCGACACGGATCCTTGGAGTCTTGGTTGGATGCAGAGCGTTGCTGAGTACACGGGGCACCAGAGAGCGCTGCTCGGGGAGCGCGGTGCCTCGGTGCTTCCTCCTGCCACACGACGGGCCCTGCAAGCTGAGGGAGGCTGCTGGGCAGAGATGTGCTCTTTGCACAACTCTGTGACAGCAGAAATCGAGGTTTCTACTCAGTGTGCACAGACACCTTCACAAATCAATGACAAAATTTCCTTGGTTCTCAGCAGCCTTCGTTGTTTGGGGCATTTAATGCAAAATCCTCTGTCTTTATTAATAATCAGGCTATTGCATACTCCAGAGCCCACTTTAAATTATCATAATTTGTTCTTTTTTTGGTAGTTGAATATAGTAAGGTGTGTTCCATCACTGTCATTGTACCTTCTTGTCTTCCTGCTTGAAACAGAAAAAGAACTTGGAAGTGTTTATTCTGCTTCTGTCCTTAAGTGCCACATAACCTTATTCCAAATATCTGGGAATAGAAAAATAATTCACTTTTCCAATATTTCCCAATACTTTTGCTTTAGTGATATTTGTGAGATACTCAAAGGTACTGTCTGTATTTGAAGAGATTTTCAAACTTCAGTAATACTAATATTCTTTTGTTTTCATAGCTAGGATGAAATATATAATGTACTAAAAAGCCATAGGTCTGTGTGGCCTTTTAGATACCTAAAGAAAAAAAACCTGATTTTCCAGAATATTCCCTCGTAATGTCCTTGAAAATATTTAACATTTTCTGCAATCTGCTGAATTACAAAAAGGAAAAGTTTTCTACAGTGTTGTCAGATTTTAAATACATAAATATTCTTCTTCCTTCTCCTTTTGCTCTTTCTATCTCAAGAATGGTTTGAATAACAAGCAAGAGTCTTCACCAAAGACATAAACATCACTTCCTTCTCCTTCCAGAAGAATCTGATTATTCACAGGTTCTCAACATCCGTTCATCAAAGATCTACCAGATTGCAACAGCACCTCTCTTGGATTCCATGAGCCTGCTGGTTCTTTTGCTCTCCCATTTATAGAATGCTGTGCTTGGGATGAAATGTTACTGTTAATTACTGTTACTGATTTTGCAGAGGGATGCAGTTGGTATTGGGAAGCCTAAGGACTTGGCTCAGCTGGTGGTTGCCAGTGGTAAAAAGTTTGCAAGAACAACTTTATCTACAGTTCTGTTACAGTAAAGCTTTTAAACTATGACTAGTGTCCCAAGACTAGCCTGAAAGGTTTTACAAGCTTTGAAAATATGAAAGCTTTGAGGTCCCCATCTAAGGTGAATAAAGGTGCTGTAAGTTTTGGTAGTTCTGGGACAAGAAATTCGGATGCCCGCTACCCAGGGCCTTGTTCCATCAGTGTTGTGGCGGGATCAGTACACGGAACGGGAACGTCCAGAGCTGGGAGCCACACGTGTACCGGAGCCTGTGGCTGCGGGGGCACAAACACAGCTTCCTGGTTTGCATTCCAGGCTCCTGGAAAGCCAAGTCCCCGCAGTGGCGCAAAGCGAATGGACTGCGCCAAGCGCTGTGCTTGGGACTTCGCTCTGACACGCGGAGAGCGGCCCCGAGCCGGAGCCCGCCACGGCCATGGCCACGGCCACGG